>JAQHUG010000113.1:4419311-4430390 GCA_028555095.1 Dicrostonyx torquatus
GTTTCCATCCTCGTCCTGCTAGTTGCTTCCCTGCCCCAAGTTTAGGAAATCATCGGCACTAATGACAGCAGCACACCCAGGACACAGTGCTTGTGACAGAAGTGGGGCTATGAATTCTGAGTTTTCGGTTCCCTTTTCTTTCAGTCTGGGACCCCAGGCCACACAACAGAATCACTCAAAATTAGGGTGTGTCTTCCAGTTAGTAGAGAAATTCTTCCGCAGAATTTCATGCCCAGGGTCTTGTCTCTTAGGTGAGGATAGAGGTTGTCACATTGGCAACCGGCACTAACCACCACCCCATCTGCCCATCGCTAGCCCCTATGAAGAGAGCCCAAACTCCAGGTGCAACGAGAGCGCCCAGCGTCTATTTCAGATGTCAGCCACGAAACTCCCTGCAGCAGCGTGTCAGCACCGTGGCCGGCGAGCATCGGCACATTCGCTCCTTCATTCATAAAACCACTCACTCACATTTTCAAATTTTAACCTCCTAGGCTTTCCCCAGTTCTGTCGGCACAGACCTGAAGGCAGGCTGATGCGGTGGCCGTCTTTGAGCCTCAGGCGGCCTCTCCTGAACCTCCCCTTTCTCTTCTTCACGTGTGGGGCCTCCTGGCTCAGCTGGAAGATGAGGACGTTCAGCTCCCGCTCCAGCACGTCGATCTCGCGCTCTGCGAGCTGCTGCTCCCGGCGTCTGAGCTGCAGCTCCTGGGATTTCTGCTGCAGGGCCGCTCGACTCAGCTCCTCCTCCCGGGACCGCAGCTCCTGCAAAGTCGGGTCCCAGAGGAGATCAACACCGGCTTCCTGCATTGCTCCCGAAGTCCTTCGCGGCAAGCTCACCGCACGCAAGCTCACCTGAGAACCAACCCTCAAGGCAGGCGCCCTCTCCTCTGTTAGGTTCCCGACAGGGAAAGGCCTTGCTCCCTTTCACACCTGAGTCTATCTGAGGGCCTAACATCACTGTTCTCAACATGTGGGTCGAGACCCCCACACACAGGGTTACACATCAGCTTCCGGGTATATCAGATATTTACACTGCGATTCATAACGGTAACAAAATTACAGCTATGAAAGCAATAACAAAACAATTTTCTGATTGGGGGTCAGCACAACATAAGGAACTGTATTAAAGGGTCGCAGGCTTAGGAAGGCTGAGAACCACTGAACTAACACATGAATCATACGTCAACACTCATCAACAAAGAACGCTGTGAATGATGTGATTTATTTACATTTCGAGACTCAGTCTAAGTAGCTCAGGCTGGCTTTAAGGTCCCGAAGTTACCATAAAGAACCTGTAACTAGCCGGGTGGTGGTGGTGCACGCCTTTAATCCCAGCACTCGGGAGGCAGAGGCAGGTGGATCTCTGTGAGTTCGAGACCAGCCTGGTCTACAAGAGCTAGTTCCAGGACAGGCTCCAAAGCTACAGAGAAACCCTGTCTTGGAAAAAAAAAAAAAAAGAACCTGTAACTAACTTCTAATCCTCCTGCCTCCCCCTCCACCTCACCCCCGAGACAGGGTTGGTATCTTTGTATAACAGACCTGGCTGTCCTGGAACTCTTTTTGTAGACCAGGCTGGCCTAGAACACACAGAGCTCCACCTGCCTTGCCTCCCGAGTGCTGGGATTAAAGGCGTGCGCCACCGCCACCAGGGTCTTGCCTCCTCCACCTCTTGAGTGCCGTGAAGACAAGCACAAGCTACCAGGAGCGGGTTTATGAGGTACTGGCATGGAACTCGGGGCTTCACAAATGCCAGGCAAACCTCCTACCAACTGAGCTACATCCCTAGACCTGTGAATGACCCGCTTCAAAATTCCACCCGCAGTTACAACCTGGTAAGTTAAAATGGCGGTTCTCAGCCTTCCCAACACTTTACCACCGTTCCTCATGCTGGGCTGACCCCAGCCATACATTATTTCACTGCTACTTCAGAACTGTAATTTTCCTATGAATTGTAATATACATATCTGCATTTTCTGAGGGCCTTGGTAGATCCCTGAGAAAGGGTCTTTCGACCCTGAGGGGTCGCGACCCACAGATTGAGAACCCCTGTGTTAAAGACTAATCCTGGCGGTTCCATGTTACATATTGTGGGAGCACACTGTATTTCTGTGCTTTGATTGGTTAAATAAAGAGCTGCCTGGCTTATAGTTAGGTCAGCCCTTAGATGGGCGGAGTAGACAGAATGGAAGTTCTAGGAGGAGAAGAAAGGAAGAGAGACAGACGCCACGAGCCACCGTCGCAGATGGATGCAGGTTAGACCTTTCCGGTACATCACCACGTGGTGACTTACAGACTTTTATAATGGGTTAGTTTATGAGGTGAGGGCTAGCCAGGAAAAGGCTAGTGATAATAAGCCAGGCAGAGTTTAAATGAATACCGTCCTCACGTGGTTATTTCGGGTGCAGGTGGCCAGCCGCTGAGCGGGCCAGTGGCTGGTGGCTGGGGAACACAACACGCACACCCCTCTCCTCTCCCCCAATATACAACAACATATAACCATAGCTCACAATCCTTTAGAGGGCAATGGAGAACCCTGCATCTCCCCATTTCTCTACCGTGTTCTCTTCTTTATGGAGGGAAACATTTCGAGTGTTTGCGCCCATGCAGCTCTTGCCGCTACAACACCCAGCAGTGCACAGACATGAGCGCACGCAGGCTGACGGTTGCTACTCGGGCACTTCATCTCAGCAGGGCCGTGTACCAAGCTCCAGCAGGAACTGCAGAGGATCCTTGCTAGGGCTGTGACCTTCCAGAGCCTTGAGATGGGGGCGAACACTCCTGGTTTTATGTGGCACACGAGAGTTTAAACAGCAAACCCTTCAAAGGGACTCATTCAGCTAAGATATGGTGTGAGCGCCACAGCCAGCCAGAGACGACACAGCTCACATCTCTGAGCTCTGGTCTTTGTCTAGGTGGACTCGGGGGTCACTTAAGCCAACCTACAAGTATCAGAAAGAAAAGAGGAGCCCAGAAAACCACTGTCCTCCCAACAGGACAGAAACAAAGGTGAGAGAGAGTCCACAGGACAGAGAAACGCATCCTTCCAAGCAAGAGCCTTCAGGCTATGGCAACGCCAGCAAGAGGACCAGAATTCAGTTCTGAGCTCTGACTGGACTGGTTTCACTACACAGTTCACACACACCCAGCTACAGATGTGACTTGGCCTGACTCCTAGGCCTTTCAACCGCTCGCCCAACCACGTGCCAGCTGGCTCTGATGTACAGATGGGTCAGTATCGCCTCACCGGTGCGTGCCAGGTATAGACTGCTGTTTATCACCGGAAAGGAAAAAGAAATGCTGCGCAATTTTAAAAAAAAAATCTGTATTTTTTTTTTAATGATAGGGCCTTATGTAGTCCTGTCTGGCTTCGAACTTCTGATTCTCCTGCCTCTGCTTCCTGAGTGCAGGGGTCCCAGATGAGGGCGACCCACTCAGCTGAGAAGCAGTTCTGAAGCGAGTCCACACTGGAGATTCACCGCAGAGTGCCTGAGGGCAGAGGGTGGTTCTGAGTTCAGCACAGGCATCCACCCTTCTCCCGGAGTCCCTGTTTCCAGTGGTGCTGATGCTGGCCCCACTGGCTGCTGCTAACTGGGGTCAGCGATCCCTTCTGCATCTTTCTATATAGACTGAGCAAGCGAACACTTTTATTTCTAAGTCCCTATCAAAAGCGTTCATCCCCTACCACGACTTCATAAACAACACAAAGAATTTGTAAGGGGTTGCGGGGGAGCAGGGTTGGTGGGAAAGCAGCCAAACTAAGCATCCTATTAAGGGGAGTTTTAAAACTGGAAAAGCTGGGCTGGGGGGGCATGGCTCAGTTGGTAGTGTGCTTGCCACACAAGCCCAAGGGCATGAGTTCAGTCCCCAGAAACCACACATAAAAGCCTGGCCTGGGAACACACACTTAATTACAGACAGGAGGATCCCTGGGGCTGCTAGCAGGTCAGTCTGGCAGAACTGAGGAGTTCCGGGTTCCAGTGAGAGACCTTGCCTCGGGAAAGTAAGGTGGAGAAGGATTGAGGAAGATAACCGAGGTTGACCTCACACACACATATACACACATACACATACACACACACATACACACACACACATACACACACATGCACATACACACACATGCACATACACACACATACACACATACACATGCACATACATACACACACATACACACACGCATACACACACATACATATACACATACACACATACACACATACATACACACGCACATAACAATAATAGTAGAAGTAGTAATAATAATAATAAGCTTGATGAAGGGAGGAAGACCAATGGAATATCACAACATATGTGAATATTTGAAATCACGAGGCACAAAGGTCTTCCTTCAGACAGAAGTGTGGTTACCAGCAGGAGCATTTGCCTGAAGGCCCCGAGGGGAATTTCTGGTAATGGCAAAATCATCTCCCTGCAAGAAAGGTTAATGGTTAATGAGGACAAAGCCTCTTGGAGGGCCCGGGATGCCAGGTGCACACAGGGGACCCAGAGGCAGACAGCGATAAGAAGTCTGAGCGTGGGGAGGATTCACCATCTACAGGGTAATGCGGATGGAAGCCAAGGGCTGAGCATTCGCTGGACTGCCAGGCCTCCTCCCTCACCTCAGCCAGTGAGCGGGAAAGGGAGATAGGGCACGTCCAAAGGGCTTTCCACCCCGCGGGAAGATGAGATCGGAGACCTCACAGCACAAAGAGACACACAATCACATGTTCTCTAATCACCGATCACAAGGCCATAGGGGCTGCTGGGAGGAGCAAGGAGACAAATCAGACACTAACGGAGAACACCCGAAAGGATGCTAAGAAGATGGCCGTGCACGGGTGGCAGGGTGGCATGCCTGCAGTCCCAGCGCTTGGGAGGCTTAGCGAGAGACTGCACTGAGCTCACGGCCACCAGAACTACAGTCAGTAGCAGAGTCGCCTGGGATGCTGAGAGAGGAGGCACTGCCGCAAAGACGGGGGTGGGGGGTGGGGGGGGACAGAGAAGAAAACTGCAGTGCTGGTGCCAAGCTGGAGACAGAGAGGGCCGTGTCCCCTCTGCAGCATCGTTTCAGGATCTTACTCTCTATAGCAAGAGAACCCACTCCGCTCCTGTGCTCACATCTGCAGTTTCAACACCGGCTGTCAATTAAACAAAAGGACCGTAGGAACTGTGTGATTTGAGGCCGCTTTCCCTCAAAATCATCTGTCCCGTCTTCCTTAAAATCAAGTTTCGTCACGGGTTTAAACACCTCATTTCAAATTCTTGAAAGTGAATCGGACAAGTGTACGAAAAAAGCGACTCAAAATTTTCCTATCATTTTAAGACAACCAAATGTGTAAGTGTTCCTATAACTCTACAGAGTATCAAGCCTTGATAAAAGGCTTCCCTCAAAAAGCGGCCTCCATGCCTTCCTCTTCCAGCTGGCTTTAGGCCTTGGCCAGGCCCAGGGGGGGGCTACAGAGCCCTGGGTCACAAAGCCCCGACGACATCTTTCTCCTGGGACACATGCTTACACGGTACTTACTAAGCAGGAGATGTGAGCTGGGCACCATCTTCACACTTCCTTCTGTGACACTCTGTGGGAAGTGACACAGAGCCCAAGGCCACTCAGCAGCACCCAGCCGAGCCCAGAGGCACCCAGCCCAGTCAGCCTGTTTGACCCAGAGCTCCAGGCAACCCTGGTCATTCTTCCCAAGCACCAGGGAGGGAGGATGAATACCAACCGGCAAAGCCCTCTGACAGGCAAAATGAACTCCGTCTGGGGACCAGACCTCGGGAGACTTACAGGAATCCTACTCCGGAACCCTTCACAGTCGGCTGGGTGCTTGCTCCATCTCTGTCCTACAGTCCTCCCTCGATATAACTTCAAGGTGACAAGTAATTTGAAATATTGTGCTTGCTGCGCTTTGAATGCACACACGCACACACACACACACATGCACATGCACACACACGCACACATATGCACACACATGTAAACACACATGCACACATGTGCACACATGCACACACGTACACATGCACACATGCACACACACGTACACACATGCACACATGTACACACATGCAAACATGCACACACATGCACACACACACACACACAGAGACACACACAGAGATATCACTGCACGGGTATAACGGAAGAACTTGAACTATTAAACCATTAGTCACAGGTTTAAACAACTTATTTCAGAACTCTTGAACACGACAAATGTGCACTTATCAAACAACAACGAGCTCTGATTCCCGAAAATCAGATACTACAAAGATGCTTTTAAAAGACGAAGTACCATTGCCATGTTCAGAGCCACGCCTGAAATCCGGCTTTTATAGTGGTGTTTGATGGTTTCTCTCACCATCCCCAAAGAGACCGGGCTTGCTCAATTCACACCCCCACCCGTCTGCCTCACACCGGCTCCCGCGCGCCGCTCTCGGTGCACCGTAGGCGTGGTCAACGCTTGGCGTGTTTGTCTCCCCTCATAATGTCTGTCGGCCAAGTACGGCAGAGAGCACACACTGAAGAGTTCAAAATGTACACGTTTTTCTAGACTCCCCCACAAGACAATGACCTTGGAGACCAGAGGAGACATGTTACAAGAACCAGCATCTAAATATCTTGACAAGCGCTGGAGAGATGGCTCAGAGACTGAGAGCACCGGCTGCTCTTCCAGAGGTCCTGAGTTCAGTTCCTAGCAACCACATGGTGGCTCACAACCATCTAGAACAGGATCTGATGCCCTCTTCTGGCCTACAGGCAGAGCGCTCATCCATAAAAGATATCTTTACAAGACATGGCCGAGAAGAACACGGATCAAATATGGCTCTGATTTGTCAAAGTCCACTGTGGAAAAACTCCCTTGGTCCATCTGAATATGGAATAAGCATGAAATAAAATAATAACATGGGAACAACATGTATGATAGGGCAGCTTGCTGTTGGGGGTCCCAGGAATGTCCAACCCAAGCACCATGGGTGGTAAGCAGTCGAGGACAGCTATGACCCAATCCCAACACAGATGCTGTGAGCAGGTTTTTTGTGACCGGCGCGTACAGAACAGGGAATTTTCAAAATCTTTGCCAGTTGAAGAAACATGGAGGGCTGGAGAAATTGCTTTGTGGGTAGACCACTCGCTGGGCAGGACCTGAGTTCAATCCCCGGATCACACAAAAAGCCAGACACAGGGGCTCCTGACTGATACAGGATGTCTCTCTGTACACTGTGAATATGTTTTATTATCATTGGTTAATAAAGAAGCTGATCTGGCCAATGGTCAGGCAGAATAAAGACAGGCAGAAAATCCCAGCAAAAATAAAGGGAAAAAGAAGGCAGAGTCAGAGAGATGCCAGCAGCCGCTGAAGAAGCGAGATGTGAGGTAGCAAGCCACGAGCTTCATGGTAAAATATAGACGAATAGAAATGGGTTAATTTAAGTTGTAAGAGCTAGCTAATAACAAGCCTGAGCTAACAGGCCAACCAGTTTATAATTAATATTAAGCCTCGGTCAGAGTGATTATTTTAAAAGTGGCTGTGGGACGAGACGGGATGAGAAACCTCCAGCTATACCTAACTCTAATCTCGACATCCTCCCAGGAAGATGGGAGGTGGAGGCAGGAGAATCACCGGAAGCTCATGGACCAGTCAGCCTGGAGTGCCCTGCCTCGACAAGGTGGAGGGAGAGAAAGAATTTCCAAACATCATTCTCTGACCTTTGCATCTGCGCCATGAACCAGGCAAGCGTACACACACACATGCATGCATGAGTGCACACAGACACACACATGCGTGCTCACACACACACGCGCACACATTCACACACACACACATCTCACACACACACATATCTCACGTGCTCACACACACACATACATATGCATGCATAAGCGCACACAGACACACACATGTGTGCTCACACACACATGCATGCACACACATCACACACACACGCACTTCTCACACACATACACACACACACACACACACACACACCCCAAAATCTTCAAGCCACACAAATAAGAAAATACCATGAGGTAAAGATTTGATTTAAAATACTCCAGTTTCAGAAAAAAAAAATGGGGAGAATCATGTAAAGTGGTCAAATTGGCTTGGGCAGTCAGCAAGGCTCATTAACATATAGGTTTCTTATGCTATTTCCTATCTCTTTTCCAGTCAGAAATCTCCCAGTAAAAGATTATTTTCTTTCCAACTACATGTTTCCAGAACTCTTTATTCTACCCTGAAGGATAGCAAACTATCAAATAAACGCTGGCATCTGAAAACCGACAGAAGGCTAACAGCGGTCCCCGGCTGTCATTCCCAAGGTTTATGGGCGTCCTGGGCAGTGAGTCCACCCTCTCACCTTCTCCTTGGTTCGAAGCTCATCGAACATTTGCTGAATCTCCAGTTTCCAGTCTTCCTGCATGGAATGGAAGGACTCCTGGGGCATCTCAGTCGCCAGTGCCCCTTCGATCTCCATCAGTTGTTGAAGAATTAAGGCAAACGAAGGGCGGATGTGAGGGTCTTGCTCCCAGCATTCTGAGACAAATGAGAATCACATGACTTTCCCGTCTCGGTACAGCTAGGGTGATCTCCAAAGAAGGCAACGTTCCCAATCTGACACTTGTCACTAAACCAGAAGTCCCTGTCTGCAGGGACTCGCAAGGGCGTATCAGTGAGCGCCTGAGTGCCCCGTGCCCCCAACCCCCAGCACCACGTCAGAGATGAGCAGAGACACGGTGAGACAAGCCTGCTGTTGCCCAAGTGTCGGTCAACACTTGGTGCACAGATGCATGCTTACCACGCTTAGGTCTCGCCGCTGCTGCAGAATAGCATAGCTATAGAACACAAGCCCCCAAGTCAACATCTGGAAGATGTCATAATTACAATAGAAAGTCTAAGTAGGAATTCCAACACTAGAGAGGTTGAGGCAGGATCCAGGTCCAGCCTGGATTACACGGTGAGTTTGCAGCCAGCCGGGGTGACAGAGTGAGTCTGAGGACAGCCTGAAATGCATAATAAATTTTCATCTAGTATGGGATACAGAGTGAGTTCAAGGCCAACCTGGTTAACATAGCAAAACCCTATCAAAAAAAAATCAAAAATCAAAACTGATGAGGTAAATTCACAGCTCACAGAGAAAGGTAGCAAGCTTAACCACGAGTGTGGAATCACAGGTCCAAACAAAGCCACTCTGGTGAGCCCTGAAAGACGCTAGCAATCACTACCTGGGCCTTCAGATGGAGGCCTGGAGCCAGCTCAGGGCTGTGCTGTCTGCTGGCAGACAGTGGGACAGTGGCAGGGAAGGCTAGGCACCACTGATAAAGCTGGGAGGCTTTAAGTTCCACGCCTGAAAAAGCCTGCGACTCACTTCTCCAGCAGAGGGAGTTTCTCAGCATAGCACACTTAGAAAAAAAAAAAAATGAGGTAGGGTCCCATATTAGCCCAGTGGCTTGGAAACTCAAAAAATTCTACCTCAGACTCTTGAATGCTGGGATTACTGACATGAGCTACTGACATTAGATTCATATTTCCTTTGCTTTTACATTTTTACACATTTATTTAATTATTTGTTCATTGCTTTATTCTGCAGGCTCAGGTGGGCCACTGCATATCGTTAGAGGTCCGAGGACCACCCATGGGAGTCTGACCTCTTCTGCCATGCGGGAAATTGAATTCAGACTGTCAGCATTTGGTGGCAAAATGTCTTTATGTGCTGAGCCATTTCATTAGCACGCATACTGCTTTTGAAAAAAATTAGAAGCCAGGCAGTGGTGGCGCACGCCTTTAATCCCAGCACTCGGGAGGCAGAGGCGGATCTTTGTGAGTTCGAGGCCAGCCTGGTCTACAAGAGCTAGTTCCAGGACAGGCTCCAAAGCCACAGAGAAACCCTGTCTCGAAAAAAACCAAAAATAAAAATAAAAAAATAAAAACTTAGAAAACGTTACTGTTCCTATACACAGCTTTCCTCGAGCCTAGACGCTTGAGGTCAGGCCTAAACAATACCTTTCATGAGCTTGGCAAATGGCTCGGGGCAGGTGGACGGAATGGGCAGCGTGAGCTTGTTGACGGCCACCCCGTACGCCACAGCCAGTCCGTCGATGCCACGGTAAGGGACCTCGCCTGTGAGCAGCTCCCATAGCAGCACCCCATAGCTGGAAAGCAAAGTTCCCATTAGTGACTTGGGCTCAGCAGCCGTCCGAACGCCGCCAACTCAGCTCCCACTGGGAATCAGCATTTCCGGCTGACCCAAGACCACTGCTCTCCCAGGGCGGGAGGTGGCTCCGCCCCAGAATAGCTGGAGCGTGATGGTGCACACCTGCAATCCCAGCATGCAGGGCACGGAGGCGGGAGGATTATGACCTCCAGGCTATGCAGTGTGACCCCCATCTCAGAAAGCTCCCCCATAAGAGGTCTGGAGAGATGGCCCAGCCATTAAAAGAGAACTGGCCGCTCTTCCAGGACTCTGGTCCTAGTCCCAACACCAATACAACAGCTCCCCGCGGTCTCCAACTCCAGTCCTGGGGTCTGATGCCCTCTTCAGGCCTCCACAGGTACTACATGCATGAGACATGCAGATAAACACTCAGGCAAAACACCCATACATTTATTTATTTTTTTCAACCCCCCAAAATTCGGTCACTTTAGAGCAGCATTCTCAACCTTCCTATGCTGTGCTCCTTTAATATAATTCTTCACGTTGAGGTGACCCCAACCATAAAACTATGTCATTGCCCCCCTCACAGGGTATCAAAGGGGTCACAGCCCACAGGTTGAGAACCGCTGCCCTTGATGACTCGTTAGACTTTACACTGAAAGACCGTATCATAAAAGAAACACATTGCTGTGGTGAGGTTTTGTGCGGCCCAGGCTGCCCTCAAACCCTGCGCTAAAGGGATCTCTGCTACAGCCCGCCGAGTGGCTAACTACGGGTACACCATTGTGCCTGCACAGCTGGCCTTCTTGTGGGTTTTCATTTATTTATTTATTTATTTATAATTTAGCATGCGATTTAATTTAGCAAGCTCCGTGTGAGCTGGCAAGCAGAAGTCAGAGGACAACTCGCAGGAGCCGGTTCTTTCCTTCC
>JAQHUG010000113.1:4548266-4559062 GCA_028555095.1 Dicrostonyx torquatus
TCTCAAGAGAGAGGCACCCCCAAGTGCCTCTGCAAAGGCTGTGATGTGATTGGAGTCTTGGGAAGTTCCCTCACTCAGAGGGAACTTATAATATAATATAACATATAATTTATAACCAGATACAAAGAGTAATCAAAGTTTACAAGGGAAGTGGAATTCCAATCTGTCTTTTAATGTATAAGCTGGTTTCCTTATTTCTCTTATAGGGTCCTCTGGTGAATAAGATATTAAGGTGCGTTATGAAGAGCCTGATTGGAGGGTCAGGATGAGAGGAGAGTTGATGAGGCAGAAGTCAGGGTCTTGAAGGTTTGGGGCCTGAGTCAGCTTGGCTCCTGTGACTTTTATAACCTCCTTGTTTTCGTTGTCTTTTTGAAAGAGCATCGTCTCTAGACAATTTCAATTTTATCAGTAGTGTTGTTTTTTGTTTTTTGACTCATAGCCAGCAAGAAACACAACGCAGATCCTAGGGTGGGGATGCCTTTCTCCTAGGTGTCCCCCGAGTTTCCCTGTCTTTCTACCGGCCTCATCACCACTTGGTAGAAGTAGACGGGGAGGGAGAGTGAGTTGATTTCGCCCTCTGGAATATTAATTAGGGAAGGAAAATAGGATTCATCCTTTAATCTCATATTCTCTTTGGCTCATCTGAGACAGTTGCGCATCACATAAAACAGGCCCCCTCGACGACGTACCCGTTTGACAGTGACACACGGAAGCCACTGGAATATTTGCTCCCTGGAGAAATGGCTCCGCAGTTAATTAGCCAGGATTTCTGTTTGTCTAGGTAAACCTAGATTGCTATTTTTCATTATCTGTTACAAAGAAATTCTTTTTTATTGCTGGTGAGGGGACCCGGGAGCTGAAGCACATTGTCACAGTTTAATGTTTCCCAAGTGTCATTAACAATGGCTTTTAGGAGGGGTTCCCCACACACAGACCCCACACACCTCCTCAGCATTCAGGGATCACAGCCTGCTCCTCAGCATTTCCCTACACTCAGGATTTAAAGTCTAATTATAGATCTATAATTAACCCATAGTTTTAGAATTTGGATGTTTTGGGTGGGGGTGCGGAGACCTGGTGTGTTCCTTACCTATTTCCCATACAGCCCCTAAGCAAGGCATTCAGCACCACAGAGCAGACCAGAGAGAGATCCCAAGGTCTCTGCTGACCTGGCTGTCCTCCCTAGCCCTGTGAAGTGTAAATTGTCCTGCTCCCCAGAAGGACAGTTCGCAGGCAGATGTGACACCTGCCTATCATGGCACTTCCGTTTGCAGGAGCATGTCCCTAGGGTTTGCCCATTGCCCTTTTGTGACAGCCCCTAACAGACAGGGATGAGTCCAGCATTTCTGCGGTCCAAAATTGAACCTGAGCTTGAAGCCCGGGGTGCTGTGGTGCATCGCTCAGGGGCCATCCATCATTCACAGGTTTCTTTATTTCCCTCCCACTGGCAGTGAGTTAGTGAACCCCACCTCATTAGGATGTTGGTGTTACTGGGCTTAGGGGTGTCCATTCTGTACCCTAACAAGCCAGGGTCAGCTGCCAGACCTCAATAAGTCAATTAAAAGAGCCAAATTAATGCTGAAAGCAGAAAAGAGAAATGTATTCAATGTGGGTACATTAAAGAAGAAGGACAAAAGACCAGTGGTCCCCAAGTCCATCTTTGGGGTGTCCTGATATAAATTATGTATAACTAAGCAATCCAGCCAGGGCATGACCCTGCCCACTATGGTCTCAGCTCCATGTCGCTCCATTAAGGCCATGTGACAAGTTCTAAATCGTATTTTCAGGAGGTCAGCTTCCCCTCTGAGCTCTGGGGCTCCTTCTCCCAGCAGAAGATCCCTGGGGAAGTTCTAATATGTTTGTAGTCCATTCTTCTCTTAACCTGGTAGGCAAAGAGGGAGCACAGGTGTTACTTTATAATATTTTGCAATATATTCATTCCTTCCAGACAGGCCGGTTACTCTGAGTTTGAATGAAAAAAAAAAATAACGGGGAGCTTAGCTGAAGAGTTCCAGACAGACAGACAGACAGACAGGGTGATCTGTGACGCTCCAAGGCTGCCTGACCTACAGGATCTGAACAGCTTCCTCCCTTAGAGGGTAGGCAGTGTGGACAGTGGCGATGTAAGATCTCCAAATGACGAACTGATTTAAACAAGCATGTACTTTGACAGGAGTTTGTCCTGGCCTCATCAGAGGAGGCTTTAAAAGGAGGCAACGATGGCCTAAAGAGAAGCCTGGGTGTGTGGTTTTCAGGAATACAGTGGCCTTCTCAAAGGCCCAGGAGAGAATCATGTGGCCAGCACCGTGTCCCAGCGGCCAGGTAACCAGAAAAGAGGGACTGCTTATCCCGCGGCTGCATGAAACCGAATTCTGATGGCCTTCAGGGAGGACTTCACGTCAGAAAAGATCAGAGGTTCAGTCACACTGATTTTAGCCTGGCGAGGCCCCACGCAGAGAACCCAGCCTTGGGAACCACGGCGCCGTGTACCTGTGTTGCTGTAACCCAGTGATTCCGGGGTAGCTTGTTACACAGCAACAGAAAATGAACACGGGTGGCAGCTGCCGAGTATCTGCAACTGGCGGTCGGGGTGATGATGGCAGAGTGGAGTTTTGCTGTTAGTCATGTGTTGGAAAATACGGCTGGGAAGGTCGCTCTGTCGGCAAGTGCTTGTCTTGCAAGCATTAGGATCTGAGTTTGATTCCCCCAGGGCATGTATAAAAGCCCAGTATGGATGGATGGATGATGGATGGATGAAGGATGGATGGGTGGATGATGGATAGATGGGTGGATGGATGGATGGTTGATGGATGGATGGATGATGGATGGATGGATGGATGGATGATGGGTGGATGGATGAAGGATGGATGGATGGATGATGGGTGGATGGATGAAGGATGGATGGATTGCCACCTTTGTTAGCACTCTCACTAGTTTGTTTACTAGACAAATTCTGAATGCCTGATGTGACTTGAACACAGCCCTAGGCACTGGCAGTCCCATGGCGAGTCAGAGACCCAACAGGAGTCGGTCGCTGCCATGGGAAACAATGGGAGCTCATAGTCTAGAGCAGTGTTTCTCAGCCTTCCTAACACTGTGACCCTTTAATACAGTTCCTCATGTTGTGTGACCCCCCCAGCCATGCAATTTTTTCATTGCTACTTCATAACTAATTTTGCTAGTTATAAATTGTAATGTAAATATCTGTGTTTTCTGATGATCTTAGGTGACCCCTGAGAAAGGGTTGTTCAGTCCCTTGGAGGTCACAGTCCACAGACTGAGAATCACTGGCCTAGAATGTGCCCAGCACGCAGTTCAAGAATTTGGTTAAACCTGGGACTCAACTGGAGTCCTACTTCAGGGGCTTCTCTTTAAGTGAGCTTCAGAAAGAAAAAAAAAAAAAGTCAGAAAAGGACTTATGTCAGAATCCAAGTGTGTGGATCTCAAATACATCCCTTTGAAGGGCTATGAGAAACTTATTCCTTCAATCACAGCCCGTTTAAATCTGATCTGAGGAGCCCAGCGGTGAGACTTGGACCCGTTTGTATTCCGTTCATGCGCAGGATCTTAGCCAGCCTGCCTATAAATTCCATCTTAAGAGCCGCCTCGCGTTTCTCGAGGAGACAATGCTGAGACCGCCCCTCTTCAGAGGGCCTTCGTGCAGGCTGAAAGGCCCTGCGCATTCTCATCTAAGCCTCCCCTAGCACCCCCTCCCCTCCCCCCGCCACAGCGCATGTGAACTGCGCCAATGGACTGTCAGGCTATTAGACGGTTTTATTCCTGCCTCATAAAAATATTTCAAAACCTGGGGGAGCTTTATGAAACCAGCTCTCATCAATCCATAGCCTCTCCAATTTAGGGGCCCATGAGACACATAGCAAGGCAATTACAGGCGTTCGTTTTCTGAAGCAAACAATCCTGTGGCGGATGCTTCATTATCCGTGAGTGATCGATGGTTTTAAACCCAACCTCCTGGGATGGAGAGAAGGCTCAGCCGTTAAGAACACTGGCTGCTCCCCCAGAGGGGACCCTGGCTTGGTTTCCAGCACCCCTGTAAGGTGACTCTCAGCCACACGTAACTATCTCCAGGATCCAGTGTCATCTTCTGGCCTTGGCCGGCACTGGGCACACACACACACATGTGCACACCAACAAATCTTTAAAGAATAAAATTAAACTTGTTCTCTCTTTGAAATCTCCATGGATTTGTGTGACTGTGTGTATGTGTGGCTATGAATATTATAAATATAAAATCTTTTTTTTTTTTTTTTAAAGACAGGGTCTCACACTACAGCCTAGGCTGGCCCCAAATAAATGACAATGTTCCTGCCTCAGTCTTCGGTGAGCTAGGATTTTAGTTTAAGCCACTACCTACTCCTGGCTTGTATTAATAAATTTAAGACTGAAATATCCATGTTTCAAATATAAAAGTTTATTTTATCATCTCCCCAGCTCCTAGAAATGTCAGGAAAGCCCCCCCGCCACCGATGCCCACCCCTGCCTCCGTTTCTCTTTCTAGGAGCAGGGCATGGTGGCTTCTGAGCTCTCTGGCAAATGTCTTGCACCGAGCACAGGGATGGTCGCCTTCAAAGTCCTTCTCAGGCCAGCGGATTTCTTTTTCTGAAAATGTCAGTGTCCCCTTCTTTGCCTCCAAGCAACAGTTAAGCATCGTCACCCGATTCCCTTTGGTCTTTTCTAACGTCACGTCTCCGATATGACACATCCTTGGGGCCTAGGGCTTCCCTGATGCTTTGTGGCTGCAGACCCCACCCCCTATCCTCAGCAATGTCTCCAGCCTAGGGGATGGTGCCGCCCAAGGTGGGAGAGGTCTTCGTAGACCAATTAACCATCACGGCAGTTACCTACAGAGAGGCCCGTAGGTCCGTCTGATCTAGATAATTCGTTAGTAAGACTCTTCCCAGGTGATTCTAGGTTCTGTCAAGTCGACAGTTGAAACTAATTAGCAACTAACTAACCCCACCCCTCAGGTCTGAATGGTAAGGGATATGTCTGTGTGTGTGTGTTTGTGTGTGTGTAGTTTGTGTGTGTTTGTGTGTGTGTGTAGTTTGTGTGTGTGTGTGTTTGTGTGTGTGTAGTTTGTGTGTGTTTGTGTGTGTGTGTAGTTTGTGTGTGTGTGTGTTTGTGTGTGTGTGTGTGTGTGTGTGTGTTTGTTGGAGGCGGTCAGTTGCTCATCTCACCGCATTGGTCCTGCCCGTGCTTATTTCTTTATTCCCTTTCTTCTTTATTTTTGCTTTATTTTCAAGATAAAATTTTTTTCTGTGTACCTTCGACTTCCTAGAACTCGCACTCTAGATCAGGATGGACTTGAACTCAAAAGTCTGCCTGCCTCTGTCTCCTGAGTGCTGGGACTAAGGTGTGCGCACCTGCCACCCGGCCTTATGAAATGATCTTCATGGCAGGGCCTTGATCAATCAGATGCTGTTGATGAGCCTGGCCAGGGGTGAGGCAGGTGTTAAGCCAGCGGCCATATACGTAGCTGTTGGGCCACACCTCACTTAATGACGGACTCTTGTGGGGTCCACAGCACCTGAGGTCATGGTCAAGCACGGCCTTTTGGTGAGCTCTAGAAACACCGCGTGAACAAGGCACACGAGCAGCCAGCGCCACAGGATTCCAATGAGACTGAAGAAGACCCTGTTGCCTGGTGCTGCCTTATCTTTTCCTGGGGAGATGCAGACAGATGTCACCACAGATAGGGTACCAACAACAGACAGAAAGAACAAGACTGCCCAAATCTGGTCTGATGAACCAAAGAGTTTATCTGGGTTACCTACAAGGCCTGGGAGAGGGATTGCCTACAGGGGCACGGAAGACCCCCCCCCCAAACAACCACGTCACAGAAGATCCCCACCCTGGCCCGGGTGACGCTTTCTCCACAGCTGTTCCAGTCGATCCTTCTGTGTTCCGTGTTCTCTAGTATCCCGAGACCGCACAGAATCTCCTGAGATCCCAGGCAGCTGGGCTGGAATTCCTCCCCCGTAGCCGGGAGAACGGTGTAAGAAGGTGTGGCTGACCCTTAGGTGAAGGTCCGATGAACCTCCTCCCTCTCTCCTGTAAGGGAACGCTAACGGGTTCCCCCGTGTTGGGGGTCTGCAGAACTCTTGCAGGGAATCGCAATGGCTCTAAGATGTCAGCGGCTCTTGGGAATGTGGTGGCTCAGTTCGTCGAGTGTTTGCCTCGTGGGCAAAGGGCACAGCTTCCAACCTCATTACTGTATCACACCAAGTGTGCACACCTGGAGTCTCAGCTCTCAGAAAGCAGAACTGTTTCTGGGCGGTGGTAGCACACGCCTTTAATCCCAGCACTCGGGAGGCAGAGGCAGGCGGATCTCTGTGAGTTCGAGACCAGCCTGGTCTACAAGAGCTAGTTCCAGGACAGGCTCCTAGAGCTACAGAGAAAGAAACCCTGTCTCGAAAAACCAAGTTCAGTCGCACAGCGAGTTTGAGGCTACTCTGGGCTTCATGAGACCCTGTCTCAAAACCAAACCAAACCAAACCAAAGAGCCGACTGTGACAGTTTTGCTTGGAGGACGTTACTCTCCAGTGGACATAGGCACTGTAGCTGTTGCCAGGCCCCAGTGCGGCACCCCTGCTCCTATAGGTGGCAGCACGCGCCACATATTCAGTGCCTGATGCAAAGCCCAGTGGGTCACTCACTCACTGCATATGAAGGCCACTGTGTGGTGGAGGCGAGTCACCACATTTCACTAGCGGTCTGCTGTCTTTCTGCAGGAACCGTGGAGCACACAGCACATCCCAGCGCTGTTCTCGGCCTTCTGTGGGCTGTTGGTTGCACTGTCCTACCATCTGAGCCGGCAGAGCAGTGACCCGTCGGTGCTCCTGTGAGTAACTGTCCTTATCGTGTCCCCACACACACCGTGTGTGTGTGTGTGTGTGTGTGTGTGTGTGCATGTCCACATGTATGAGAGGATAGAGGCCCGAGAGCCACCTCAGGTATCAATCCCTCCGGTGTGGTTCACCATTTTGTTTTGAGACAAGACTCTCTCACTGGCCTGGAGCTTGCCAGTTAGGCAAGGCTGGCCAGCAAACTCCAGCGATCCCCCTGTCTCTGCCTCCCTGGCACTGGGATTATACATGGGTGGCACCACACCCAGAATTTTTACATGAGTTCTGATTGAACTCAGGTATCACAGGCACTATCTCCCCAGGTCCCATGGTTCCTTCTTTCCCAGGCTGTGGGTGAACTTCCCAAAGCCCTGTTGGCTCACCAAAGTAGAGATGGCCATTTGGTGCTCTCTGCCTTTTGATACTTGCTTGAAGCAAGCTGGTTGCACCCTGGGCGGTGACAGAGAAATGCAGGGCTGACCTGAAATGATTGAAACCCACGGGCAAACTTCCAGCCAGACTCCCTCTTTGAACTCCGCATTGCAGCGAAGCTTGCAGGTAGCTGGATGGAGAAATCTGGGAGAACTGTAGGCACAGGTGAGCACCAGTGTTGTCTTGCTATGGCGCTCGCCCTGTGGAGAGCGCAGCCACATCCTGGAAAGGAGGCTTTTGTTTTATTTTGTTCTTTCTTGTACAACCAGCATCCTTGACCTTTAAAATGAAATTCGTTAAATGCTATCTATTGAAATCTCTGGTCACTTGAAGTATAGATCTGTTTCTGGGGACTGGAAATCCTCTGAACAATGTCATGGGGAGTATCAGATATTGATAACAGCGTGTCCTGGAGTTTGACCAGACTTACATCACTTTCTGACTCAACACAACTCATTTGGGCGTTAGCCATACCACAGCCTTAGGCTGTTAGATGCATTAGATTGAAAGGCATAGCAAAACGGGAAAACGGGGGAAAGTTAAACATGGCTTGCATGATATTTCATGTCAGATATGTGCCTGGACGGTTGCCTTCTGTTGGTAATGTAGGTGAGAATGAGGGCAGTAGGCTGGAGGAACTAGGAGATGCCCAGATGCTGGCAACCATTAAAGTACTGATACCATTAAGGTTGCCTGACCACTTTTGTCAGAATGAAATTTAAAAATTAAAATATGGGCCAATGAGGTGGCTCAGCTGGGAAATGGACTGGGGCAGCCTGCGTTGATTCCCAGAGCCCATAAAAAGGTAGGCAAGAACCGACTCCACTAGGTGTTCTCTGACCCTCACACATGTGCCCACCACCAGGCACACACAATAATAAAAATAATAATTAATAATAAATAATAATAATGAAGAAGAAGAAAAAGGAATGAATGAGTGAATAAATTTAAAATTAAATCATCCTTGTGATCCCAGGAGTTGTGTCCTTTCTACTGTGATTTTGAAATGGACTCGGTTTTGCCCCTTGTAGGTGCAAGACCTAAGGATTTGCATGGTCTGAGACACATATTTTAAAAATGAAACCCTGTGTGTTTTTCTCCTCTCAGGTCCTTCGTTCAGTGCAGATTGCTTCCCAGATGCTTACATCAGAACCTGGACGAGTCAGCCACAGACCCTCTCCCTCAGCGGATGAAGGACTCAGTGGTAAGACCTCAGCATGGCAACTCAGCTTTGGTCTCCTAGGTAGGGACAGTGTGGGAATGAAGAAAGGTCTCACAGAGACACACAGGCGGGGACTCTGGAATCAGGTGGGGGGTCTGTACGGCCACCGTTGCAACCTGGACCCTCGGTGTATGTTTTAGGTCCAGCATGGGGAGGGGGAGGTAGTCTCACTAGGAGGTCTTTGCAGACCTTATCCTGTAAACTTGAGGATGAAGGAAGCCACAGTTGCTAGTATTTGAACACACGAATCAATCATCCATAAACTTCCGAAGAAAACTTTGCCATTCCTTTTGAGCCTGGCCCACATGGATAATGACTTTTATAATTTTCCATGAGTCAACCAGCCCATGACATGGCCACTGACATGCTGTGCCCATGTGGAAATACACATTCACTGAAGACGTCACCTACTCAGGGTTTCCTCCACCCCCGACATAAGCCAGCCCGCAGTGTTCCTTGAGTTTCTGCCTTGACCTCCCTCGGTGATGGACAGTGACCTGGAAGTGTAAGCCAATTAAACACCCAGGCCCCCAGGTTTCTTTGGTCAGAGTGTTTTATTACAGTGACCAGAAGGAAGCTAGGACAGTATCCAAAGACATATCGGTGCGCTCGCATCTAAATGCAGAGAAGATGCTGCTGGACCGCACCGCGGAGCTAAGCGCCGAAAATGATGGAAGACGTTGGCATCTCAAGCAACACATACAGCCTTCCTTTGAATGTAGGATCAGGGGTCTTGGGACAGGGCTGGCTTATCCCCCACCCATCCTGGATAGCTGAGGGAATCTGTGTTCCCAAACTCTTCCTTGGTGTTACGGCTAGTGGTGACTAGTCTCTATTATCTCCTTTGTTACAGCAGAAGCAAGCTAGGAATCACAGAGCACCATGATAAGTTTGCCCAGTGGGCACTGATAGCAAGTCACTAGTGCAGTTAGATGTAATGAGCTACCTATTGCTTTTTTGCTTTTCATGATCTTTTAAGAAAATCATTTAGACACTTAGTATTGGGGGTAGGAGACAGGGTGCATCTGCCACATGGTGCCCGTCGGGGTCAGAGAACAACCTTTGGCATTGGTTCTCTCCTTCCACCTTTATAAGGATTTTAGGATTTAAACTTAGGTCATTGTGTTTGCGTAGAGGACACCTTTACCCACTGAGCAGTCTCACTGGCCCTCAGTTTCATGGTCTTGTATAAGCTTTGTCCGTTGGAAACCGTGATCTGTCAGATGGTGAAATAAGAATCTCTCTGACCAGTCCCTGTCTAATCATGAGGGTTTCATGGGGTTATCAGATCCGCCTTCCCAGGCTGGCTTATCCAGCCTCTGCTGCTACCTAAAAACCCTACCTTCTATCTTTGTGCTTCTGTAGGTCTTTCTGCTCCTTTTTCTCTTTGTCTGTGTGCCTTTGGTTTGTACGAGAGCTCCCAGGAACTTCATTACACAGTAGGTTTTGCAGAGTCCCCCACCCGAATCCCTATCTTGACTCATTTGGCCAGTGCCGGGTCCTGGGCATACACATTTTAACCAAAATACCCACCACGTTATCCTGTCTGGGATTTCAAAGACTGTATAGGAGAAACACTGATGGGGATGTCTGTGGGCTTGTGAGTTTCTGCAGGAGCAGGATAAGATGGGTCACACACACAGACCTCACCCCCAAACCGTACCCAGCAAGGAATGAAGATTTGAACTGTGTCCTCATGGCTTGCAACATTCTTCCTTCTGTGTGCCTCATGAGCGAAGCCTTTCTGGTTTTTGCCTCCCCCCATGTTCATCATTCTCAATACATTTTTTTTAATGCTCTTATTATTGAGTATAAAGTTCAGGCAGCTCCTTGTAAGTCATTCTTCGCAGCGTCTAGATTTCTCTGGTTTCCTCCCTATCTCAGTCTTTAGGTTGTACAGTTTTAGGACAGCTTCTTACCCTTCCCTCGGGGAGGAAGTATGGTGTCTTACCAGAAATGCCACGGTAGGGCTGAGGACGTGGCTCACAGCAAGCAAGATGCAGGCATGAGAACCTGCGTTTGATCCCCAGAGCCCACATATGAAAGCTGGGTGTGAGGCTGTGCATTTGTAGCCACCCCCTCCCCCCCCACATACACACACACACTGGGAAATGGAGACAGGCTGATCTCTGGGACTTGCTAATGTAGCTTAGTTGTCAAGTTCCAGACCCATGAGTGACTCTGTGTCAAAAACAGGATGGATGGCTGATGAGGAATGACAGCTGAGGTAGACGTCTACCTTCTACACACACACACACACACACACACACACACAC
>JAQHUG010000113.1:4602437-4615154 GCA_028555095.1 Dicrostonyx torquatus
TGGCTAATAATGTTTTTTAAGTAGAATTATTTCGTGAGAACAATTTAAAACATCAGGAAACCTCCTCTGGGGCGTGTTTCTGCATGCTGTAAGACAGGCTTCCGTGTTGCAGTTTTCAAGGCCTGTTCACCCCCATTCTGGTCAGGAAACCATTGTAGAGAGCAAGCCAAGAGGATGCTGGGAGGCACAGGACAGCTGGGAGGAAGGGATGTGCCAGCCTCATGTCGACCTTTGACCCTCTGCTCCTGTAGCTGAGAGCCGACACAGCCTGTTTCAGTATCTGAAACACCAAATTTAGAGAAAATTTCCTTCTAATATTTTCAATACTTTAAAAAAAAGTCTAGCTCTTTTTCTGTGCAATTGAGGTGCAGAATATCATCTCTTCAGGCAGTTATTATATATCACAGCTGTTTGTTCTCTGGGAATATATGGGTTTGTGGAATATTTTAAGATTGTAGGGGTCGCCGGGCGGTGGTGGCGCACGGCTTTAATCCCAGCACTCAGGAGGCAGAGGCAGGCGGATCTCTGTGAGTTCGAGACCAGCCTGGGCTACAAGAGTTAGTTCCAGGACAGGCTCCAAAGTTACAGAGAAACCCTGTCTCGAAAAAAAACAAAACAAAACAAAACGACAAAAAAAAAGATTGTAAGGGTCTTACTGGAAATTAATTAAAAGTGGGGAATAAAGTTTCTGCAGATGCACCTGTGCAGGACATCACTGCCATGTCTCTCCCTAGTGTAGCTCATGTCCCCAGGGTCAGCTGGTCAGTCCCATGCTGGTGTGAATGCTCAGCTTGCATGTTCAAGACCATAGTGACAGCAGTGCGTCTCTTTGGGTCTCACTCTGGAGGGCCTCTGGTGTCCTGATTTGCTCTTTCAGGCAACAGATAACTAGGGATAAGACAGATGAGGTGACTCTGCCCTCCATACCCCGTACAAGTTCAGTCAACCAAAAATTCCAAACCAAGCGTGCAGAAGGAAGTTTCAAAAAATACCCTGGAGAGAAATGAAGTGAACTAGAATAACATTAGAGTGATCGGAATCCAAAGATGGACGTTGGACCAACATTATATAGTCTGGCCAAGGCTAGAAGGGCCGTCCATTCCTAACCGCAGGGACAAAGGCTGTCTGTCTTACTCCAGTCAGGAGCAGCGTAACGAATGGGAAGGGTCTCCCATGAACAACCAGTGTGTGCTAGCAACGCCACCGTGAAATAGTTTCAGCAACGGAAATTACTGTCAAACTCTGTAAGGTGCACATCCAAACCCATGTGGCGGAGCAGGTGACTGGCTTAGGAGATGTACTGAGGTGGGACAGGACTGAGGTGGGGAGGAGGCCAGCTCTGTTTGCTGCTTGCTGGGCTGATACAGGAAGAGTTACCTCCCAACAGGTCAGTTTCTCTGGAGAGACCTCTCAGAGGCCTGTTCAAGGCGCCGACCTGGACCTCCAAAGGGTATGAGAGCTAGGATTAGAATTGATAGGAGGATAAGGGCTAGGTTAGCATTGTTCACAGGACGCAGTGACTTCATAGGGCAAGTTTTGGAAAAGAAATCCCACCTAGAGATGCATGCCCAGCTGACCGGCCTACATCCCAGAGCTGGGGGAGGGCAAGATGGAAGCAACAGATTGGATGGTGTGTGATGGGACAGTTCAGGCAGAAATCCAATTACAGAGGTAATTAGCACCTCTCCTTCGTGAGCACCAAGGTTCTAGGCGGGCCTCACTGGAGGAGAACTCGGATTATAGAGCTCTGGATGCTTGCCTTCTGAGATGGAGATGCCCTAGGCCTGCTGGTACCGGGTAGCCTGGCTGGTCAGACTGCCCAGAGCACTGGAAGCTTGCCTTCTGAGATGGAGATGCCCTGGGCCTGGGGTACCAGGTGGCCTGGCGGAGCTCATGAGGACTTAGTGAGCTTTCCGTGTTCCAAAGAGGCTGTCAGCTTTGAAAAGACAGCATTGCAGCGGACGGAGCTGTAGAAAGTGTCTCCATTCCCTAAGGAGCGGGATAATTGACTTTCTTTTGGCTCAGTCCCATGTTAAAAACTGTTTATTCCGCAGCTGGAAATTCCATTTGTCCTAGGTCTTAAGGTGAAATTAAAATTCCGTTTAGGGATTCGGTATGCAGACATGGGACCTCAACCTTCATTATGAAGGGTTCTGTTGTTTGCTTGGTCTTCTGTTGCCCTGGGCTCTGCTGTTTTGAGAGATGCTGGGAGGCTGTTTGGGAGGGAAGCTGACGCGGGATGGAGCAGCGTGCTGAGGTTCGTGCCTTTTGAGTGCATTCAAAGCGCCATTGTCTGCAGTCCGTCTGTGGAATCGGCCATCAAGTTCACACAGGACCCTAACTAGATGGTTGGAGAATGTCTAAGATGGATACGGAAGCGAGTGATACTTTTGATTTTTTTTTCCTGAAGATGAGCCATTTCATTGATTCAAATATAATCCCAACCTAGTATTCTTGCAATCAGTCCCAATCCCTGGGAGGCAGGTTCAGCCAAGAGGTTTGCGTTCCAATGACATTCCTGACAAATGCTCATTGTTGCTCAGATCACACTGAGCATGTCAGTGCCTTTAAATCAAAGTCAAGCATGAGGCATCAGGGGCAACTGGACAGGCTTGGCAGGATGGCTCAACCAGTAAAGCACTTGCCCTGAAGGAATTAGGATCTGAGTTTAGATCTCCAGAACCCACACAAAATACCAGCAGTGTGAGCCTGGGTTCCCAACAGCAGGATGGGAAGCAGGGACAAACAGACTCTTGAAAGCTAATGGGCCAGGTAGCCTGGCTCGTGTGATGAAGTTGCAAGCCAATGAAAGATGCCAACTCAAACAAAAGGTGAAGAGCACCTGAGGACCAACAGCCTAGATTATCTTCTGCACCTGCAGACACACACACACACATACACACACACATGCACACACACACACATGAACACACACGCACACACACATGAACACACACATACACACATGCACACACATGCACACACACATGAACACACATGCACACACACATGAACACACGCGCGCACACATGAACGCACATACACACACATACACACATGCACACACACACACACGCATGCATGCACTCACAGCTGCTTCTCCTAGGAGATACCATGGTAAGACATCCTTCAGAAGTGCCAGTGGGACCCTGTGTATAATGTGGTGTCCATGCTGTTGTGTCTTGACAAACAGCCTTTTGTCAATGTTGGTGGGGTGGACTCAACAATGTGAAACCGCTATGTTTATCACGGATAAGCATCATCAGTTTCATCTTCCTGACAACCTGTGCCACTTAAAGGCTGATGAGGCTGGTACTTTGTGTCTGAAATGGAAAGACGGCTACTCAGACACAGGCTGTCCAAGTAGAGCACACACTGACATTCAGGGGTCTTGAGGCACATGGATGAAAGGCAGGCATTGTCTCAGGGGTATGGGTAGGGTGGGTAGCAACGCCAGAGGTTCTCAACCTGTGGGTTGTGACTCCGTTAGGGGTTGCATTTCAGGTATTTACATTATGATTAGTCATATTAACAGAATTACAGTTATGAAGTAGCAAGGAAAATAATTTTGTGCTGGGGGGAACTGTATGAGGAACTATATTAAAGGGTCACAGCATCAGAGAGGCTGAGAACCACTGATCTATGCAGAAGTTACTTGGAGAGATTTGCTGATTGGTCACAGAGTGAAGTCCAGACCAGATCCTTTCACCACTGTTGACTCTCAGAAATAAGGCTGGCCATCAGTGCTGCTTAGGAGCTCCGAACCAAGATGCACTGTCAGGGCGGACCCTGTTCTGGGGACCCCTCCTTGCCAGGGCTGCAGAAAATCTGGATCTTTTTTAAGTTTCTAAGAGTTGTTCTCGTGGCTCAACCAAAGAAAAACCCGTAAGTATGCCCCTAACTTGTAGAATCTTGCGGCGCAGATGCCGACTACCCACAGGCATTTTCTAGAACCAACTGGAATCACAGATGCTTTGTGTGAACACTGAAATGGGCCGGTGGGATTCTCAGTGGGTGGCTGCTGCCAAGCTTGGTGTCCGGAGTTTGATCCCCAGTACATACATCGTGAAGGGCGGGCACAGACTCCTGCAAGTTGTCCTTTCTCTGGACTCCACATGAGAGCCATGGCATGCACATATACGGGGGGTGGGAGAAAAAGAGACAGAGAGGGGGGGAGGGAGAGAGAGAGAGAGAGAGAGAGAGAGAGAGAGAGGGAGGGAGAGAGGGAGGGAGGGAGAAGGAGAAAGAGGGGGAGAGAGAGAAGGAGAGAGAGTGAGGGAGAGAGAGGGAGAAGGAGAGAGATGATGATAATAAAATATATATCTTTTTAATTCTGAGAGGGAAGAGCATTTCAGTGGGTGTGTCCCTTTTCCCCTGTAAGTAACCTGCATGCCCCACCTCACACCTATTCGGTCCACCAGCTTCGTAATGGGCAGAGATCTAACCATTGACCTTTTACTTCCTGTGGCCCCTTCTAGTACAAGGCGTGTGGATAATTCCAACACAAGATTGGCTGTGCAAATGGAAAGAGACCCAGGTAAGTGCTTTTTCTTTTTTAAAAAACAATTTATTTATTTATTTATTTATTATATGCATTAGTATTTTGCCTGCATGCATGACTGTGTGAGGGTGTCGGATCCTCTGGAACTGGAGTTACAGACAGTCGTGAGCTGCCCTGTTGGTGCCGGGGATTGAACCCTGGTCCTCTGGAAGAGCAGCCAGTGCTCTTACTCACTGAGCCATCCCTCCATCCCTGCTTTTCCTATCCTCTTTAAACCTTGTACTTTTTTGAGGTGCAGATAGGCTCCAAAGGAAGGTATGTTCTGTGTGCTCCTGGCAGAGTCAAGGCATGTCTTGGTGAATACATTGCCCACAGTGCATACCTGGGCAAGTACACTCATCAGTTCCTCAGTTTCTTCGGAAATAGCCTTCCATTGTTTGGGATTGGTTAGTGACTGTATCCAGTTATCCCGTGAAGATATTTTAAATTGTTTGTGTACGGTTGACATCAAGCAGACCCTAAACCTTAGGACTGGTCCCTTAGGAAAACATCCTTTGAGTTGGGAATGGTGGCACATGCCCGTAACCACAGGTGCAGAAGGGCCAAAAACTTCCGATCAGCCTAGGTGACATAGTGGGACCTCATCTTTAAAAACAAAAACAAAAACATGGCCCCGTGTTGACTTTTATATGGATGAACCATTGTAGGATTGAGCATCAAGAGTTCATCAGAAACCTTGGTCGGCATTAAGCTGTGGAGTAACCTACTGGGAGATGCAACTTTTTTCTTTCTGTAGGTGTTCTCATTTTTAGCCATTTGTCTCTTTCTTCCTCTTATCAGAATGTCATTTTTTAAAATATTTTTATGGTTTATTTAACTTTATTTTATGCGCATTGGTGTGAAGGTGTCAGATCCCCTGCAACTGGATCTTCAGACAGTTATGAGCTGCCATGTGGGTGCTGGGAATTGAACCCAGGTTCTCTGGAAGAGCAGTCAGTGCTCTTAACCACTGAGCCATCTCTCCAGCCCCCAGAATGTCAATTTAAAGTGTGATTTAGTGAAGCTGGACATTTGCCTAGACCTCTCTCTCTCTGCCTCTAGGAAGAATAGTGTCCTGTGTCCATGCTGACTATGTATGACTATACTGATACCTGCATGCAACTTGAAGATGCATGTGGTGCCTCTCACCCACCTCCCATTCCTATTTGGTAGCATAACCCACCCCAGAATGTCACTTTCTGCCTCCTGGGATCTGTGCTCAGCTGACCTGAAGGTGCATTTGGCCACCACTGCCCAGTTTCACCCCTAGCCTCAGACTGCAAGACACAAGCCCCCAAAGATCAGACACAAAACCTGGGAAGCAGCCACCAAATGCGTCCAACGTCCTCAAAGGAAACCATCTTTATTGGGACCATCTATACTGGGACTGCATAACCATGATTAGTATAAAGTCAGAGCTTAAAGCCTGGACAGTCAGGCTTATTATTTGTGGGACTTTCCATCAGTGTCTAGGGATTGGAGGGGAGGTGGGAATGTCTCTGGTATGCAGCCGTGGGACTCGGTGACACAGCAGGATCATTACATTAGGCACGTGGCAGCCCCTGACAGAATCAAGCCTTGGTCGGGGTATAGAACCCACGCTCTCAGTCCCTGCCTGCCCCAGCCACTGCGGGAATGGTGGGCCCAGCCCAGGTGTTTACTGGAAAGCAATGAGAAAGTTGGTTGGGTTTTGCGGTTGTTTTACGCGTGATTGTGCACACTGAGACAGCCCCAAAGTCCTTTCTGTATGCATGGAAGCTGTGGAGCATTTGAGACAGGAGATGTTAAATAGGGAATTAAGGTACAGACCTAGAGCTCAAAGGTGTGTGTATATGTGTGTGTGTCGGAAGTCCATCCTGCATTCAGCTAGCCACAAATGTCTCATTTTCCCTAATTATACAGATGTGTGCTCAGCGTGGGCTAAGATGTTCTGGGCCAAATTTCCACTTGTAGTTACTGTATTAAAGTACTGAGGTGTGTGCACACATAAGAAAGGGCTCATTCTCTCACTCAGGTCTCTTCTTTAAAAGTGCAGGGAACCAAGGGTGATGTTTAGTTAGTGTCCTAAGAGCAGGCCAGTAGGCTGGAACATGAAAGAGTGCGTGCCGACACCTTATCAGCAGTTTCTTCTGCCGGTCTTAGCAGCTTACCAGTGTCTCAGCTTATCACTTTAGGTTCCAACCAGCTCCTGCTCAGTATCTGATAGTTGCTCCCCCTGGGGGTCTCCTAGCAACAACCTGGTCCTCTTCCTTGTATCAACATTCTGGGATGTCTCCAGGCTAAGGCCAGCCTTGTGTTCTGTGTCCCAAGGGTACAGAGTGGGGTCACTCAGGCCAGACTGCAGCCTTTACTTCATAGAACTGTCTCTCTCTGGTAGACAACACACAGAAGTCTTGAATTTTGCTTCTAGGTCTTTCCTCCAGGGAGATGCCATGTCTGTCTGGCTTTGCAGAGCTTGCCTGCTCCTGGAATCAGCCTGACCTTGGGAGCTGGAGATGCCGGGATGAGGACTTGGACTTGGGTCCTGGAGTTTTTCTTGGGTCTTACCAGTCCTTCTTTGATCTTTGATCAAAGCAC
Source organism: Dicrostonyx torquatus (assembly GCA_028555095.1). Taxonomy (NCBI): domain Eukaryota; kingdom Metazoa; phylum Chordata; class Mammalia; order Rodentia; family Cricetidae; genus Dicrostonyx; species Dicrostonyx torquatus. Next base: position 4,609,555 of record JAQHUG010000113.1, read on the forward strand.
TACCAGAAAGATTTTTCAGTTTATCCAGTCTTTCCTTGAAAAGCTCGTAGCTCTCATTTTGGGGCACCATAGAGAGGGAGAGCTGCCATCAGAACCTGGCAAGGAAATGCCCCCCACACTGCCACACTCAGCCCTGGCCTCCCACTGGGAAGTGGGGCATCCTGGTTCCATCTCCTTCCACCATTCTTCCTTTTCTCTGGCTCTCACCATCCATCTGACTGAATGTCAAATCTTAACCACTAGGCAGCCCCTGACAGAATCAAGCCTTGGTCAGGGTATAGAACCCATGCTCTCAGTCCCTGCCCCAGCCACTGCGGGAATGGTGGGCCCAACCCAGGTGTTTACTGGAAAGCAATGAGAAAGTTGGTTGGGTTTTGCAGTTGTTTTACGTGTGATTGTGCACACTGAGACAGCCCCAAAGTCCTTTCTGTATGCATGGAAGCTGTGGAGCATTTGAGACAAGAGATGTTAGGTAGGGAATCAAGGTACAGACCTAGAGCTCAAAGGTGTGTGTGTGTGTGTGTGTGTGTGTGTATGTGTGTATGTGTGTGTGTATGTATGTGTGTGCGCACCCATGCCCATGTAGGTGTGTCATGTGTTTGTGGAGCCAAGAGGTCACCCTTGAGTGTCATTCCTGGAGAGCATCTACCTTGTGTTTTGAATAGAGGTCCATCTCTGTCCTGGAACTAGCTCCATGGACTAGGGTGCCTGGCCAGAGAGCTCTAAGAATCACCTATCTATCTCTCTCTCTCTCTCTCTCTCTCTCTCTCTCTCTCTCTCTCTCTCTCTCTCTCTATCTATCTTTATCTCTATCTCTATCTCTATCTCTCTTTCTCTCTCTCTCCTTCCCTGGTGTTGGGATGACCAGTGCTTGTCACTATGACTGTCTTTTTGAAAACATGAGTCCTAGAGAATGAACCCGGGTCCTCATTCTTGTACGGCAGGCACAGCCAGCCCCCAAGGTCAGAGTGTTGAGTTTAACACAGGATTGTCTAAGTAAATTGCACTTAGACAGTAACGCATCTGTATGAGGTTACCGCAGGGACGGCCTAGGAGGTCTCAGGATAATCCGTCAAAACAGATGGGGAACAGGTACTTCTGTGTACGTGAAAGCTCGCTGTTTCAGGATCTGAGCATAAGATGGCGGGTTGCTTCTGGGTAAAACCCTCACCACTCTCCTTTCCGCCTGCCTTCAGGGAGCGATGACAACAATCTCAACTCCATCTTCTATGAGCACCTGACACGGACCCTGCAGGAGTCGCTCTGTGGAGACCTGGTGCTTGGCCGTTGGGGCAACTACAGCTCCGGTGACTGCTTCATTCTGGCTTCCGATGACCTCAATGCCTTCGTCCACCTGATCGAGATTGGGAACGGTCTCGTCACCTTCCAACTTCGAGGACTAGAGTTCCGAGGTAGGGATCACCGTGCTTGTGGGGTGTTAGGCGGAGGACTGTGCGGTTGTGGCAGCGCTGGAACTCGGGGTGTAAGGTGGAGGACCGTGTGGTTGCGGCTGGATCTCGGGGTGTTAGGTGGAGGACAGTGCAGTTGCAGCTGGAACTTGGGGTGTTAGGTGGAGGACCGTGCAGTTGTAGCTGGAACTTGGGGTGTTAGGTGGAGGACTGTGCGGTTGTGGCAGCGCTGGAACTCGGGGTGTAAGGTGGAGGACCGTGTGGTTGCAGCTGGAACTTGGGGTGTTAGGGTGTTAGGTGGAGGACCATGTGGTTGCGGCTGGAACTTGGGGTGTTAGGTGGAGGACCGTGCCATTGCAGCTGGAACTTGGGGTGTTAGGTGGAGGACCGTGCAGTTACAGCTGGAACTTGGGGTGTTAGGTAGAGGACCGTGCAGTTGCGGCAGCGCTGGAAAGGGGTGTTAGGCGGAGGACCGTGCAGAGCACTGCTCAGAAGCCACCGCCAGGGGTGGGGAGGTGACTCACTCACTGAAAGCATGTACAACTCTTGCAAAAGCCTGAGTTTGAATCCAGCATCCAGTCTGGGAGGCTTACAAGCATCTGACTCCCGCTCCAGGGGTTCTGATGCAACTCGGCCTCTGTGGGCACCTCGACTCTCATGCGCATACTCAGACACATACACACAAATAAAAATGAACAGAACAAACCTTCTAGAGAAGATGTCACCAAGAAGGACTTGGGGACTGTTCTGTTGCATGGGATCAAGGCTGCCCCTCCTGTTGAGCAGACATTCTGACATAAGGACACGTCAGTCAGCTGGGGAAACAGTGGTGCTCTCTGCTCTGTTCTCTGCTGTCTGACGCACCCAGATGGAGCGTTCTCGCCCTGACGGTCAGGAGCCATCCCTGCTGATGCCTTTCCCCTGCCATGCTGGACTGCATCCTGTAAACCACGAGCCCCAGGGAACACCTCCTTTCTTAGATTGCTTTAGCCGAGTTATTTTACCACAGCAGGGAGAAAAGTAATTAATACAGAGTCCGTTCTAGCTATAGCTCAAAGTCAGGCGGTAGGAAAAATAACCACTTCTCCTTGTCCTGTGTCACGGCGAGTGAGAGGCACCGTTTGCTGGGGCTCAACATTGTCACAGCATACTGGATTCCCGAAACCTCACAGGGTAAAATACAGACGAGGGTTCCCAGCGTGGCCAAAGTTGGGGCTGTGTAGACAGGCTTCTGGGAGGGGCCGTCGGTTAGGGGTTTATGGCTTTGTCTTCTTCCAGTCAACCACAGTGGGCATGTCACCTGACTGTAAGATTAGCACAGAAGCCATGTCTTGAGGGTAAAAAATGGCAGCTAGCTTGCCTGCATCCCACAGCTCTCCTACAGTCCATTTTCTCTGACCTAGTTTGATCATGAATTTAAACATGGAGACTTAAAAAGCCACGAAGCCTGATGGGATTCAAGCTCTGAGGAAGAGCTACGTTGACCCCAAAGGACTGTGGTAGGGTTTATTTCTCGTTGCAGCATCGATTACAATATTCCCTCGGAGGTCAGTTTCCTTCTTGGGTGGTGTTCTGGGTTTCTTTTTTTTCGTTCTGCTTTTCTTCTGAATTCCCTGTTTCCTGAAAGAGCAGGTTTTATTTTGGACAAGTTTAATCTGGCTGGGCACTGCCTGGGGCAGTCAAAACCCCGACACAGTCTCTCTCTGGAACTACTGAGGAAGGCAGGAGGTGGGGGGGGGCTGCTTGCTCTTGCTCGCTCTTTCCCTCCCCTCTCCCTCCCTTCCTGCTTCCCTCCCTCTCCCGTGGCCAGTGATCAAACTCAGAACCACACACGTGTCAGGTGAGTTCTCTACCACCGGGCTATACTTTCTCAGAAAGAAAGAAAGAAAGAAAGAAAGAAAGAAAGAAAGAAAGAAAGAAAGAAAGAAAGAAAGAAAGAAAGAAAGAAATCTACCCCAGAGGTCATGGGGAAGAGTCCTCTGCCCCTCCCCCACCCCCCTGAAAGAGAAGCACCAAGTTAACAGGAGGTCTAAGCATCAAGCCACAGAAATCAATCCATTTTAGCAGAAGAGGAGAAGGGTTTATGGGAAATACATCCAGGGATAAAGGCTTTCTGAGCAACATGGGAGGGCCTGGGGCGGTGGGACAAGTTCAAATCTACAATCACACAACAGAGGCTGGAGCGATGGCTAAGATCCGTTGATACTCTTCCCCAAACCTGGATTTTACTGCTCAGCATCAGGTCCAGGGGGTCTGATGCCCTTTTCTGCCTTCTTTGAGCACTTGTGTACCCATGGCATACACACCACACACGTGAACACACATGTACACACACACATGCATACACACATGCACAGGCACACATGCACACACATGTACACACACACACTTATATAAACCTTAAACTCACACGCCAGCTGCAAAGGACTCTCATCTCAGCAGTGCACCCAGGGCTGCCCCCACATCGCTGACCCCCGGGCTTGAACCCTCAGATACCGCAGTCCCCTGAGAGCGAATAAATAGCTTCTACCACGGCCTCTCCTGCATGCGCCCATCACTGGCCTCTCTGCTGTCAATTTAGTCCGAGTATGGTTAAGTAGATCAGAGCACCAAAGTCAAGGACACATGCATGTCTCTGGGTCAGAGGGTATCTGGCTTTTCATTTCTCCTAGTGGGACATAGTTGCTGAGGCTTAAATGGTGGGCACAGCTGTTGATGACAGGCCAGCTGCTCTAACGCTACAGCTGAGTGCTGAGACCGTGACACAACGTGCTTTCCCTTTGCAGGTGTAGAGGTAGCAGGACACAGAGCCACTCCTTTCAACGTCGCCAGGCGTCCCAGCCAATGCTTCATTATGTACGGCATTCAAGGTCACCTCGAGTGTCAGTGTGGAGCATGGCAGCAAGGGGAAGCATGCAGGGGAGATGGTTACAGGCCAGGTTTGAGCCCAGAATGGGCCATTTCCTTCTGTGCCCCATGGTCCCTGGAGAAATGGTGTGACCACCTGGAAAGCAAGTAGAGCTCTTGCTGGAGTTTCCCGTCCTTCTGTGATCACTTAGTCAGGTGACCTGGACAGGTGGCTTAGCCATTTCTGTGAGGAGAGGATAAACATGCATACAGAGTCACCTTAAAGGACCCTGGTGATGTGTGTGTGTCCTTTAAGGTAATTAATAATTCCAGGGTTGACAGACTACTATCAGCTGAAAGTCCAAGTCAGAGTCATAAACAAAGCGTGTGCCAGTGGGCACCAGACGACCTGAAGGGGAGGGGAGGGGCTGCAGATCCAGTGAGACTGTCTGGAGGTGAGAGATAGGAACAAAGAGCCGAGGCAGGGGATTGGCATTTTTTATAAGATGCCTGTGAACTCGAGCTCAGGAGAGGCATTGTCCTTCCTCCCAACCCCCTAACTAATTCCAAAAGAAAAGCAAGGGAGAAGAAGGTCCCTGGGCTTCCCGCTAGATCAGGGTGCAGCCGGGCTACCATGTGGCTCTCCATCTGGACAGTCTGACTATGGGGCACTTGCTGGAAATCTCTGCCACAGTAGTCACTTGGTTCCCAGGAGCTCAGTAGATGTCTCCCACATAGCCTTCCCCACTGGAAAAACCAATGTACTTTTATATCAGGATCTTCAGTGGACATCCCGGTGACGTGGCTTTAGAGGGCCCCAGCTTCTGCCCCAGGGCCGTGATGCACTAGCCCACCGCTGTCACAGGACTTGACACCAGGTAGATGGGCTGAGGAGGGAATCAGGTACGGGTTTTGGAATGCATGAAAAGCACGACACGTCTAAACACACATGTAAGATGATGGCGAGCCCTTCCCTAGGCCACACTGGCTCTCGGAGTGTGACCGCGGAAGGACAGAATGGGGGCTAACCGCGGGAGAGTCACAGAGGAAGCCAAGAACAGGAAGCTCCGGTGTGACAGAGATGACAGTGCTCAGTCAGGCTAGGAAAGGAGAAAAGCAAAGGAATGAGGAGACAGGAAGCAGGACCCCAGTGACAGTGTCAAGGAACTGTGAGCCCAGTGAGGAGCAATGAACTGGGGAGCTGAAATACTAGAGGAGACGAAGGTGGTCCCTGAGGCTGGGATGCTCTGGGCTGCTGTTTAGAGGGAAGCAGGGTTTGGTGAATGATGTCCATGACCAGAAGAGGGAAGGAGAGATGAAGGAAGGAAGGAAAGGAGGTGTTAG
>JAQHUG010000113.1:4634810-4651028 GCA_028555095.1 Dicrostonyx torquatus
TGCCTTTCCTATCTTCAAGACAGTGTGTCCCAATAAAGTGCGTTCTGAGAAGAATCCTGTTGTGGTCGTCTCTTCCGCTGGCGGATGCGGCGTGTCACACGGCCAGATGTTGCTTAATCCTGGCATGCTTCTTAGACACTGAGCCCCTTTCTCACCTGCACTCCCAGGGTGCTGTCCACCTGGAGAGAGTGCCTTTCCACCCAGTTCATTCATGGCTAGCGGGCATAGGCAGGGTAAGTTAGGTGGCACTTGCAATGGGAGGAATCCCAACCTGCAGAACCAGAGCTGTGCGAATCCAACCAGCTACACACCACGTGGTGACACCATCTCATGAGATCACTGTCCTTTACTGATGTCACTGTGTGGCCTGGGACTATATGAGAGCTGTGTCAATGAGACCCTGACGTTCCTGTCCCTCCCACAGGATGAGAAAGGACTGCAGTGTGGGCCAGAGGAGCGGTGGCAACATCGAAGATGTAGATGGTGGAGCAGTGCCAGCAGCAGGCGGTGGTAACGCCCCCAGTGGAGAAAGCCGGGACAGCAGCTCAGAACAACCCAGAAAAGGAAGCACCCAGCAATGGGCCTCACCGCGTGGAGGGGGTCACAGGGCAGGTGAGTGTGCCCAGGGCCGTAGGTCCAACACCATGGGATATATTTTCTAATCTGCAGGGCCTCTTGGCTGTCATCAAGGAACTTAGGATCAGTGGCTGTGGCGCTGGAAGAACCCTCCGGCTGGCTGGGTCCAGCCTTGGTCATTCATCTATCCATGGGTCCTTTGCCTTTGGCAGTCATTTGATGTATGTCTCCCTGGTCGTTCGATACTCCATTCTGTCTGTCTGTCCCTCTCAGTGCTCTTCCACCATATGCATCCTGGGTGTGTCACGTTGCAGCCACAGAGCTACGTGGTGTCCTTCTCTGTCAGGAAGCCTCCCTCTGCGGGTGGAAGGATACACGCAGAGTGAGCAGAGGGAGGGATGAGCTAAGTCTAAACCTTAAAACCCTATTTCTCCTAACCATGAAATACACTACAGCAGGTGAACAAGGCTCTGATGTGGGCCGGGAAAGGAGGGGACAAGGGCTCACAGAAGACACAGTCTGGAGAGACAAAGGCTCTGGCCTAGCTCCTGATGCTCCCTGGCTCTGCCCTGGGTCTCCTGCCAGTGGTTTTATCCTTTGCCCTCAGCTTCTCTTTCTGCTACTTCTGAAAGCATCTAATAAGCACCTCTGTGCATGCTTCTCCTGTGGCTCTGCACAGAAGGGCCAGGAGGACGGTGCCTACCTCCAGAGCAAGGTGGGGTTAGGGAGACAAAATGCAAGATTATATCAATGTGACTGGTTCGCCGGGGTAGGGTGGTGACTGAACCATGAATAGATAATTGATAGATAATAGACAGGTGATTGGAAGATCATAGATATATGATTGTCACAATAATAGGTAGATGATAGATAATAGGTGGATAGATAATGGTAATAGATGAGATAGATAGATAAATAGATAGATAGACAGACAGACAGAGATAGATAAGCAGGCAGACAGGCAGGCAGATAGATAGATGATAAATACGTAGATTGAGATAGTTGCCATGATAGCAGGTGGGTAGATAAATATTACAGATTATAGGTAGTCTAGATGGTATATACATCAGTAGATGATCAGTATATATTAAATAGCTAGGGAAATTTTATATATACACACATATATGTTTTTAGAGAGAAAGATATATATATAGAGAGAGAATAATGATAGGCAATAGATACATTTATAAATAGAAATAGATGATTGATAGGTAGATATAGATAGATAGAGATAGATAGATAGAAATAGATGATAGATGAGATAGATAGAGATAGATGATAGATAGATGATTGATAGATAGATAGATAGATAGATAGATAGGGATAGATGATAGATGAGATAGAGATAGATGATAGATAGATAGATAGATAGGGATAGATAGATAGAAATAGATGATAGATGAGAAAGATAGAGATAGATGATAGATAGATAGATAGATAGGGATAGATGATAGATGAGATAGAGATAGATATATAGATAGACAGACAGATAGACAGACAGATAACAGATGCATAACAGGTGAACAAATGAGGACAGGTGGAGGTGGGGACTACAGAGAGGAGACAGACATAGATAGCAGGAAGATCAGTAGGTGGGTGATTGACAGCACAGAGTAAAGCAGGTGACAGGAGTGGGTAGGAAGGGGAAGTGCAAGGGGCTGTAGCCAGTTGCTCGGAAGCAAACACAGCTCCACCCACCCAGCCTCCCGCCAGCTGCTGTCCCCCTCAGCCCAGCATGGCACCTGAGACCTGTGCTCCTCATTGCTCCCCTGGCCTCTGATATGGTGACACAAATGTGCTTAAAGGGCACACAGGTGACCTTTCCGATGGGAAGGGATGTGAGCACCTGCACTTTCTTGTCCTTGCTGCTGACATGTCCGGCCAGAGCGAGACTAGAGGGGTCAGAGTGTGCCAGAGGCACTGGCAGGCCCCTTCCTGGTGAACGCCTTCTGCGTTTTCAGACCAGAGCAGTGCCCTCAGCCAGGGAGACCAGAGAATTCAGATCATGCTTTGCTCGAGATCCAGGCTGTGGCACTGAGGTCCCTGCCACTTACCGCCAGACCCTCAGGTGGGAGGTACGCTGAGGGCCTGTGTTGGTGCAAGACTTTTGGGAAGTTAAACTAGGCCTTGATTTTTCATTATTGCTTCTTAAAACTCTTCTACCAAGTCCAGCCTAGCTCTGAACCTCTAAGTGAAGGAGGCATGCTGGCAAAACACCTCAGTGCCTGGGCTCCCAGCCCTTGAACCTAATCCGTCCTGGGCTGAGGGTCTCCCGGCCCTGACCTAGCTTGTAGTCCCTCCTCGTTCATGCCACACCCTGTGTGACCACTGCACTTGCTGCCAAGGCTGCTCTTGGGGCATCCCATGAGGGCTGTACTTACACAGGCTCCTTTACACTCTCCGTGGCTCTAGGCCCGTTGGGGGTGCATCTTCCCTTCCCACATGGAGACACAGGGGCACAGAAAAGGCATTGCCCCAAGGTACCCAGTTAGGAAGCAGCCAACCTGGTATTCAGATGAGGAAGAACAGCCCCGAGTCTCTGATGTACTCACTGTGGCCTCCCTTCAGCTGCTCCCCAGTCCTAGCCCGAGAGCAGTGAATCCCAGGACGCCTGCACACTCCCAGCCTTCCATCTGTACCTCTGACTACCAGCCACAGCCTTGTCCTGTCCCCTGGCTGGCAAGGGGCCCACTTTCCAGTGATCTTCCTTCTGGTGGGTAGAGCTGTCGCTATATTCCTTCTGAGGCAGCCCCTTCCCTGCTGCGGGCAGGAATGGGGACAGGAACACGGTAGATAGCCCAGACCACTCCCTATCCTAACAAAACGATGTGCCGAGGGAGGCAGGCACAGCACCTGAGCAAGGCACCCAAGCAGAGCCCGTGCCCAGCAGACTGGGAGAAGAGTGGAGATGTTCCCTTCCCATTCAGAGAAAGGAGAGCTAAAGGCTATGGTTCTCTTAATCATCCCCCCATGTCACGAGTTCACGGTCTTCACAGAGCAGCCCGAGTGACTAACTCTGGATAGAGTCCATTACAGTGGGGAAGGCATGGCAGCTAGAATTCTGCATCTTGTCAGCACAGTAGCGGACTATGTGCAGAAGGAAGCATGGCTGGGCTATAATGACACACTTCTTCCCAGAAGGCGCCAGCACCCAAAGGTTTCACAGTCTCCTAAGACAGCACCGCCACCTGGATGTCACACATGACCTTAGGGGAGGCAGTTTCCATGCAAACCACAAGGGCTAGTTGTCATGTGATAGCTCGGCACGAGGCCACACAAGGGTAGGGGACCTACCCTCGGGAAGGGCGAAATAAAGGGAGTCACTCCACAGTAGTGAGTGTGCCCCACTCCTGATTGGCAGGGCTCACTCCCGTGTACCACTTCCCATGACTGAGCTCATCCCCCACGCCTGCCCCACCCTGTCTTTGCTCCTTGCCTGGTTCCCATCATTCATTCCCGTTCTGATGCTTTGCCAGAATCCCAGAGGTGTCTGTCCAGATTCCTAATGAGCAGGCCACCACAGTGAGCAGCCACTGCTGGCTTGCTGGGTATTTCACACTCATACCCATTGCCAGGAGCTCCGTGTGCCAACCTCACGAAGCTCCCAACAACCCACGGTCAACTCAGTACCAAACAGTAAATGTCACAGCAAGGAGAGTTGGCCTAGAAGTGGTGACCTACTTACCGCAGGTAGAGAGAAGCCCATCACTGGCCTGAATCCCACACCAGAGAGAAGGGTTACTAGCTTATATCACTAAGGACTTACACCACAACCTAGCAATCCAACTAGCGATCAAAGACAAAGAAAAAAAATAATGAACCAAGGAGCTTAAGTTTCATTATGTTCCCATTCAGGTCTGAAGGTTTTCCCCAGAAATGCTCAGATTTGATAATGCGGTCGCTGGAAAAATAAGTTAATTGTAAAGTAATGAGACCCGAGCAGCGCAGATGATTTCAGCACAGCTTGCTTGCTGATGTTTGATTTGTAAAATTAAAATTGAAAAAAAGGGAGCAACAGAACCCTGAAAGAATAGAACATCTGAGGTGTAAAGAAGGGATGGCTCAGTCTGCACAACGCTTGCTGCACAAGCCTGGGGGCCTGAGTTCAAATCCTCAGCACCCACGCAAAAGCTGTGTGCAACAGGAGGCCCATAATCCCCGCACCGTGAGGGGCAGAGAGAAAGATCCCTGGGGCTCGGAGCTCCAGGTTCAGTGAGGAAGCGTGATCAAAACACACAGAATAGAGAGCGACAGAGGATAATGCCTAACATCAGCCTCTGGCCTCCACACACAGAGGCACACACGCGTGCACACGCATGCACACACAGGGAGTAGCTGAAGCTTCAGCTCTGGGGCAGTCCCTTGTCATGCATGGACTTGGGACAGCTAGCTCTCTTTTGATGTTCTGTAGACATCTCTCCCTTTGTCCTTGGGATCGACAGAAGGCCCTGCCTAGTGCTGGCGGAGAACAGACTTGTGGGTGGTTGGCTGTAGAGGGTTTTGGACAGAGATTAGCTTTAGAAATCATGGAAGTTTGGCCTTTTCGGATTCCAAATAAACAAGTCACTACCCTTGCTCATCATGTGATTCCTTGGGGTCTTTCCCCCTCTTATATCTGACTGCCTTCTTAACAGGGACCCTCAAGCCCAAGGCCATTCCCCTGTGCCCAAGACAGAGATGCTCCAGGCCACTCACTCAGTCCGGAGAGGCCAGTACCAGTTCTGAGTACCTCACGCAGCGCCTCAAGCTGAGACTCCCATTTTCACAACCTATAGGTAGAGGAAACCCGCGCAGGTCACCGATGAAAGCCCTTTGGAAACAAGCAAACCACCATCACGGTGCCCGAAGTGATGTCAATGAAGGGCCTAGGTTGTATGGCCAGCCTCCACCCAGTTCCAGTCTCTCTGAGAGGACTTGGCTTTCTTGGGCACAGGCAGAGCAGATACCCACACACCACAGAGATATTGGTGTATGTGTCCACCTGTGGCAACAATTTTAAGATCTAAAAATGCTTTGTTTCCTAACTGGTCCAATTTAGTGAGGTACAGAATGAAATTCTGACGTGTTCCTACTTTGGGAAGTAATCAACTCAGGGTACCTGGTATGTGCAGCCCCTCCCACATCCCTCATTTCAGTGTTAGACTCTTCTGTCTAGTTGCTTGAGCTGCTACCCTACTGTCTTATTGTATTATTGAGCCCCAGCAAGCATTCCCCTCCCTTGGTTGGGTATTGGTTTCCTGGACAGCTAAAGACAATGGTCATATACAACTTTAAAAAGATTTCATTAGTCCGGAGGGATGATGTGGCAGTTTGAATGTAATTGGCCCCCATAAGCTCATAGGGAGCTGCCCTATTGGGAGGTGTGGCTTTGTTAGGGTAGGCGTGGCCTTGTTGGAGGAAGTGTATCACTGTGGAGGTGGGCTTTGAGGTCTCCTATGCTCAAGCTAAGCTCAGTTTCCTTCCTGTCGCCTGTGGGTCAAGATGTAGCACTCTCGGCTCCTTCTCCAGCACCATGTCTGCCCGCACACTGCCATGTCCTGACACAAAAATAACGGACTGAACCTCTGAAACCGCAAGCCACCCCAATTAAATGTTTTCTTTTACAAGAGTTGCTGTGGCCATGGTGTGTCTTCACAGCAATAGAGACCCTAAGACAGATAGCTCTGTGGTTAAGGGCACTTACTGCTTTCACAGAGGACCAGCATTTCATTGCCACATCAGGCAGCTTACAACTGACTATAGGTTCAGCTCCAGGGCATCTGACACTTTTGGTCTCCTAGGGCACTGCACTGAAGTGCTTGTGCAAACACACACACACACACATGCATACACACATGGAGGGAGGGAGGGAGGGAGAGAGAGAGAGAGAAAAGATACACATACACAGAAAAAGATTCTATTGAACACAATAATTAAGAGATGTATTTAAGGGGCTGGAGAGATGGCTCAGAGGTTAAGAGCACTGACTCTTCTTCCAGAGGTCCTGAGTTCAATTCCCAGTACCCACATGGTGGCTCACAGCCATCTGTAATGAGATCTGGTGCCCTCTTCTGGCCAGCAAGCATATAGACAGACAGAACATTGTATACATAATAAATAAATAAATCTTTTTTTTTTAAAAAAAGGAGAGATGTATTTAAAATAATGGAATAATGTCTGGTGATATACGAAATTAAATTACACACATGAAAGCATTCTGATGATTTGTATTGGAAATGTTTTCAGAAAGTTCATGTCTTGAAGCTGTGGCCCCAAATGCAAAGCCAGGGTGGGACAGTCATGGGAGGTAAGCTCAGTCATGGGAACTGGCATAGAAGAGGTGAGCCACCATCCCAAGATGCAGCTGTAAGGAGGGATTGGTTCAAGGGGTGTTGCCCTCATTGATGGATCACAGTGGAGAGAGACCACCCCTACCCCCGTATTTATAAAGTCCAGGGTTCGACCAGGTGCTCTGCTCTCTTACAGGCAGAAGGAAGGGCAGAAGCCAGTCCGTCCTGGCACACTCGGCAATAAGCCAGAGGCCACCTACTCTGAGCTCCTCAGGTTCCATTGTAGAGAGCCACCAAGCCTTCCTCCAGGCGTCCAGCTCTGTGCACGAGCTGGCCCAAAGGCCTTCAGGAAGCCGGCTTTCCTTGCACAACTCGGCTGCGTCCCTGCACTCGCAACCACCTCCCGTCACCACCACGGGTCACCTTAGTGTCCGGGAGCGGGCTGAGGCACTCATTCGGTCTAGCCTGGGCTCTTCAACCAGCTCCACTCTCAGCTTCCTCTTTGGCAAAAGGAGTTTCTCCAGCGCCCTTGTCATCTCTGGACTCTCTGCTGCAGAGGGAGGCAACACCAGTGATACCCAGTCATCCAGCAGTGTCAACATTGTGATGGGTCCTTCCGCAAGGGCCGCTAGCCATGCTGCTCGGGTAAGGACTGCCCCAGGATGGGAGACAGGCAGGAGGCATCAGAGGGCCTGGGGATCCCATCCACCTGTCAAATACTTTTGCCTTCTTCCAGGGTAGGGTGATTTATAGCAACCAAAGAGTATTCCCCAGCCTTTGGGTCACAAGTCCCACAGGTACCCCAACATAGCAACCAAAGAGTATCCCCAGCCTTTGGGTCACAAGTCCCGAAGGTACCCCAAAATAATTATTTCCATAATCCAGAAGCCCAGGAATGGGAAGAAGCCTCCTTTTGCCCTCTCTATGAAAGCAGGATTTCTTCCTTCCCATCCGTGCCACTCTGGCCTGAGGGAGAAGAAAGGGCAGGAGTAGGCACTGGAGTTAAACTGCCAATGGACTCCCAGTTTTAAAGATGACCAACCACTTCCAAATGGGTCCATCCCAGAAATAGAGTTTAAAAAGAGTCTATCAAATAAAATGCTACTTGCTCAGAATTCATGCCACTGACCTAGAAGCCTAGCTGGGATTCATTCATGAGAAAGAAAGATTGGCAGACACTCAGGAATTCTCGTATGCCCTCCCTCTGTTAGGAAAGGGGGAAAAAAACCCAATGGGTTAAGACAAAACTTGGGCAGATTCGAGTTTCCAGGCCAAAGAGAAGATACTGGAATAAAACTCCAGGAATAAAAACCATCACTTAATCTCTTTTTGTTTTGTCCTTCAATAAAAGGGCACGACTGTCATTCCTTCCCCATCCCATCTGTCTAAAATTTACTCTATGGGCATACTTCAAGGGTTCTGGCAAATTTTCCTTTTCTGTCTCTGGCAAGGATGGTAGGTCTTTAGGACTCTGAGCATCTTCCGTAATTTCTGGGTTGAGCCTGCAGTGGCAGCATCAGCACGAGGGAGGGCTGGATGAGTGGAGAGAGTCGACCAGGGCTCGCAGAGTGGCAGGCAGGCAAACTTGGGGCGACTCCCTTGGGCTCCCTTTGGATTGGCACGTCCAGCTCTTCTGAACAAAGTCCCACATGCAAGGCCATATAGACGTGCATCTTGGTGGCACATCTTAACCTCAGAGGCTGCCTGTCCGTCCTGTGCAGCTTAAGAGCCCGCCTTCAAAGCCTGCAGCCACGCGGGTCTCAGTTCCTAGGATGTCAGGGATGGGTGGGGTGACTCGGGCCATGCAGGCAGTAAGCAGAGGCTGAGCTGTCAGTGAGAAGAGGCTGAGCAGTCAGTGAACAGAGGCTGAGCTGTCTTTGCTTCTCTTCTTTCTGAAGCACTTCTCTGAGCCATGTGAACCCTCTGACACCCCAGAGCAAGGGCGGCTTCAAGATCCACGGCTGGCAGAGGCTGTGGCAGAGAACCTGGGGGTGCTTTGCCGGAGAGCCAGCCAGGAGGACATGGGCCTGGATGACACAGCTTCCCAGCAGAGTGCCTCCGACGAGCAATAGCGGACGCATCTCTGGTTGGAGAGATGGGGACTCTCTCCTGCTCCAAACCACATGGTTCTTCCTGAGGGAGAAGAAGAGCCATTCTAGAAAACGGTAACTTTATCTCAGGTTCTTAGAAACACTCGCCCAGTGGGAGTCGGGGAAAGGCTTTGGCGCCTCCTCCCTCAAGCACCGTGCAAGAGTTGGACATTTCTCACAAAAGCCATGTTATATCTTAAAACAACTAGGATGAGTAGGGCCCATGACTGGCTCCTTCCTGCTCTGGTAATAGGACAGCTGCATGCTACATTATTGGCATTTTACACATTATTGTCACCATGAGAGAGCACGGAGTCACAGCCCCTGAGGCCATCAGCGGGCCAGGGGCATTCAGGTTCGGCCCAATTGCAAAGAGCCTCCTCCTTTATGACCCTCGCACAGTTGGAAGTGCAACCCATTCGCCACAACCTGATGGTGCACTGGTCCAGGATGGGAGTTTAGGGGTAATACGCTCCTCCCAGGACCCCTGCGTGCTTCCCAGGAATGCATGCTAGTCTTCCAAGCTGAGCAAGCTCTACTGTACACGAGCACATTTGCACACTCGTCTGTTTTAGGGATTAAAATGTTTACAGTCCTGGCTGGGTCTGTCTACTGTCCTCCCTAAACACACCTTCTTTACTCTGAGAGAGACCTTTGTGGGGAGGGAAGCACATCCCATCTCGGATACCCCTACAGGACAGAGCAGAGGCACAACCTCCTGCTGAGAAGAGGGGGTGCCACTCATCCGCTTCGCTTGGCCTGGACTTCTGGAAGGGCAGTGGGAAAGAGAAGGACTTGGTTTAGGCAAAGGGAAGTCTCCAAAAAAAAAAAAATCTGAGATTGGAAAACGGGAGCTGCAAAGGATGGATACGCCAGTCCCTCACCACTGGAAAATAGACAGTAATGGTTTGTGTGTGCACATGTGTGTGTGTGCATGCGTGTGTGTGCGCGCGCGTGCATGTGTGTGCGCATACATGTGTGTGTGTGTGCGTGTGTGTGCGTGCGCGTGCATGTGTGTGTGCGCATACATGTGTGTGCGTATGCAGATGCACGTGTTATGCTTGTATGTAGAGACCTAGGGACACCTCAGACATCATCCCTCAGGGGCTTCTCACTTTGGTCTTTGAGGCAGAGCCTCTTGCTGTCCTGGAGCTTACAGGTCAGCCGAGGTGGCCGGTGAGCCCCCAGTCACTCTGGTGTATCCTCTGCAGTGCTGGACACAAGTGTGTGCCACCACACCCACTCCTTCCTTGTGTGGGTGCGGGGGCCAAACTCAGGCTCTATGCTTTCCGGGTAAGCACTGTGCTGAGCCATCTCTCCAGCATCTCCTTCTGGTTTTTAAGAATTAGCAATGGCGGAACAATACATCCTGTCTCAGGGCAGGAGACTGCCGGCAGAGGCTGCAGTCTGACCTCAGCGTAGGCACTGAGGCATGGCGACACCCATGCTGACACCAGCGAGCGTGAGTGCATACATAGGCATAAAAAGAATTAACAATTAATGGCAGTAGGTGGGGTGTAGTTGTTTTTACTCTTCACTCTTTGGGGGACCCACCACCCAGATCCCAAATAAATCCATGGAGGCTTTTTCTTTTGCCTCTGGGCTTTTATTTCTGTCTATGTTTTTGTTTCTTCTGTTCTGGCTGTGTGGCCCCGGATGCCCTCCCCCCTTTTCCTTCTCTTGCTCTTTGATCGTCCCAGATTTCTCCTCCCATTTGTTCTCTCTGCCTGCCAGTCCCGCCTATCCTTTCTCCTGCCTCACTACTGGCGCTTCAGTCTTTATCAGACTGATCAGGTGTTTCAGACAGGCAAAGTAACACAGTTTCACGGAGTTAAACAGATGCAATATATCTTTGTATCACTAAACAAATGTTCCACGGTATAAACAAATGTAACACCTCCTCAACTAGTGCTCCACATCAGTGGGGTCTATCAACAGAGACAGGGCACCTCTCCAGAATCTCTAGAAACAGTAGTGCATCTGAGAAGCTGGTGTGACCTGCTGCAGTTCTCAGATTGACTAAATCAAACTCAGCTGGCCTCTCCTGAAACCCCCTGGGGCTGCTTGCCATCCTCCAGGAATAAGGGGCTAGCTCTGAGCTGGGGGTGCGGCCCCACTTGAAGTTGGTAAGAAACATGTGGCTAGCAGCTACCATCTGGGAACGCAGCTGGCGGCTGCCTGGCATCCACGAAAGGGAAGCTAAGGGGCCGGAAGCCAGCTGGTAAGGAGTGACCGCAGTAGGTGAGTACCAGGCCACCCATCCAGGCTCAGGAACTGCGCCCTGGGCGGCCTCCTGCCCACTGAGGAATACAGACACTGGGTGTACAAGCTGAGGGGTGGCTATGCACACCAGCCCCGCCACGGAAAGACTCCTCAAAGCTGTTCAGTAATACTAAGAAGATGCTCCTAGCTTTTCGTTTATTGTATAATTGGGAGGGGGAAGGGAGATAGGTTCTCACGTGGCCCAGGCAGACCTCAGACTCGCTAGGTAGCCGGGGATGACCGTGAACTTCTGATTCTGCTGTGTCCACCTTCTGACTACCCGGATTACAGGTGTGTACCACCATGCCTAGTTGTGTGGTGCTGGAGATGGAGCCCACGGCTCCCCGCAAGCCGGGCAAGCCTCTGTCCGCTGAGCTATACCTCTGGGCTTTGTTATATTAAATATCAAACTTTTATTACATAATATATATTGAATTTCCTTCCCTTTACTCCTCCCAGGTTCTCTCCACTGCGCCTCTCATTCAGATCCATTCTCTGTCTATCATTAGGGAACAAATAGGTTTCTAAGGGATAATAAAATAAAATAAAAGATAGAACAAAAACTAACACATCGGAACTGTACAAAACAGAAGAGCCCAAGAGAAGGCACAAGTATCAGAGACCCGTTCGTTCACACAATCAGGAATCCCGTAAAAACACTGACTTGTAAGCCATGATATATACTCAGAGGACAGATGCAGACCCATGCATGCCCTGCAATGCTGTCTCAGCCTCTGTGTGTCCACAGGAATCTGCTTGTGTTGGTTTAGAGGGCCTTGTTTTTCCTGGTGTCCTCCATGCCCTCTGGCTCTTAACATTTCCTGCTGCTTCTGTTCCCCGGGCCCTGAGGGGAGGGATTTGTATATATCTGGTTTAAATTATAAAATTTTTATGTCGACATGTTTGTTGCCCAGTCCTCCCAGCAGGCAATTCTGCACCCTAAAGCCTTCCTCGTTCTGGCAGTGGTATAAGAGACAGGCCTGTATGGCACTGCCTGCCAGGGGGGGCTCACATATTCTGCTGACATCCGTCTCAATGTGTTTGACACTGGACAAAAGCATCGCTCTTCTAAAGACAATACAATGTAGCGCTCGGCTTTGTGGCTGTTGTCGCCAATTAGGCACTAACTCCAAACCCTGCTGTGTGAGCTCATGCCTGGCACACACTTGTCTATGTTTAGTGGCTGCTCCAGTGCCTCTGCCTCTGCCGTGTGTGGCACAGCCTGGTTACACAGCCCCCTCCCACTCGACATCATTCTGTCCCAAACCCATGTAACAGCATGAACAGGTGGGGCATACAGGTCAACCCCATCCTTTCTGAACACCAGTCTGGATGGGAGGAAGGCAGGGTCACCTCACTGTTCCCAGAACCTTCCATGAATTTGCAGTTTTCCTGGAAGCCTTTCCATTCACCAGGGGAGCCTGGAAGATTCTCTATTACCTATTTACAAGTCATGCTGGCTCCACACATGAGCTTACCTTCATTCAGAGACAAGAAAGGATTTTCAAACCAATGGGTGTGACGAGGCCGGTGGTCTGAGCTGCTAAGTGAGAGACAGCCAGGGCATCAACAGTCTTTCTCCAGTTGGTTCTCCATCATCTGTCGGAGCATCTTATCCTGGCTGAAATGCATGGGGGCAACATGCACCCTGTCGCACCATGTCATTCTGACTGAAATGCATGTCGGCAACATGCACCCTGTCGTACCAAGTCATTCTGGCTGAAATGCATGTCGGCAACATGCACCCTGTTGTACCAAGTCATTCTGGCTGAAATGCATGCGGGCAACATGCACCCTGTTGTACCATGTCATTCTGGCTGAAATGCATGCGGGCAACATGCACCCTGTCGTACCATGTCATTCTGGCTGAAATGCATGTCAGCACCATGCACATCAATGGGCTTTTCAACGTGAACTCCTCAAGTCAGGCTCCACATCCAACTCCATTAGAGACCCCAGTGCCCCGGCGTCAACGTTCCTTAGAGTTCCAGGATGTGCATCTGAAATCTGTGTGCCTGCTCCCTGACCCTCATCTGCCAGAGTAATAGTCACTGAAGGATGTGTCGGTCTGTGTAATTACAGGTCGGTGCGAGGGGGAGGTGACAGAGAGCCTGGATGGAGACACAGAAGGGAGCAGACTAAGCAGAGTCTCTGATGCCACTTAGACTTGGTCTAAGCCTTTCTACCCTGCCACAGCTGTGATATTTTACAACCGATTTTTGAGACAATGTCTCCCTATGTAGCCCAGGTTGACCTGGAACTCACCATCCTCCTGCACTTGCTTCAATTACAGGTGTACACCACTAGAGGGGCCAAGTGAGATGCTAACAAGAGGTTCCCCTCGGCTGGCAGGAGCATGCTGTATGCTGCCACCACCGCCACCATTTTTCCTGCTTCCTTCATGCTAGGTTCAAAGGGCTGAGTAGGGCTCCCTGACAGGAGCACGATGTGCAGCAGCTTTTGGCCAGACACACTCAGGTCCTGGGTGGCCAGATGCCTGATGCTATGGCCCAGACCTATGCTGTTTCCCACCTGTCCTAGTACCCATTTCTGGCTTCACAGCCAGCCTGCCCAAGGCCGTGAGCTCTATACTTGGCCTCTTTGGAAAGCCTAATGGGGCACAGATGGTGGAGGGGGGCACCCACTTCTCCCACTGGACAGGCTCAGTTCCTGGTCTAGAAGGCATTCCTGCAGTGGTCCCTCCAGGACCTGCTTTGAAACAGCAGGCCAAGCTTTGAACACCACCCTGGAAGGAAGATTGACATGAGATCCTCCCCAGCCCCGGGCTTCGGAGCAAGTGCTTCCTGTACTACCCACTGGGTCCTAGTAGCTCACAGGCACCCCCACTAAGACAGGCCCAGTGAGGGACCTAGGGTGCTCATCAGTGGGTACTGTCAGTGATGCTGTTGTTAAAAAAATATCTAAATGGCCTAAGAGTTCCAGTGCCACCAGCCAGGGATGGGTAGCCTCCGGTCTTTATGCACCCAGCAGCTTACGGAGTTGATTCTCTTAGCACTGCAGAGCCCAGTGTGGGCTGAGCCCCCTGCCCGTGGCCCTCCTCCTCACAGAGGAGCCTCTGCAGTCAGATTGGCTTCCCAAGCCCTTCTCTGCTGACAGCCACATCTCTTCTTTCTCGGCGGGGCACTTGGGCTCAGAGTGGCTGAAAACTGTGCCCAGGCTAACTGAGCAGACAGGAGATTTTACCCATGTCTAGCCCATGGGGCATTAGCTAACAGCAGCACTCAGAAAGCCAGCCCTCCCACACAAGGACGCCTGTGTCTGAACCACCAGATTTATTTTCATTTTTATTAGGCAATAAACAAAGGCATAAACAGAGATGAAGAGGGGAACTAATAGGCTTTTCTTTGGAAATTATTGAAAATCAAGTGACTGTCGCTGCTTCAGCTGCAGCAGCCTGGAGCTGCACCTGGAGAGGTATTTAATACCTAGAGCATGTAAGCCAGTGAAGAAGGGACCTCCTCTCCCCAGCCCCACACACATCCATAAACCCTGATGGGAGCGAATTCCACTAATCCTTGACACATTCATGTAGAATTTACTCAGATCACATGCACAACCTCTACAGGAAATAGACAGACCCCTTGAGCATACATCAGACAGCGGACAGTCGGCTGTGCATGGCCCAGCAGGCGCTGGGCTAATCTGATCTCAGGAGCAGGTTATGGAAAGCAGCTGTCCAGCCCTCTTGGACAGAGGGTACAAGGCCCATCGACAGGGAGGTAGCACACCTGGGCAGGGAGTGACCGGCAGGCAGAGCTGGACCTGGTCCCCTGCCGCTTCAGGTCCTGCTGGTCTGCACGCAGGTCACAATATCCGGCAAGAGGCTGTTTCTGTTCTCCTTCGTGACCTGTGGGAAGAGGCAAGAGAGCATGCGTAAGAGCACTTCCCTCCTGTCCTTTGAACCAACGTTCTCCTGAAAGCAGGGAATGGAGGCAGAGCCAGCTCTTTGGGATCGTCAAGTCCCATGTGGAATGCATGACCAAAGTTCTGGGAGGCACTGGATGGAGACAGGAGAGCGGGACTGAGCCACGGCAGCCTGACTGGAAAAAAGCAAGGAGATGCTTGGGCTGGATCTGAGCCCTGGAGAGCATCACACAGCAGCAGCGGCCCACAGTTCCGGGTTACTCCCAAGGACAGTGACATCTACTTGTCTTTACACAGCCCTGGAACCTGGGTGCTGCAGGGAACCTCTGACCTCAGCTTCCTGCTCCTCTGAGATATGAAGGGAGCCAGAGGAGACAAGGTGATGCAGCAGAGTCTCACACAGGCCTCCTGACCGGGGATGTGATGGATAAGGACCCCACGGTTAGGAGCTCACAGACCGTGACGGGAAGGGACAGAAGAAGGCTAAGAAGTGTCAGCGGTCCTGCAATACAGGCGGGGTGGGGCTGCAGACAGGAGTCCAGGGAGGAAGGCCTCAGCTGCAGAATCTGGTCAGCTGGGGGATGGTGTTCAGAGAGGCAGCAGAGCCAAGAATCAAAGAGAGCAGGAAACAGGGTGCCTGGATGCTTTGGTGAGCGGTGGACAGGAGAAGCTTCTGTCCACTCCATCCCCAAAAGTTCGAGTGTCAGAAACCTAATCTGCAACCCCATGACTTAACGGTATTTGAAGAAGGGCTTTGAAAGGGTGTCCTGAGGGCAGGGCCCATATGACGGCAGTGTTGGCTTTTTTATTTTTATGTTTTTGCCATGGGGTCTTATGCATCCCGGGCTAGGCCCAAACACTATATAATTTAAGATGAGCTTGAACTTCTGATCCTCCTGCCTCCACTCGTGAGTCCTGGGATTACAGGTGTGTGCCACAATATGTGTTTATAAGGGTGCTGTGGACGGAACACAAGGCATTGTGTATGCTGGGCACGAGCTCTGGTGTGACATCACCAGCCCTGCATTGGGAGCTCTGAAAAGGAGGGGAGACCTGAGTGGGCATGCTTGCCATGTCTCAGCATGTGACGTCTTCTGCCCTGTTACCATGCAGCAAGACCAGCACCTGGATGGGAA
>JAQHUG010000113.1:4652596-4672805 GCA_028555095.1 Dicrostonyx torquatus
CACTGGGACAGCAGAGCTGGGGCTGCGGCTGGGACCAGCCTGCAGACAGAAGGCACTGTCACTGGGACAGCAGAGCTGGGGCTGCGGCTGGGACCGGCCTGCGGACAGAAGGCACTGTCACTGGGACAGCAGAGCTGGGGCTGCAGCTGGGACCGGCCTGCAGACAGAAGGCACTGTCACTGGGACAGTAGAGCCTTGTGATCTCGATCCAGGGGGTCCCACCCTGACTACCCACCAGCGTCCACAGCAAGGCAGCTTGGCTGTGCCTTACACACCAGGGGACTGTCTCCACGAGACACAGGTCTGTCTGCAATGCTCACAGGAAAGTCTCCCTGGAACTGCACCTCCCTGTGCCTGAGTTTCTTTGAAAATGTGTTTTCTTCTAGAAGGCCCAGTGGTGACCGGGAAAGACAGAGTGTGGTGGGTGTAAGGGGAACAGGACAGCTGTGCTGGGGGCCTCGCTAGTCCTGGGCTGTACTCCCGACGGCGATGGGAAGGAGGTGGCTGCTGCAGGTGGGTGCCTGTGTATTCCAATCCAGTCTAAAGTCTAGGAAAAGTCACAAAATGAGATGGAAAGGAGTCTGGCTCAAAGCAAAAGTGGTCAGAACAATGTTTATATCACCTGCCACTTCTGTATATAAAAATACAGATGTGATTAAATCCATTTATATAGCAATAGGAGTGCGCCAGAACAACAGTGTTTATTTCTGACTAACTTTCATTTTAGTTCTATTCATTACCCTGTCTCACCCCCTCCTGTGTCCACCGAATTCTTCTTAGAAGTTTAGTCTCTGAGATAGTTCATTGCTTGATCATCAGGTGATATAAACATGTAGGTATACAACACACAAAACAGATGAATGCAAAAACAAATGGATAAAATCCATGTTGTTAAAAGGAGACTCTCAGATTCCCCTTGGATTCAGATCCCTTTCATCCCTGAAAACGCAGCAGCCTCCCCAATGTCCATGGTTCATATCCCTCCACGTCCCCAGCCACACGTCCCCAGGACTGGGCATGTGGCCACTAAGGGTACAATAGAAGAGGCACCAGGTCCTTCTCAGGTCGGGTAACAGACACCGGCCATCTCTGCTTTGGCCTCCCTCTTGCTGAAGGCGCGTGATGCCCTGCTGGGGGGCAACTGCTGAGCACACAAGGTCATGCACTACTGAGGCTCCACAGGCTATCTATCAGAAAGGATGGAGAGGCGGCACCGTGGGAGTGCGCTGAGAAGGGAGCCTTCGTCCTCTAGGAGCCAAGCCAAAGAGGGATACAGGTGAAGAGAGATGCCGGATGTGAAGAGGGGGTGGGGAGGAGCAGCAGCAGTGCCCCCCCCCCCGACGCCGCTCGGATAACCCACGGGTAGCAGGTCCAGGCTGTGAGGAGGGGCAGGAGCGTGGTCTTCTGGTCATGAAGGAGGCAGCAGCACTTTCTGCTTCCCATCCCCTAGCACACCCACAGGAGCGACCATGCACCCTGCACCAGGGACACCAGCCTGAGGGTCTGCACAGGGGCCGAGCTTGTGTTCTGATGCACTTGACTTTCATCCCCCTGGGAGTCCTGTATTCATTTCATCCCCCGGGTTCATCCCCCTGGGAGTCCTGTATTCATTTCATCCCCCGGGTTCATCCCCCTGAGGGTCCTGTATTCATTTCATCCCCCTGGGGGTCCTGTATTCATTCCTCAGGCCAGAAGGCCCCACGTCCCCAACTTTGCTTTCACTGTGGACCTCTGGAACTTACTGGGGTTGCAGAACTGAGAAGGCAAAGCTGGGGCTGGCACTGCCTCCACCGGTAGGAAGAGTAGCTGTGGGGTCAGATGCTACCCGCTCCAAGGTTTTTCTTCAAAACTGAGTACCAAATCAGGAGAGAGGAAATGGCTGCCAGCAGCCTGGGACTTGAAAAGCAGCTGATCACGCAGGAAGGTCTCTTTCGGGAGTGGAGTCACGACAACTGACCCAACCCTACCCAAGGCAGGGACAGCACACAGCCACCCCAGAGACAGTGGATGGCAGCAGCCACCTTTCCAGAAGCCAGCATGTGAGAGACAGCCCTGTTTGGAACACTGACTGACAACTTTGAAAGCCATCAAGTCAGACAAGGAGAGGTCCTGGGAGAGAACACGAGACACTGTGTGTGCTTGCCCAAGTACAGTAAACACACGTGGTGGGTGGAACAGGCGCATGGCCCTGCACAAAAGTACGCACACGTGGGTGCAAGCTCATGCTGCTGCACCAGGGCCCTGCAGCTCTCCAGAGCATGCCCACGGAGGCGAGCGGACACCTGGGCCGGCAAGTGCAATGCTTGCTGCTCTCCTTGTAGACCCTGGGCCTTCTCACACCCCATTCTGTCCAGGCTGCGGAAATTGCAAAAATACATTTTTTAATAAAAATGGAAGTGATTCACATGTCATAGAGAGAGGGGTTGGAGGTCAGGGCACTGAGAACAGGCAACATACAGCTTGCTTCTCCAAAACAGTTCAACAGGGTATTCGGAAGAGCTTAAAAAAGAAACACCATTAAGCCCCAAGTGCTGTTTTCACAGATGGACTCAAGCCAACCCAGAGGGCAAGAACAAACAGGTCGAGGGAAGCTTGCCCTGCGGACCTAGCCCAGATGCTGAGCTCCCGAGTCATGGCCCACAGCACCAGGCTGAATCTGAAGACAGCACCAAGCTGGGGTGCCTCTTGGCCACATGGCAGCCACTGTGTGCCTGGCGTCTGGGTGGCCCCCATGTCCCCAGAAGACAGCATGTGAGGGCCACTTCCCAGGGCTGCATCGTACCCTTGCCTTATGTATCTCATCCATCCTGCACCTGGGTTTGGCCAGCATTCTAGAAGATTTGAAATTCTCAGCCACAAGAGGAAAACCTCCTAAGAGTAAAGATGCTGCCCGAGTCCCAGAACCAGGGGTCCCAGGAGCAGTGGACAGACCGTCAACTCTGGTGACACTCCACCCCTTCGCCTTCCAAAAAGATGAAATGGACCCAGGGCAACAGAACACCACTTCACAGTCCAAAGAGGGCGGCATCGCTGCTGCTCCTGTCCCTTAGCGTTTGTCTTTTAGTGAGACAGGGTTTCTCTGTGGCTTTGGAGCCTGTCCTGGAACTAGCTCTTGTAGACCAGGCTGGTCTCGAACTCACAGAGATCTGCCTGCCTCTGCCTCCTGAGTGCTGGGATAAAAGGCAGGCGCTGCCATGAACACCTGGCTTAATTAGCATTTTTAAGAATACAAAGAAGCCTTGCCCCCCACCCCCGCTGGTGAGCACTGACCCTCCCCTTACCAGTTGCTGCAGGAAAGGGGGTCCTGAACCTCACTGGGCAGCACAGGAAAACTGACCCTGTCAGGGGTAAGGGTGTGGGTAAGCTGGCCCTGAGGGCATAGGAGTGGGATAGCCGGCCACTCTCCCCTTATCTGCCGTGTGCTGACCTGAAGCAGGTGAGGGAGTTGACCATGCCCCTACCAGCTGCACCTCACCCAGGTGGCACAGTAGAGCTGACTGTGTTGATGTTGACAGGGTCAGCATCACAGCAACCCGGCAAACCGCCCGAGAACCAGTGCTTGGAAGATCTGGCCCCACCCTTCATATGTCAGACAGCAGGAGGCAAGCAAGAGAGATTCCCCTCACCCTGCAGCCACCCAGGGCAGTTGGGAGAGCCCATCCTGGGACTCTAAGAGCAGGAGCGAGTGCTATCCCTGCTCCTCCCCAACAGGAGAGCAGCCCTGCACCTCGCCTGGGCAACACAGAGAGCTGGCCCTGCTGGCATAGGTGTGAGTGAGCTGGCCCCAAGGGCATGAACGCAGAACTGGCCCTGCTCCTTGCTCATACTAGCTGGGATAATGCTGGAGAGTTCACCCTGGTTGTGAGGACGGGGTCGGGGGCTGGAGGACTGACCAACCCTGCAACTACCCAAGCCCTGAACCAGGGTTATGACATGGTTCACCCCAATATCCACCCCATTTATGATCTGCTGGAGCACGTGAAGGAGGCAGTTCTGCAGACCCAAAAGCTGCAGGATCTCCTCAACACAGGGCAGTAACAGACCAATCAGGAGGAGTTCCGGCGGAGCCCAGTGTCGATAGTGTAGCAGAAACAGATCAGACCACTGACTCTACAGCGAACACTTGCAAGTAAAGGTCTACGAACAAAAGAATAAACCGTGTCACACAGCAGCCTCCAGGAAAAGGCTTCTCTGTTTTCTTCTCTTAAATTTTAATTTTCTTTCTGCGTTTGGGGCCAGCCTGGTCTACAAAGCAAGTTCCAGGACAGGCTGCAAAGCTACAGAGAAAAACCCTGCCTTGAACCCTACCCCCAAAATTATATTTTATTTTATATATATAGGGATGGGAAGGTTGCTAGGGCAGAGGACAGATGCAAAGGGGTGGGGAGATGAATGGGATCGAGATGTATGATGTGAAATCCACAATGAATAAATAAAATGTTTTTTTTTAAAAAAAAAAATACAAAGAAGCAATTTTGTTTGTCCTGAACTTACTATACAGGCCAGGCTTGTCTTCAGCTTACGGAGATCCACCTGCCTTTGCCCAGCACTGCCCACTAAGTGCTGGGATTAAAGACGTGCCTAGACTTCCATTGTAACCAAAATATGGTTAAAGTGCCCCTCCCCTGCTCTGAATCATTTGCCTGACAAGTGTTCCTCCCAGTGGCATGTCAACTGATTTTAGTGCCACACATAGTCTGGCCTCTGAGCGAATCTACTGAAGCAGCAGGTTCTGGGCATTAGGAAGGAATGGGGTGGCACCAGACATTGGGTGGCAGAACCCCAGCCTGTGTGTCGTGTCCCCCCACCTTCCGCCCCATGAGCCACACGTGCTGGAAGCAGAAGCCAGGGAGCCAGGCAGTGCCTCAGGCCTCAGAACTACGGTGTTCCCATCGGTGCTGTGCTATTTATACCTGGCAGGGCTGACCAGGAAAGGGTGCATCCAGGCTGCGGCTGGGCCTGTCCTCACTCGGAAGCGGCTCCAATATACACAATACAGCTAACACTCGGAGTTCAGGCAGGCACGTGCTGAGGCTCTACCTAGAGACCCTACCTTGTGGCCCTGGGGGCTCACGTGTATTACAGGACCAAACAGGACGTGGTGGTACACAAGGTGTCTTCCAATGTAGGAGAGCTGACAGCCCAGGGGGTAAAGAACCCTGTACTCACAATCCAGGCCCTTGGGACCCTGGACACTGGGCCTGTGGGACTCCATGGCAGATTTATGTACCCACACTGGCCCCCAGCTCCCTGACAAAAAGATCAGGCTATGATGGATGGTCCCTTCCCAGTGTGGTTACCTATACTGTTGTGACAGTAGATGCGGGCATCTGTACAGAATGTCCTTCCTGACAGCACAGTAAGAGCCTAGGTCAAACTCACCTGCCTCTGAGCACCCCCCCCACACACACACACAGCTGGCAGAAGGCCTGAGCTGTGTCTGAGAAGTCCCTCTCGTCATAGGCCGGCTACAGTCCTGGTCAAGCAGGACAGCACTGTGGTTCCCAGGGATCCAGAGGCCAGGTTCAGTCACACATAAAGAGGGCTCACAATGTCACTGCGGGTGTGGGAGATGTCTCCATCCGAGCACGGTCTGATCAGGGAGGCCTAACCACACAGCACAGGGCCCTGTGGCCACAACCCTGCAGGCTCGAATTCCTGTCATCTCGAGTGCTCACAACTGCCAAGTGGTCTCTAAAAGCTGCACCTGCCCGGGAAAAAACAAATCAGTATTTCAACTGTTGATAAAAGTTTGAGATCTTTGTCCTGGCACCCTTCTCTTCACGCCTGGGGGCAGACAATTGGTTTTTGCTACCGTGGAGCAATGCTGACCTGTTTTCTAACTGACAAGGTGACTGGACACAAAGTCAAGATCAGATCTGAGGGGGAAACCATCAAGGCATCAGGAGCTCAGCCTTTCACTGCACGGTAGCTTCCTGCTAATCACTGCTACTGCAGTGGAGAAAGGGTTGATGGGTAAATCTGCTTGCCAGCTGGGGCCTCAGAGAAGACTATTTGAATCCTCAGATGATGAAGTCAAGTTTACAGAAAGTAGAACCATTAGGGAAACTCTGACAAGAAGGGCACAGCCACAGGGATTATCTCCCTGCTCAGGGCCCAGCAGTGCCAAAGGGACACCATGAAGACGTCATTAGCGGGTGCTGTGGGGGACTGAAAAGCCAGCCTTGGGGCCGAGCTTCTAGCTCCTCTTCCTATGGAGTCCCTGCATGAATGTCTTCACTGACAGCGCTTTAAAGACTTTGAAACAGGCTTGTATTCACACCAGGTGGTATTCTGTTTCTATAGCCAACACCATGACACAGGTGTGATGAGGGAGAGTCAAAATGTAGAAGCAAGGAACAAATGCCACGCTCACCGACAGTGCTGGGACGCTCACCAACAGCGCTGGGACGCTCACCGACCTCTAGGAAAAGACCCAACTGGAACCTGATTGTTCCGGATTCTCCCATAGCTTCCACAGCTCTGTGGCCTGAAACGCCAAGTGTCACTTCCTGGTCCTATGTTACACGCACACGCATGCACGCACGCACACACACACACACACACACACACACACACACGCACACCATCCCCTGACAGAAGCCTTCTCCCATCTGAGCAGAAGTTGTACAATGTTCAAAGTCTATTTCAGATCAAAACAGGAAGCTCCTTTCCAGGGGCTGAACTAATGTCACCTCCATTCCTTCTGAAGGTCTCTGAGGGAACAGACATGGCTTGGCTTGACCTTGGGGCAGGAAGCAGGTGCCCACTGTGTGCCAGTCAGGATTCTTCCTTTTGTAAGAGACACATTAAAAACCAGTAACAGTGTTTCCTGATCTGACACGCTATGAGTCCCTTGGCATCACCACTGGTGTCACCGCTGTCAGGAGGACCATCACAGAGAGCGCCAGCCCTACCCTGTTGCCTGACCACTAGAAGTCCATGAAGAACCCTGGTTACTGTGGTCCCAGAAAACAGAAGACCCCTCAAATTACCTCAGCAGGCAACAGAAAGAAGACATGATGAATCTGGTGAAGGTTTGACGATATCATATCACGTGGTGTTTTTAAGGGACACAGGTCCTGGTTGTACAGTTCATTTCAGCTCCACCACCGACAAGCTGTGCCCCTCCTAGGAAGTGTGCATCTCTATTCGGTGCCTCAGTTTACCATCTGAGAAACGGGACGGAGCGTTCTAAGTTTATAACTTAGAACTGCCTGACACGTAGCTCCCACTTAGTGAGGGTTAACTGGACTGATACCTCGGTGCTCCGTATGGAGGAGGAACAGATGAAAACGAGTGAGATTTTTTATTTTTTTAAAGAATAAAAGTGCAGAGAGATGGCTCGAGGGTTAAGAGCACTTGCTGCTCTTGAGGAGAACGCAGGTGTGGATCCCAGAATCCACTTTAGGGAGCTCACAACCACCTGTAACTCCAGCTCCAGATACACTCTTCTAGTCTCTCTCCTCTCTCTCTCTCTGTCTCTCTCTCTCTCTGTCTGTCTGTCTCTCTCTCTCTCTCTCTCACACACACACACACAACCATACACTCATAACTTTAAAAATTAAAATCTTTTTCTAAAATCACAGAATTAATTAGCTACATACCTAGAAGAGAGTGGTACTCAGGCAAGAATCAAAAAGGCCAGTGGAAGAGAAGAGATGACCCCAAATCATCACGTACGTTCGACAGCACAACTTACAAAGTATAAACTAATTAGACATGGGCTTTCAGCAAATGGTCTTTTTAAGCTGGCCAAGTATCTTGAAGAAACTAATTAAGAATGCCACTCTATGCTCTATTCAAAACAAATCCAGACGGATTAAAAGCGCGTTTTAACAAGCTCACAGAATAAAGATATAGGTAAAATGCTGTATTAATTTGGATCAGGACAGAGATTTTCTGTGTTAACAATAAAAAAAGGAAAAGAAAGAAAAAAAGAAATTATTAATATGTAGAAGAGAAAAGTAGAATCGATAAGTTAGAAGGCCATTTGCTTTAAGAAATATCTGGTTAGGGCTGGAGAGATGGCTCAACAGGAAAGAGCACTAGCGGCTCTTAGAGGTCCCATGTTCCCAGAACACGAGGCGGCTCACGGCGGTCTGAGCTCCAGCTGCAGAGGCCTAGCATCCTCGTTTAGCCCCTGAAGACACTGCACCCACAGCGATCAGACACACAAGCAGACAGAACACCCAGACACATGAAACAGGACAAACCAAAGGGAGACCTGGTTACATCAAAACACAAAACATGGAAAGAGGGCTGAGCCAACGAGTTAGAGTCTAAAACACTTTATAAGTTATTAAAAGTATGTATTTCTATCGTCCCTCAACATACAAACAGAAGCACATTTCTATGAAACGTGAGCACAGTGCTTGGGGCTGGTAGATGGAGTTCCCACACATGGCCCAGGAGCCCTGGGCAGCCCCCGACCCTTCTCACCCAGCCTCCGCCTGCAGACCCTTCCCAGGGAGCCGTCACTGCTGCAGGTGACAGGACGTGCTGGGACTCTTCTTGGGTAGACAAACCAATGTCTGCATAGCCCAGGTAGAGCAGCAGCCACAGACCACAGTGGTTATTCAATCCGAGTCCAGTTTGGTGGCCTGAGTATACAGTCCTAATGATTACAGAAACGTGGGTGACTATAAAAATATGAGCACTTTCTAGTTTCTTTTTCCATTAAAAACAAGAGACAAATGGTTGACTTGGTCGGCAAGCACCCAGGAGCTCTTACGTAAGCCCGAAAGCCAGACACCAGGCATGGAACACTCTACCTCCTCCCAGGATGCTGCTCAGCTGAGCAAAATTCAATTCTTTGTATGAATCCAATGCCCACAGCCGGACTCTGTGCTCGGAATGTCCTCAGACACTTCTCACTGCTGTCTGAGCATGGGAGGGAGGCATGGACCCATGGGAAATAAACAAGAAGATGCAGCATTCTCCGCCTGCTCCCAGCTGCTAGTGACAGAGCAGCCGCCACGGCCCAGCCCAGACATGTGGGGGATTCCTAGAGGGGCTGAGGGAAGGAGGAAGGAGGAGGCAGAGGGGAGCTCAGGGGGATCCTAGGAGCAGCAGCTGTAGGTCAGCACAGACCACAGGACCCCAGGCCTCTGAAGATGGAGGCTGCCCTTGGTGGGCGGTGACGTTCCAGGCTCCTCCTACCTGGTGCATGGCAGTGCACAGCACTGGGCAGAGGGACAGGGAGCCCACACTGAAGAGCGGGGGAGGGGGGATATAGAGCTGCACTGGAGCCTTCCTAAGCTGAAATACTTTACACACGCTTCGGGGCGCGTGACAGCTCAGGGTGACAGCAGAGTAAGGCGTCTATCTTCAGCAAGGCTGGATGGCTGGAAGACTTTTTAAACTGTGAGACACAACCCGATTACAGAAAAAAAAAAAAAAAAGCCACCGTGTTCGGGCGGCCAGCGAATCTCACAGAGCACAGAGGCCAATGGGTTTTTGAGACAGAAAAATGTAGACTCACGTTTCTTAGGACGGGTAGTGCCAACTGCTCAAAAGACGCTAGGTCCACCACATACTGCCCCACTCGGCACTCCGGCTTTCCAGGTGGAGCCTGTGACCTGAAAGGAAAGACACTGATGCGGGCTCTCTACTGACCTCTGGGGCTGGGCTGTTCCGCCGAGCCACGGGCTCTCGCACACACCCTTACCAATCAGTCACCCACAGGAAAGGGGAGAGTGTGTAAGTTTGGGCCCACTGGGGTTTCTCTCCTGAAACCGGGGCCTTGATGATGTCAGCACTACTTCTTCTGCCAACGTCAGTCTCGTAATGTAACGGTCAAGTCCCTGGAACTCCCATGGGTCCACATGCCACAGCACAGAGCCGAGCCTGTCGTTCTGAGCCTGATGGTGCAGGCCTGCCATCATCCCAATGAGTCAGGAGGCTGAGGCAGGAGGACAAAACGCTTAAAAGACTTCTTGAGTCAGAGCTGAGTGCAGTGCCGGCGTGGGCAACTTAAGACTTTCTCAAAATAAAAAGTAAACAGGGAGTGTTGGGCGTGGTGACACACACCTTTAACCCCAGCACTAGGAGGCAAAGGCAGGACCCCTGTGAGTTCCAGGCCAGCTGGGGCTAGATAGCAAGACCTTGTATCAAAATAATACAAAATTAAGATCAATATTAAACAGAGGGCTGAGGAGGTAACTCAGCGACAGAGGCTTGCCTAACATGGGAAAAGCCCTGGATGCAATCTTAAGTACCTCCAAAGAATAATAATTAAAAAGTAAACGCTAGTAGTGCTAGACACAGAGCTAAGAATCACAGGAGAAAGGTGTATGGTTTGTGGCCAGAGTTTTAGATCACACAGGACTTTCTTTTTGTTTTCTTTTTCTGAGAAATTTCTGAAGGTCTAAGACAGGCAGGGTGACCTGGCTGTCCCTGAGTTCAGTTGGACGCTCAGCCCAATGATGGGCAAAGAAACACAGACGGGCCCCACAGATAGCTTTTAGGGGAGTCGGCTAGAGGGAAATCAGTAAGAAAGTAGCTCCCAGGATGGTGAGACGGCTCAGCAAGCAAGAACACTTGCTGCAAGTTCAAATCCTCAGCACCAATGGAAACCGCTGGACATGGCCATGCATGTTTGTAGGCCCAGTACTGCAAAGGGAGAGGCAGGAGACTTCTGGGACTTGCTGGCCTGCATGCGAGCTCCAAGTTCAGCAAGAGACCCTGTCTTGAGGGACTAAGGCAGACAGTGACAGACCAGGACACCAGTGTGCTCCTCCGGCCTCTGCACAGACACATACATGCACACTCACACAGAGAAGAAATGCCCCCCAAGGTGTGGACAGTACAGGCTAGAGAAAAAAAACACCCCAAGAAACAAAACACCAGTACCCAACTCTGGACAGAGGCCCCCGAGCGCTGGACAGGGTGACCACATCAAATCCTATCCTCCTTCCGCCCTGCCTGACTTCCTGCGTGTAAAATCCATCGACGGGCACCCCGGAGGACTGCAGGACCTCGCTGGCTTTCTGGATCAAGGTTGTCTTGCCAACCCCTGGAAGAGACAAAGAAGGAGACGGGTCAGGACGCTTCACCTCGCTAAGCCACCCCAGCCTGCCACAGACAGCTCAGAGGAGATCATTCCCAAGCTTCAGACTAATCTGAGATTTCCTCTGTGGAAATCTCCACCTCCACCAGGGCCCCAAGCACTCCTGTTTGCCCCCAAAAGTTCTGACATCAGGGGTTCCAAGGCTCTAAGCGGTCCCCCAAACACTCCCAAATCTGAGGCCAGGCACCTCCAATCTGCACTCTCCCCCCCCAACCTGGGGCCTTTTCCCTCACAGCCTGGCTGCCAACTACACTAAGAAACTCCAGGGTGTCACCAGCATGGCCACTATGCCACACAAGAGCCCAGGGAACAAGCGCTACGGGAGCACGCTAGTCAAGACAGGGAAGGTTCTAGCAGATCCACAGCTGAGCACTTCTGATACACTACAGGGCCCCAAACTGTATAGTTTCAGTGGCTCTCCTTAGGGTGAATGATCCTTAAGAGGCTCAGAGAGACACCCTCACCCAGTATTCGTGACAACGAAGACTCAAACCCAGCACTGTGTGGTGCTTTGCCTAAGAGATGTCCGTCATTGTCTCAGGCATTTTGACATGTGTGTCCAGTTGGTGGCGCTGTTTTGGGTGTTTGGAAGGTAAGGTCATGCTGGAGAAGTATGTGGTGGGCGGCTCTGAGTCTAAATAGCCTCGACTGCTCCCAGTTTTCTCTCTCAGCTTCCTGTTCCTGCTACCATGCTGCTTTCCGCTGCCACGCCTCCCTGTCGTGACAGACTCTATGTCCAAATAAATCCTTTCTTCTCTAAGTTGCCTTGGTCACGTCATTTTACCACAGCGATGGCTAAAGTAGCCAATACATACTGAAAACAACTGATCTTACCCCCATCCAAGGCCTCTCTCCTCCACATCCACACTAAAATAACGGCCTGAGTGTGGGCAGCACACGGTGGTGCCAGCCACTGATCCTGTGGTGGGCAGAGAACCACACAGAACAGATAAAGATCAACTTCTGACCTCCACTGGCTGGGAAATCCAGCGGATCTGTTTAACGCAGACTGTGAGCCAGCCCTCCTTTCCTGGGGGGACCACCCCTATATACCCACCCCAGCCTCTGCTGCTTGTGGACCCAGACGAGGATGCGTGAAACTGGATGCTCACTGTGGGCTCTGCCATAGCAATAAAATACTGAAAATGACCTAAATGTTGACCAGAGGGATAATATTTGCCAAACTACACAGGATTATGTTACAGTCATTGAAGGGCTAGTGCTTACTTACATGGAAAATGGACCACAGTATACAAAAAGGATGCATAGTAAAAACAAACAAACAAACAAAAAACCAGGTCGATTAAAACATGAAATAGACAATATAATCCTCTGGGTTTTAAGCAAAGTATGTATGTGTCCACAGAAGACACGGTCTAGAACATCATAGAACCAAGGCGCCAAGCTTAACTCCACATAGTGGGGTTCCCTGGGGTTGTCAATTTCTTAACACTTCAGTTTTGCCTTTATACTAAGAAGGCAGTATTTTTTATCAAAAGGGAAGGAACAGTACATGTATGCACCAGAAAGATGGCTCAATGGGTAAAGGCATTTGCCACCAAGGCTGACGACCTGAGTTCCATCCTTGAGATGGTGAAAGCGGAGAACCCACTCCCCAAAGCTGTCATGTGACCTCCACACCCGCACACGAGTTCACAGAAATCAATAAGTGTCATTTTTAAACGTAATGTCTTCATATTTTCAAAAAGACGACACACAGCAGCCCCACAGTTCTGGATGCCGGAGGCTGACATTTCACAGGGTCTTGTATGTTACAAAGAGCAGTGCCGGTCAGACCCCTGTGCTCCCTTAGCTCTAGCGCGAGGTCGGCTTAGGTTGAGTGGGCTGAGGGGGCTCTTGTGACCAGAAAGATGCCTCTGAGACGGCTTACAGATGCTGGTCAGCATCTGGGAAGATGCTAAAAGGCAGGGGTGCTGGCAGAAGGGGAACAAACGGTGATTTCTTTTGTACATCTCGTTAATTGCTGGAACGTGTAAACAGGGACTTGGAAATCCAAACCCTCTGGGATAGCTAGTGGTAAGCAAATAATCAGACAGTAAAGTATGTTCAAAAGCAGGAGGACGCCAGAGACCGCAGGGGTGAGCCCTGCAGCGCAAGGGGCGGAGCGCTAACAACTTGGGAAACACGGCTGGCGGTGTGGTGCTTACTAATCCGGGATGCCCAGCACACCCTGGCTCTGCTAGTACGCGCGGGGAAGTGGGGGAAGGCTTGGGGAGAGGAGCATGTGGTCCTGTGTTCACTCAATCTCCAGTGAACACAGATATAGACGACGGCTCCAGGTGAACACCACAGCAGGATGCTGGGGACCCAATGCATCCCGATTTCAAACGCAGGGCGTGCTGCGCAAGGCTGGCGCGTCTCCTACCACCGTCCTCTGCTCCTCTCCAACGCCTCTGACGGCTCAAAGGCCTCCAAAGTCTACAAAGTACACCTTGGCCTCCGTGGCTTAAGACCAGGGTGACAGCCGGTCGTTGGGGACCTGAGACCCGCGCACCGCGCTCTTCCGGGCCTTCCCTCCCTCCGGGCTGCAACTACAGCCAAGGCCGGAGGTACGGACCGTCCAGGCCGCGCCCCCTCCCCGCCAAGTCTGGCAGGCCCTGTGTCACCTGGAGGCCCGGTGAGGAACACGTGCCGCGCCATATGCTTTGGGGATCGAGGTGCAGTAAAGTCGGGGTCAGAATGGGAGGTCAGGCTCCGCCCCTTACGCTGAAGGTCACGCCCCTCCCGTCCCGGAAAATACAATCCCGTGGCCGCGCATGCGCTTCCAACTTGCCCCCCCCCCCGCGCACACATTGCGCACGCGCATATTTCCCTGCCCTGGGGCTCTATCGTGGTGGCTGTCTGCAAGGTCCGGAGACAGGTCCCTGGGGTGCCTTGTGCTCCTGTGTAACAAACTCACGTGGGGTGTCTGCAAGGATGCGTGCTTGGGAACGTCAGGTACCTTGCCATTGCTGCTTCGGGTATCCTGAGTTCCGTCCCTGAGACCCCCACCCCAGGCTCCAAGTCAGCTCCTGTGTAACAATAGGGACCGTAGAAATCCTCCGTGAAGGACTGGGCCTTGCTGGGATTCCGATTCCTTGCACAGGGTTCATATTGCTGTAGAGCAGTCAGCTGGGGTAGAGTCATCCTTGCTCTAGCCCGGCCTTCAGCTCAGTAGATGAGTATCTGAGTACATGAGTAACGGGGTCTTGTTTCAAAGGTCTGATTTAATTTATTATTGCCACCTGGAAATGGGACGAGTATCCAGTGAGCTGACGTGGCCCAAGGGATTTCTCTTTGCAGAGTTCTTCTCCGTCCATGGTTGAAACAGGTCTTCCTCACTGTGGTGATTCTGCTGACGGGACTCCCCTGTTTTGGGGGAAACTAGCCCATAGCTAGTGTTTCAAAGCTCAGTTTGATGGACACCCTTAGCATTAGTGACTGCCTCCATTATGGCCTGGTCTAAACTACTATGGGCTGACAAAGCAGCTTGACCCCAAGCAATGGCCTCCCTAGACTGTTTGACAAGAGTAACTGACATTCATCCTAAACGCCAGAGCCTGTTTGGAGGAAGCTTTTAAACTCACAATGGCTGCTGCTGATGCAGGCAGACTTCCCATCCCTAGCCATATCCGGGAACCCCCGCTCCGCTTCATACCTCCCCACCCCTGTCACAACCCACAGCTGCCTACAGGCTCTCTCCCCCCAAGAAAGTAAGGGATCGTCACCCCACTTAGCTACATGACTCATTTCCACCAGCAACTCAAGTGGCAGTGGCCTTGGACCAGGTATCTGTAGGTCTTTTCAATCTAGCATGGGTGCACTTAGACTCTTGATCAGTCACGCTCCATCCTGGTGGAGAAAGCAATTTCTAGGAGTCCTCGCCTTAATGAGCTCGTGCGTGTAAAACACATGCGCGCGCACGCACGCGCATACACACACGTACACACACACACACACACACACACGCATCAGTCTTTTGTACTCCCTTCAGCAGCTGAACTATGTCAATCTTACAGCTCAGTTTCCTGCTGTTTAAAAAGACATCGCCTAAAAAGATTGGCGTGCTCCACCTGCCGCCGTCACCCCAGCACCACATATAATCCCGCACTACTATAATGGTATATCACTTATTATCCCGCCGAGTAGCCTGCCTTCCACATCTCGCACCTGCATGCAAACTGGAACCAGCGAACAGCTGATGTAAGCAAAGTAAACCCATAGGAGAATCTAACGCAGAAAGCGGGCGTGCGTGTATACAACCCTATGTGCCTCTCATATCCGAAATATGCCCTTTAAATATGAATCCTTTAACGTTTGCCATCGCTGACAAGCTGGTTGTTTCCTTTTCTCGCCTGAGCTCAGTAGCTCAAAGACATAGAGTCAGATATAAAAAGGCAGTATCTCAGGAAACAAAGGAAATTTCTACATAGCTGCGCTCGCTCTCGAGGGCTCTCCCTCTCGTTCTCAGTCTCTCTTTTAAGACAGGATCCTTCTGTAGCCCAGGCTAGCCTCAAACTTGAGCTTCTGCCTCAGTTTCCTGAATGTTAGGATCACAGGCATTCACCGCCAAATCCAGCTAGATGGAGGTTCTTTATCCGTGATATACATACATATATCCGTGATGTACATACATACATATGGATGACAGTTAGATCGCGTGGTCACTATATGATAACTGATTGGTTTCTTTTTCTTTTCTTTTTTTGGTTTTTCGAGACAGGGTTTCTCTGTGGCTTTGGAGCCTGTCCTGGAACTAGCTCTTGTAGACCAGGCTGGTCTCGAACTCACAAAGATCCGCCTGCCTCTGCCTCCCGAGTACTGGGATTAAAGGTGTGCGCCACCACCTCCCGGCATGATAACTGATTGTACGAACACTTCATACAGTCCTAGAGTTTCCACCACCAACGACATAGTTTAAATGTTTTATATATGTGTGTGTGTGTGTGTGTGTGTGTATTTTGTAAATTGGCACCACAGCAAAGGGTCACAAGAAGCAAGTACCATGCTGACTCCAACCTATGTGTAGAAGCCACAGGACACCTCCGGTGTCCCTTGGGAACCGTCTACCTTGTTCCTGAGACAGTCTCTCACTGGCCTGGAGCTGGCCAAGTAGACTCGGCTGGCCAGTCCTCCCTTCTTCCTTTCCTACTCTCCCCTCTTCCTTCTCTTCTTTTCTCCTCCTTCTCTTTTCTCCCTCCACTTTCTTCCTCCTTCATTTCCCCCAGATGTGAGAGTCAGGATAGATTTGAAATAGATTCTGCCTTGTGAGAAACACACACACACACACACACACACACACACACACACACACACGCTTTTATACCTATTGTTCAAATTTTGAAGAAAAAATACAAATATCTAGGAGCTACAGTGCTTTTCCATTCAAAACTAAAATGCCCTTGTTCGTGCTGGGTGGGGAAGTTCCTTTGGCATCTCTTTTTAAGTCCGGTCCCCTACTTTACTGAATAAACTCTGCTGGTGGCGGAGCTGGCATTACATTCCAGCCACGGGCCTTTGCATGCTCCCACACATCTAACCAGCACTCATCGCTAGCATTCACACAGCGGTGCTGAGGTTCAGTTCCAACAGCCTCGTCTATGATACGAACACACAGAGACTGTACTCCGCTCACAGAGAAACCACGGTACGGAGACGGCAAAGGCTTGCCTTGCGTGCCCACCCAGGTACTCCTATCCGTGTAGCTGTGCAGACTCTTTTCACGAAAATGTCCCCAAACCCATCTGCCTCAATTTCTTTCCTCGTGGCTTCAACAACATACCTAACCAAAGCAGCACACGGCCGGAAGGGTTTGGGGTGCTTCCCAATGTGGGGAAGGCCCCATGACAGGAAGATGAGGGAGCTGGTCAGATCGCAGCTGCACCAGGAAGTGGAGAGACATGAACGCCGGGAGACTCCAGCCCCAGCAACAGTGCTGTGCCCAGTTAGGGTAGACCCTCCCATCTTACTAAGCCAATCTAGAAACTCCCTCACATTTGTTCCCAGAAGCTTTTCTCCATAGCTTTCCCATCAAGTGGACAGTCAAGATCCCCCACCACACTGCCCTCAATAGAAAATGTACTCAGTGGCTCTCCGCCAGATTGGCCCCATTGTGGGCATGAGTTGCTTGCCGCCCGTCAAGCTGGCTAGGGTAA
This sequence comes from Dicrostonyx torquatus, assembly GCA_028555095.1. Taxonomy (NCBI): domain Eukaryota; kingdom Metazoa; phylum Chordata; class Mammalia; order Rodentia; family Cricetidae; genus Dicrostonyx; species Dicrostonyx torquatus. The sequence continues at coordinate 4,669,823 of JAQHUG010000113.1, forward strand.
CCAAAGCACTGGGCAGGACCAAATCGCAGGGACAGTGCCCGCAGGTGTGTGTGGAATTTATGAATGACGCCAGTCGCTCTAGCATCCGAAAGGCCCGTTCGAGAGGGTGATGTGCTCACTCCTTTGGAGTCAGAAAGAGAGGCCCGGAGGTTGCGCTGACCTGGCTGTTGTTGGGTCCTGGATGTCCACCACCTGGTCCATAATGACACGCAACTATTAGATCAAGCATTTGTAATGTTTTTTGAAACGAAAAAATAAATTATATTCAGTGTACAAGTGAGAGACTGCAGAGGCTTAGCAACCCTGTGTGCTGTAGTGAGGGGGAGGCTGATGGAGCTGGCACCCGTGGCTGGCAGAGCATCAGATGCAGGTTATTCTCCTGGGACAAGATCACAGGCGAAATCTGCATCTTTGCTTTCTACTGAGGATTGCTCTGATACCACAATAAAACGGGAAATCATAAGTTAAAGCATCTTAAGTCATATTACATATCCTCTGTAATATGTATGCGCCCATGTATAATGACTGCATAGATGGATGGATGGATGGATAGATAGATGATAGATAGATAGATGATAGATAGATAGATAGATAGATAGATAGATAGATAGATAGATAGATAGATAGATATGTTGACAGACAGACAGATGGAGAACCGAATCTGACTCCACCCAGGCATCGGGGCCCAGTGTTTCCACATTCTTTCCGCTCACTGATGACATCATCACAAAGCTGCAGGCGTGGCCTGAAATCCACAGGCACAGACTACTGCCTCCTCTTCCGTCGTGTAGAAAGACCTGACTCATATTACAGTAGGAAGAGGAGTCTAAAATAGCAGCCCTCATCACAGCTGTGAGAACAGACATCACCCAGACACCCTCTGGCTGTTTACATTGTGTCCTTCTCTGGAGCATTCTAGAATTGCCCTCACCATCCTGCAGGTCCTAGTGGGCAGGCTGACCCAAGTCAGGCAGAAACCAAGTAAGTGGCCATGCAGGTGCACCGTGATAGACCACCACATCACCACCCGATGGCACTCTGGGTGTGAGATTGTGGTCCTCAAAGGGACCTAGCCACTGCTGTGTTGGAGCTGAGGCAGGCACACTGGCTTCCTTGTGACAGCAGGAAGGGTCTTTTTGTTCCGTGGAAGTGTTTATTCAAGGTCGCTGTCTAATCCCCTGAGTCACCCATGATGGGATCATCTCTGTTTAATGTGGTTAGGCTCTGTTGTTCCCAGAATCATCCGCATGGTATAGCACAAGAAGGAGGCGTGTCACGCTTGTCCACGGGGACTCCTGCCACTCCCAGGTGAGGTTTACCTGTCGGTCGGGTTGGAGCTGCCTGACAAAGTGTTGAAAAGTCTGCTGCTGATGGCCTGGGACAGGGGACCTTCAGCGGTCATTCATTTTCCTTCATTGCCTTCTCTGTCTTCCTAGTGAGGTAAAATGCAGTGGCTCCTCCCCTGGGTCCAATGTCATTGTCCCTTTAAAGCTGTGTCTGTCTGAGACCCTGTGGAAGAGGGCAGACTTGTGTGTAAGTGTGTGTATAAGTACACAGAGGCTAGAGGCTGCCCTTAACTGCCGTTCTCGGGTGCTGGCCATAATGGTTTCTGAGACCAAGTCTCTCACTGGCTTAGAACTTGCCAAGTAGGCTAGGCTGGCTGCCAGTGAACTCTAGGGATCTGTGTCCACCTCCCTGGTGCTGGCGAGTCCTGCCACCACACCCCCTTTCTAAAAACATCCTGGAGACTGAATTCTGGTCCTTAAGTTTACAAGGTAAGCACCTCACCAGCTGAGCTGTCTCCCCAGCCCACTTGGGTCACCTGAGAGTCTGCTTTGTGTCTTGGCTGAACAGCTGCCTGTGGGCCAATGAAACTGGAGAGTCTGGGCTCTTGATTTCTGTCACCCCTGTGTGAAACGGATCAGATTTCGGGGTAGATGGAACCTGTCCCTTCCTAAAGCCTCTGCCCCCCCCCCCCGGTCCCACACTTTGTTTCCTGAAGAGGCTCCACCTTAAGGGGAAAGCAGAGTAAGGAGCTGTTGGGTGAAGAGGGGGCTCGTGCCCAGTGCTCACAGCCTCACCAAACCTGGCATTTGAAGATCTGGGGCAGAGAGCTCTTGGACTGACCTGCTCTGTAGCCCAGCAAAACAGCGAATAGCCCTCCACGTGTGCGCAGGAGAGCTAGGCTAGTCTTGGATTCCCTGGGCTCAGGCTTGGTATGGGAACGACACAGAAATGTTTGAACATGTCTACATGACCACAGCCTTCTCTGTCGCCGGTGTCTACGGTGCCTTTTCTTTGTGTTCAAAGGCCCAATCTCCCATCTAGCATTTCCTCACTGTTCTCTGCCCCGCCCCTTAGCTCACTTCACTCAAAGTCGCTGCTGGTGGAAATTGAGACATTTCAGTTTGTCGGTGACCCTCTCCTCGGCCAGAATGAAGACCCCATGAGAGGAACGAGCCAGGCTTAGCCCTGCATTCCCAGGGTAAGGAATCAAATAGTGATAGGGGCAAATGCACTTCTAGACCTGATGGCTCACTTTCCAGTGGGAAGCATCAGCGTCAAGCCTCCTTGTGTGTGGTGGAGATCTTTTGGAAGACTCACAAATGGAACACAGCTGTCCTCGATGAATGCAAGTTAGCCACCTCTACTTGTTCATGTCTAGTGCACGGTGATATTCTGAGGTGGGAAAACGGACATGGTAGGGTCCTTCTCATTCAGAAGCCATACCTTATCATGATACAGCTAGTTCTTGATGTAGCTGAAACTCAGAGGAAAGAATATCGTGCATGGTATGTGTACCCTCTCAGGATGACCGCTGTCCAAAGCACAAGCAGCCGTGCATCAGGAAGTGTACACTAATGGGGGACATGGGGAGACTGGGTCTGTCCTGGGCAAGGGCTGCACGGGAGCTGACGCCTTCTCTACTGTTGTGATGTAAAAGGCCTCCAACTCTTTTTGTTTTTCTTTCAATTTCCTTGTT
>JAQHUG010000113.1:4719782-4738957 GCA_028555095.1 Dicrostonyx torquatus
CCTCAGGCAGAAATGTGTGTAGATGGTGTGTGTGTAAACGCATCAGGCAGAAAGAGGAGATAAAAATATTCCCAGTGAAAGCAAACGTACAAAAGGGGCAGAGGCCTGGAGGGAGCTCAGCCCAGGGAAGACAACAAAGGTGGGAGGAGCTTGTGCGAGTGCCCTGGACTCTGAGAAGTGCTTTGCATGACCTAAGGGGTTCTGCTGGAGCCCTGGAGCCAGCCAGCCTCTGCAGGAGGCTTTAGCTGGGTGTGGGGGAGAGGGAGTGGTTGTTCTGAGGAGGTCTGTTCTGAAAACATCACTGGAGGGAGCGGCCACCCGCATACCTGACAGCGTTTTGTACCTGCGAATGAGCCTGCCCCTGAGAAGAGGCCCGATTTGTACATTTTTAAGAAATGCAATTGCTTCTTTTCAAAAGAACGTCTTTAAAGGGGCTGTTCAAAGTGTTCCGACTGATGTGTTAGTTTACTGACATCAGGATGTACCGCTTTTACTGCATAAAGACCTTTTTATTTAATTGGCTATATTAATTGTACAAAGTAATGGGTTTCACGGTGACATTCCCACACATCCACACAGTGACACAGATTGGGACATAGAAGGCTCTAACGATCTCTGAAGATCTCGTATCCAGTCTCTTTTTCTGTTTATTATTTCATGTAATATATGGTCCACAGCTTGTGTGTGGAGTTCACAGGACGCCTTTGTGGGCTCAGTTCTCTCTTTCTGTCTCTTGCTCTCTTCGCATGGGTTCCAGGGATGGAACTCAGGCCACCCACTGAGCCATCTTGCCATTCCCACAGAAGAGTCTCAGTGCCTGTGAGCATTCAGATCGGGTGTGTATGTGTGTATCAGTGTGTGTGAGGAGCGTGAGTGCACTTTGAATCAGAAGTGTGTGCACACAAGTCGCGTCTGATGCAGGAGCCTTCTCTAGCAGGAACGTGGGCCTCTGAAGACTTCATTCATGTCTACGTAAGGAGGGTAGTTGTCACCTGTCTCAGGTCCACTGTGGTGTGTTCTTGGGATGTATATGATATGTATACATCTTGACACTTCCTCCACTTGCATCTGTTCCCTGCATAGCTCCTGGTTCACTTTCTTGAAGTTCTAGAGGGATTTTTTCAAACACATTGTGAGATTTTTCCACACTTAAAGCAGTCACCCTCACTGGTAGAGCAACCGGAAGGCCCTGATGAGAGTGGCTCTTGATCTCTGATATCTCTCTCTCTCTCTCTCTCTCTCTCTCTCTCTCTCTCTCTCTCNATCACCAATCCTCCGTCTCTGGAGTGCTCCCATTAAAGGCGTGCATCACCATTAAACTGCACGATGTCTAGTTTTAAGTGTTGACAACAACACAATCTAGATTCACCTGGGAAGAGTCCTGTGAGGGACTGTCTACATCAGGTTGGCCTGTGAGCACGTCTGTAGGTTATTACCTTGATGATGCTAATGATATCAGAAGACCCCGCCCACTGTAGGCAGCACTGCTCCCTAGGCAGAAGATGCTGGATGGTATGAGTGTAGAGAGTAACCTGTGACCTCAGCACGGATAGACACGCATGCATTCGTTCTCTTTGCTGCTCTTGACCATGGATGAGATGTGACCGGCTGCTTCAAGTTCCTGCCTTGACTTCTCCACAGTGATGGACCGTATGTGACCTGGAGTTCTAAGCTTAACAACCCCTCTCGCCTTTAAGGTTGGTTTTGTTGAGGTATTTTATCACAGAAATAGAAATGAAAGCAAGACATGGGTTTTCTTGCATAACTGAAGAGCTCAAGAATTACCATTTTTCAGATGCGAAACTTAGACTCAGCCCTTGGACTCAGAACCTCATTTTCTCATCTCCTCTCCCTCCTAGTGTTGGCCCCATCTTCAGGGAACTCCCTCTTTCAAGCGCTTCCGTGGTGACGTGTCCAGTGTCCTCCATCACTTCAACCCACTGAGACAGAGAGGGGTTTCCCCTGAACAGCTTAAAATACTTCCTGACGGGGAATCCCGTGCCCATCCCATCCCTGTTTCCAAGGAACACACTATTGTTAAATTAGGGAAGAGATTAGACCCACAGCATCACGACGCTCAGGGAGAGGGCGAAGTGCTTCCCCAGAGGAAAATCGTGGGGAACTATTTCAGCTGGGGAGAATGCAAGGATTCTCGGTGACAAGCCACAAAGGTGCTCGCATTCCAGAAGATGATGATAAGTGAAGATCAAAAAAGTAGATAAAAGGGGTTTAGAAGACATCCCTGGCCATGGCATCCCTCCCAGAGCAGCAAGAAATAAACCAGGGAGAGACCAAATGAGTGCAAGACTCAGAACACGCAGCACCTGTCAATCACAAATGATTCTCTGGGAGGAAACATCGCAGTGGGTACGATTAGTAGGACACTCTCCCTTCCTTCCAAAATGGTTCTAAAACAGGATCTTTTAACGTATTCCTCCTCAGCCCACACTTTTGGAATTCTTGTAGAGGTGGTTTTTTTTTTTTCAAAAAAAGTAGTGTGTGTGTGTGTGTAACATATTCCTCCTCAGTCCACACTTTTGGAATGCTTGTGTTTTTTTTTAAGTAGTGTGTGTGTGTTTGTGTGTTTGTGTGTGTGTGTGTGTGTGTAACATATTCCTCCTCAGTCCACACTTTTGGAATGCTTGTGTTTTTTTTTAAGTAGTGTGTGTGTGTTTGTGTGTGTGTTTGTGTGTGTGTGTTTGTGTTTGTGTGTTTGTGTGTGTGTGTTTGTGTGTGTGTGTGTGTACAAGCACAAGTACCCAGGGAGGCCAGAGAGTGGGGTCCGATTCCCTGGACCTGGAGTCGCAGGTGGTTATGAGTCGCCCCCAGAGTGTGCTGGGAATCAGACTCCACTTCTCTGCAGAAGCAGCCGGTGTTCTTAACTGCTGAGCCATCTCTACAGTCCCAGAATTCTCGAGTTCTAACCGCATCACTCAGCCCCATTGGTTTTGGGGACTTAGTCTCGGGGATCTGAGGTTTGGAATAGTTTTCCTGGGACAGAAATAAAGGTAAGAGTTTGATTAGCATTTGAAAGGCTTCTGCCTTTGTTTTTCCCTCCCCTTTCTTCTTGAACATATATAACGGAAACCATCTTTGTAATTATTCCCAAGTGCTGAAACTTTCATCTCCACTGTGTAATTGAATTTTTTTTTTCTCGGCAGCAAGGTGGTTTTCTGGATCCTCAGCAAACCCGGAGCATAGATGCCGGTCCTTCCCATGGGGAAGGGACAGGCGTGGGGGAGAGATAGAGGTGTGTGTGTGTGTGTGTGTGTGTGTGTGTGTGTGTGTGCACGCGCGCGCGTGCGTGTGTGCGTGCGTGTGTACATGTTCTCCAATTGCTTCCTTGGTTTGGTTTCCGTTTGCTGTGACCCTTTTAAGGAAGCACCATTTGATTTTGTGAATATTTCAGTACTCATGCATTTAAGTGAGCATTTATTGAGTGCACCTGTGTGTACTAAAGGCAACGCCCAGGCACAAAGCAGGGTGTTGTGCCCCTTAGTAAGGGGACGAGAAGTCTGATTGTGACCCTCATTTTGTCTGCTAATCTCTGTACTTGGCGGTTTGGTTCCTCAAAATCAATAGACAAATAAACATGCTGGACAACCCACTATGCCCTTTCTGACCCCTGCCCCACATAGAAAGAGGTGTGGAATTTCTTGATTGAAATTAGCTTCAGAGCATACGATTGTCTACATAAGGAAAATGGAGAGAAACTACAGACCTATCTTAAGAACAGAAGTATCCAGGAAAATTACTCAAATTGAAATCAGTGTAGAAAGTCAGAATATTTCAGTTAAAAGAACTTTAAAATATATATTTAAAAGGTCCATTAGGAATAGCAATGAGACTCTGTAGGCTCTCCACGGGAGGTCTCCCCCTTTCTGAGGAGTGGATGTGGGGCTGGGTTGGGGGAAGGTGGTGGGCGGAACAGGAGGAGGGGAGGGAGGGGGAACTGTGGTTGGTATGTAAAATGAAAAAAAAATACTTTTAAATAAAAAGTTTTTTAAAAAGATAAAGAAAATATCACAGTGAACAACAGGTCAGATGAACTCATGAAATTCCTGAGGATTTTGTTCTAGTTTAAGTACAATAAAAAATACAATTAAAAACTAGCAAAGAGGCTGAGACTGTTAGCCATAGGGGACACAGAGCCAGACAAGGCTTTCAGTGGAGGAGGAACTGGGCCACCAACCCAGCCACAAACCTTTCGACCTGCAATTGTCCTTCCTGCCTACAGGATGTGCTGGGGTAAAGATGGTGCAGAAATTGTGGGCGTGGCCAACTAATGACTGACACAGCTGGAGACCAATACCCTGAGAGGGAGCTCTCCCCTGAAGGCCAGGACCCAGAGGTGGGATGCCCCAGAGACCTAGGATAGACCCAAACACAACTGACAAAAAAAAAAAAAAGTCAACAAAATAATTCCTAATGACTTTTTGCTAAATTTATAGATTGATGCCTAGTTCAGCTGTCATCAGATAGACGTCATCCAGCAGTTGACAGAGACAGATAACAGAGACCCACAGCCAAACATTAGACAAAGCTTGAGGAATCCCACTGAAGAGAGGGAGGGAGGATGGATTGTAGGAGTCAGTGAAATCAAGGGCACCACAAGAAAACCCCTGAACCAACTAACCTGGGTTCCTAGGGGCTCACAGAGACTGAACTGACAACNGGCATCCTCATAGGGTGGTTCTCAACTGTGCGTAGCTCCAGTCCCAGGGGATCCTGCGCCCTCTTCTGGCTTCCATGGCACTGCACTCAGATGGACACACACACTCTGTTGAGCATCTGCTTCTGTTTGTTAGTCATCATCACGGACTTCTCCCAGGTGGATGCCTCTGCCTTTGATGCCGTGCATGTGTCATTCGGATGCAGCAGAACACAGTGTGTGTAATATTGGAACCGTAAGGCACCCTGCTGAAACATGTTGTCTCTGACACAGATCAAGTTGCTTGAGTCAGTAACCATGTGACCAGATGGCAGGACCATTCCAGTTCGTGTTGCTAGGTTACCAACACCCTGTACTGTCCGAGTTGTGTCTGCACATCACCCCAAAGCCTTGGGTGCCACATGGGGATTTCACTTTTATTCTCTAGATGTATTAGTGATTATATTAATGTTGTTGTATGTGCATGTGTGTGTGTGTGCATGTGTGTATGTGTGTGTATGTGTGTGTGCGTATGTTGTGTATGTGTGTGTGCGTATGTTGTGTATGTGTGTATATGTGTGTATGTGTGTATGTGTGTATGTGTGTGTATGTGTGTATGTGTGTGTATGTATGTGTGTATGTGTGTATGTGTGTGTATGTGTGTATGTGTGTGTGCATGTATGCGTATGTGTGTATGTGTGTGTATGTGTATGTGTGTATGTGTGTGTATATGTGTGTATGTGTGTATGTGTGTGCGTTTGTGTGTGTGTGTGTGTATGTGTGTGTGTGTGTGTACATGAAAGTGGATCCCATGCTGAGCAGAAAAGGGAAACTCCAGGATGTGGAGTTACAGGCAGTTGTGAGGTATCTGACATGAGTGCTGGGAGCTGATATCAGGTCTTAAGACACAGCACATGCTCTTACCCGTGCTCCATCTCTCTAGCCCTGGGGTTTCACTTTTAATAATTAATGTTAGAGGTCTGTCTGTCTGCATCATAAATAAGTCTATTAATAAGTATCCAGCTCAGTATCTTCCATGTACTTCAAACCTCTTTATCAAGCATCATTAAGAAGCAACAGAGGAACTGGATGGTGGTGCACGTCTTTAATCCCAGCACTTGGGAGGCAGAGGAAGGCGGATCTCTATGAGTTCAAGGCTAGTTTGGTCTGCAAAGTGAGTTTCAGGATAGCCTGGGCTGCAAAGAGAAACCCTGTCTCTAAAACAACAACAACAACAAAAAAAAAAGTAAGAAAGGGGCTTACCAAAACAGATTTAATTCAGGACCTAGAAAAAGCAAAATCACGCAAGGCTTCTCGCCAATCTTGCCTTCCCTCCAGTAATTTAGGCTGAACTACACCGGTGCGTTAGCTCTGGCGTTGGTGAATAATTTGTCTGCGTGTTCCCATTTGTTTACTCAATTCATCTTTCTTTTGCTTTTTTATTGGGTTAGAAATAATTTGCTTTTACTTATAAACTACAAGAATGCTGTCTCTGTAGCCTACCCTATTGATCTCGGCTTGAAGTTGTCAATACTTGATGCCTGGGAAACCAACTGAGCTCGGTAGAATTCTAAACTTCAGTGGCAAAACCTAAGATCAGCTAAAAAAAAAAACAAAAACAAAAACCAGGTGATTGGAGCCCCTGCCGCGCTTCCAGAGAGTAACAACCTGGCCTTTGCTGCCAACTGCTGTACAGAACATTAAATATACTGGGCTTCCACCCAGGGCTCTCAGGGAGAGCATATTATGGGTTAGATCTCTTGAGCATTATTGGGTGCTGGGAGGTAGGCAACAGGAACGTGGAGGTTATTTTTTACTATAAAAAACAAAAAAAACCTGGAAGCTTTTAGAAGAGGGAATTGAGAAATTTACTGTCTTCTTAGAAAATAAATGTATTTTAAATCCCAATACAGATAAAGCTCTTTGGGGAAGGTCATTGCGCATTTAGTTTCTCGAAATAGATGTTCGGTTATTACGCAAGACAGAAGGTCAAGCCGACCGTGTGCTGCAGACCATTCCTTTGGTCCTGGCCCGGGAGCTTATGTTACTAAGACAGCAATGCTTCTGAAACGGCAGAGCAGGCATGAGGGCCGAACACTGGGAGCTCCACGAAGGCTGAGTCCACAGACAGCACTGAGGGGGCCACAGCAGGGCCACATGTGACCTGGAGTGAAGTCACGGGCTATGCTGTGACCTGACGTTCTCTGGAGAAGCTGCATCTCTGTTAGACCGTCTGACCTTGACCGGCTGACACGTTGTAGCTGTGGAAAGAGTGACTCTTCCCTGTCCGGAGACAAAATTAGCTTGAGCCATCTTGAGCCCTTTAATGGCTTTCCAATGACCTTGACTTCTGTGTCTGACCTGCCTTCTCGGAATGCCTCGCTGAGCTGGGCCGACCTCTAACAGCCACTGATCCTAAAGCTAAGAATAGTGTAGGGCCGCATGTGAGAGCCACAGAAGAGGCATCTCTGCTCTGAGGGGGGCCACCTACCTGCCCCAATGATGTCACTGAGAAATGCCTCTGTTTATAAGGTTCCTTTGTTCAGTGAGCACGAAACCTCATGTGCTCTTCCACAGTAAGTCATGGCACCGAGGATACTCGAATCTGCGTCCCTGCACCAAAGGCACTTCTGTTTGAACCAGGATGAGCTATAAACTATCAGTTCATTTCCTAAGAGCTTTGAGAGAGTTTCCATTGACCTAGGATGCGGTGATCTGGAGGTCTGCGTGGTGGTTTGGAAATGGTTGTGGTTATGCTATTTTCTGGTCCGCACTCCTGTCGGCATGAGTCTAAGGACTGGGGCACAGACGTGAATCCTCTTCTCCACCCTGGAGTCTCACGGGCCCCTGGACTTTCTCTGACAGACAAAATGAGGCCGGTAGCCCGTCAGTGGTGGCGCACGCCTTTAATCCCAGCACTCGGGAGGCAGAGGCAGGCGGATCTCTGTGAGTTCGAGACCAGCCTGGTCTACAAGAGCTAGTTCCAGCGCAGGCACCAAAGCTACAGAGAAACCCTGTNAAGGGCACCACAAGAAAACCCCTGAACCAACTAACCTGGGTTCCTAGGGGCTCACAGAGACTGAACTGACAACCAGGGAGCCTCATGGGACCGACCTGGGTCCTCTGTATATATTCTACAGTTGTGTAGGTTGGGTTTCTTGTGGGACTCGTAACAGAGGGAGCAGGGGCTATCGCTGACTTTGCTGCCTGCTTCTGGGACCCATTCCTCCTACTGGGTGTCTCCTCCAACCTTAAAAGAAGAGGGAGTGCCTAGTCTCAGTACAGCTTTATATGCCGTGGCTGACTGGTAGCTATGAAGAGAAACAGAGGAGGAAGAGAGGATGGGACAGGGGGGAGACTGGGAGGAGAGGGGAGAGGAGGAAGGATGAGAAATGTTAGTTGGGATGTAAAACAAAAGAAAACAAAAATAACAGTAATGAGGAACTGAAGAGATCACTCCATGGTTGGGGCAAGGCTCTTGCAGACGACCTGACTTGCAGCTCACGGTATCCTGTAGCTCCAGTTCCGGTCTATCTGATATCCTGTTTGGACCCCTGTAGGCGACTTCACACTTCACTCACTCACACATACCCACATACACTAGTGATTTCTATTTAAAAACACACACACACACACACACACACACACACACACCTTTAAAAAGTAAAACCAAGAAAAGAATCAATTACCACCAGCTTTGGTGGCTTTTTATCCCAACACTTGGGAGGCAGAACAGGTGCCTTTCTGTGAGTTTGAGGCCAGCTTGGTCTAGCAGTAAGTTCCAGGACAACCAGAGCGATAGAATAACAAAGAGACCCTGTTTCAAACAAGCAAAAAATAAAACAGAAGCAAAAGAAAGAAAACCATGAGTTGCTTGATCAGGAACATAAGGAAAGGCATGAGGTCTAAAATGCAGAGGTGTGACCAGATGTGCTTAAAGGGACTGAGAGTTACAGGAGGGTGTGTCCTGCACTCGGTGTCATAGGACGTTACTAACACAGTAACCTGAAAATGTCATGTAATATAAATATGGACGGCCCAGCTTTATCCTGAATTCACATGAAGGAAGAGTCTGAAGAAGTCCCTTACAAGGTGTGACCTCTGTGTTCCTAGGCATCCCCAGATCTTCCAGGGAGGGGGCGTGATATCATCAGATAAACACCTAGCCTTTGCCCAGTTCCCTTCCCTACAATTCCTAAAATCTCTCCAAAGAGACAGCATTTATTTCTATGCCGGTAAGGTGACTTGGGGGGGGCAGCCCCTGCCTAGCCTTGGATGGGGGAGCCCCAATGTGTTTCCTATGTGCCTGAACTCAGGAAATCAGAGCTGGAGGAGGAGGCCATGGGAACCCTGGCTCTCAGTGGCTGCTCAGACTCACAAGGAAAGTCATCTGGGTTTCTGGGATCAGCATTTGAGGGGAGGAAGTCTTAGGGCCATGCCCATAGCCAGTCAGTAACTGTCTGGCACTGTCTGCAGGGGGACGGAATTGGGGCTGACCTGGGTCAGAGGACCACAGTGGAAGTTTCCATGCTTGCTGGTAAATGCAGACCCCACACAGCTCATGGACACGATGTGAGAGAGGAGAGGCGGGAGGAGGGTGGGTTGGCGAGCTGCAGCCGTCCCCATTCTCTGCAGGCTGCATGGCCTGCAGTGTCACTGTGCATCGCCTGCAGGCGCAGATATGAGAGCCCCAGGAATAACTGTCTTCGTCGGAGTCCGACATTAAAGATTCTACGGAGGCAGGAAGCAGAGCCATCCTCATTTTAGGAAACTCTTTATTTTCTATTTTTAAAATGCCATTCCTATTATTTTTGTTTCAGGGCTTAGGACCAAACTGATTTCCCTGCACACACTATGCAGACATTTTACCACTGAGCGGCTACTCCTGCCCCTGGTATTTTCCTTAAGTTTTTAAAGGCTTATTTATTTATTATGTATACAACATTCTGCCTCCATGTATGCCTGCAGGCCAGAAGAGGGCGCCAGATGTCATTACAGATGGTTGTGAGCCACCATGTGGTTGCTGGGAATTGAACTCAGGACCTCTGGAAGAGCAGCCAGCGCTCTTAACCACTGAGCCATCTCTCCAGCCCCTCTGGGTTAATTCTTAATTTCATACTTCTCCTGCTAGTTCAATGGAAGTTGAAGAAAGACATATATACCCTTTTCTGTACAATGTGAACAAAACTCTGAGTTTTCTGGGACTTTTCCCCTCTACATTGGATATGTATTGACAGATATAAGTATCAATTAAAGAACAAAGAAGCAGGTCTCCCACTTAAGGCCTGGCACTGCAGCCCAAGGCAATCCTCCCAAGGTGTCTGTGCCGGGCACAGGCAGGAAGAGAGTCAGGCAGAGAGAATGTTGACCAAGCAACTTCTCCTTGACCTGCTCTGGGGTTAAAATGAGAATCATCTCACAAGTCTTGGCTCATAACGTGCCGCTCTGCATCGCTCTGAAACGATTTCATTTAACGCAAATGAAAACACGAGCAGGTTGAGCGACTGATCTTTGGCGCCAAGGACAGTTTAACTCGACTGTAAATGCTGTATCTTATTTACGTTGCTTTGTTACGACATCTCTTCACCTTGCCAACAAAAATGTCGTAATTAAAAAGTCATTTTCAATTTCCAGTCTTGGCTTGTCCATTTGTTGTAAACAAAAGTCTAGTCCCTGAGTCTAACTCTGTAACAATGCACTCTGTACATGGAGAAGAAACACAAGTCAGGGAGTGAAGGGTGACTCTCAATCGGGAGCCACAGTGCGCCACAGAAGTTCATGACAGATGCTCCTCCCACCCGAAGTCGCCACCAATGGGCATGTGAACGAGGGGAGGGGCAGACGTGCAGGGTGTCTCTGTTTCTACAGCAAAGGTTCAAAGGGCTGAATACTGACAGCTGCCTCCTAAGCTGCATACGGAGGCAGGAGCAGCACTGTTTTTATGGCTCACTTTGCTTCTCTGTCCCGAGGGCTGCGTGTGCAGCTCAATGACAGAGCACTTGCCGGGCATGTCCTGGGCACTGGGTACCGTGCTCAGTACCGCTTCAGCCCCCGCCACCTCTGTGGCCCGTTTGAAAAGTTGAGCTGTTATAGGTTCAGTTCTGCTGTGAAATGACAGAGCCTCCTATTCGTGACCCTAAAACCAGATCTCGTTTCAGTAATTTTAACCATATAAAACAAAATCAGGCTTCAGAAGTAATACCAGCCCTACGAGCCACACAGTTTAGAGACAGGCTCCCTGGAGCAGGCACAGGAGCGGGTCTGGCCCTGCCCCACTGGGTAGGGTCTCAACTCTTCTACCTTCACCTTTCTTTCACCCTGGGGCGTCACCTCCCTCACCTATTCCGGTCACAGAGGCAGGGGAAAGCTTAGCTGTGGGAGCAGGAAGCTAATCAGTCACATGTTCCCCTCAAGCAGGAAAGAGAGAGAACAAGGAGTGGAACCGAGCTAAACGTCCTCAGAGCACCCTGTGCTGTGATGTGCTTCCTTCTGCCGGGCCCCACCTCCGAAAGGTTCCACAACCTCCCACACAGTGCTACAGACCAGGGACCAAGTGTCCAAATACAACTTAGGGGAGATGTTCGCATTCAAACCACTACACCATCTTTGGTGATTCTTTTAGTACGTATCTGTTGCCTTTTCCATGGGAAAAAAAAATGGCATTAAACATTTGCACCGTTCGTGTTTGGGTACCAAGCGATGTTTCGTGGATTCAAAATATAGCATAGATTTTATATTTACAGACAAGGAGAAATCAGTCTGTAGCATAAAGTCCTTTTCCATTTCCAGACTTAGCTTCTGTAGCTCTGGGTAATTATTTCCGGTATTTTACAACACTCCAAGGCCATGACTGTTTAGTGATGCTCACACACAACCAGCGCTGTCCTGGTCCCATCGTTCATCACTATCCTGGCCCCATCTCCCAGAGCTGTCCTGGTCCCATCTCCCATCACTATCCTTGCCCCATCGCCCATCCCTGGCCTGGCCCCATCGCCCAGCTCTATCCTGGCCCCATCTCCCAGTTCTGCCCTGGTCCCATCTCCCATCACTGTCCTGGCCCCATCTCCCATCACTGTTCTGGCCCCATCTCCCATCGCTGGCCTGTGTACTTGGAGCCTGAGTCTCTCTACAATCTGGAACTTTCCTTGTGCAGCAAACTGACTTTATGCCACTGTGGCATGAACATAACATCACCATCCAGATGCCATCTCTCTCGTAGGACCGCCAAGCTCAAGCCCGTCTGCACTCATGAATCCACAACGGCCCCTTCTCATCATCACTGTAAATCCTTCCTAGGATTTAGAATATATTATATTATATGATATTATATTATAATATTATATTTAGCATATTCAGAATATGCTCATATGACTGTAATTGTTCATAATAACTTATGTAATAAAAGGAAAATCAGGGCTTTGCCTCATAGGTCCCAAAATATCGGCTACATTAAAAGGTCTAAAAGTTACAGTATAACACAGCTTATGAAAATGCATGAAATCTGAAATCAGTGAAGGCCACCCTGCAGAACTGATGACGAGGGTTTGTGGTAACCAGCTTTCCCACGTCATAAACAAACACGAACAACCTGAAAACGCGCCATAGACTAAACTCCTGTTCACAAAACTACATTGGGATGAAGCCTTTGTTCTCCTAAATGCTTGAGTGTACTTGAAGGCTATTTAAACTCAGTGAAATTAAAATATTACCCAAATACGTTTCCATTAGGGAGAGTCCAGGCTTCTTTTTTTTTGTTTTTTTTTTTTCGAGACAGGGTTTCTCTGTGGCTTTTGGAGCCTGTCCTGGAACTAGCTCTTGTAGACCAGGCTGGTCTCGAACTCACAGAGATCCGCCTGCCTCTGCCTCCCGAGTGCTGGGATGAAAGGCGTGCGCCACCACTGCCCGGCTGCAGGCTTCTTGTTGAGTGTCCATGCTACCACCTACAGTAAGCATTTTAACTGCCAAGGCTTTTTATTCAGCAACTTCATAAATAATAATAAAAAAACTAAGGTAATATTGGCGTGTAAAACAAGACAGGATTTATCAAGAAACCTAAGTTCAAACCAGTGCAAATGGGGTATAGTCATACAAAAGGAAGACTACATGAGAGGCCAGGGTGTCACGAAGGTCCGTAAGCCGAAAGCGCCTAGCAGCAGTCACAATCCCTTCTGCCCCTCACACTCTAACACATCCATCCGTTACCAGATTTATTCCCACTGAGAACCGGTGCTGAGCTCACTCTCGAGCGCTTCTTTCAACGGTGCCTAGAATGCCGACTTTAGACTCATCTGCACCGCGAGGCCAATGCTTCCGCAGAGTACGCAGCCAATACTTTTAATCTTGAGCATCTCACAAGAGGCATCGTTCTAAGCTTCACAGCGACTCCGAGTCGCATCGGCTTGAAGGGTAAGACACTAAACATCCATGACAAACTATGTACATCTCCTAAAAGACCTACCGCCACGCAAGTTACGCACAACGTTTCTTCACGGCCAGCGCTCATCAGTTAGAGAGAAACTAGCTTTGGAAAGCAGCAAACTTTCACACGGTGTATCCTGGAAGCTTATTTATTACTAATTCGCAGATGTCTCTGCACTGTTTGGAGAAGTTCAGTGGCCCAAGGTCATCTTGCTCTTCCTGGGAGTCATCGGACTCACTGTCGTCTAGGCCCTTGAGTTCTAGCCCGGAAAGATTGGACGGCTCATAAGAACTCACTTGTGACGTCCTTGGTGACTGGCTTTTCTCAGAGGACTTGCGACCAGCTCTTCCTCTAAGTTTAGTGGCGCTGTCCCGACCTGTCCTCATGACCTTTGAACTACCTGAACTCAGTGCATCTGCCTGGTTCTCCTTTTCATTTGTCCACTGTGATGAGAAGTCGCTGGTGGAGCTGCTACTGGAGGCTTCCTCCAGGCTCCTCCAGGGAGGCTTCAGGCCGTGAGATCGCTTATGGGAGCACACGGGGGAGCCAGCAGAGAAGGGAGGGCTGAGCACACTCAGCTCGCTGCTGGTTTTCCTCGTGCACAGCACTGCCTCGCTGGACTTGCTTGTCTGAGAACCGTGCCGGGCATTTTCTGCCCCTGTGCTGGAGTCAGGAGCCGGCAGACTTCTGCTGTTATTCTCGGTCATGCAGAAGTCTTCAGAGTAGCAAGGGCTGGCTGATTCATCCTGGTACTCTAGCTCTGAGATGCTCTCGCAGGAACTGTCTCTACTGGCTGCTCTGTTGACCCCTGCATGGCGAGTCACAAGGTCTGTGTCTTGGACGTGGCTACCATCTTTCCCCTCCTCTACAGTTTGGTCAACAGCATCCTGTCGGGAAAGCCCTGCGTTTTGGACCAGCATTTGGGATGCTCCTCCCAGGATATGTGAAGGAGGGAACCTTGCTGGGATGATGGACTCTGCAGGAGCCACACCTGCTTCCAACCAAGCGTCGCTGGTTCTGTTCTCACTCTGCCCCACTGTTTCTTTCCTAACAGCCTGGCTCCGTTTCACTGCTTTGGATGTACTTGGTTCATCAGAGCATGCGCTGATTTGCCTTGCAGTATCACTACCTTCGGCAAAAGACCCATTGGAGTCGGAAGACTTCTCCTCGGGCGGCTGTGGTGGCATCTGGCGTTGTGTCGCCAAGCTTGGTACTTTCCCTTTCCATAATGGGACCCGGAATTTTGGTCCCCCAGTTTGTATTTGCGATTTTCTATACTGCTCTCTCTTTTCATGGACAGCCAGCATGTCGGGGTTTGTCCGCTTTAGACGCAGTCTTAGGGTGTTTGTTAAGCCATAGAGCAGCCTCCCCTTTGCGACTCTCGGTGGAGGGCTCCCACTGATCTTCTCTGAACGTTTCCCTTTAGGGTTCTTTTGAGGCTGGAGACTCGCAAGCTTTTCACTTTCTCTCACAGAAAGTTTGTTGCTCTTTGATTCTGACCGAGATGTGGACTTGACAGAAGGCTCTGGCCCCTTGTGTTCGCCTCCGTACAACCAGGCCAAGTGGGGGTGAACCTGAGCGGGACTCGCCACGGGCTGGTTGCACAGCAACGACAGCTCAATCAGCAACGCGTTCAGGAGCGGCAGCTGTCTTATTGCATTGGCTGTATTCTGTTCAGTCTGAGGGGGACACGTAACCTCATTCACTGCACCTGGACCCTGCGTCTGGGGCGGACTGAGAAGCACAGGAGGGCTCTCCTCCATTGCAGACCTTGTATGTCTCACCGGATGTATGGGAGGACGTACAGGCTTAGTTTCAGGAAAAATGCCACCCAGCTCCTCAGGTCCGTTTCTCTGAGGCTCAATAGTGATTTCAACCCTGGCAGGAGGTGTCTTTTCCTGAATCAGGTGAGTGTAATACAGAGGAGGAGGGCAAAAGGTGTTGGTTTCAAAGTCCAGCTCGGTGACCTCCGGGCTGGGAGGGCTGGCAGTCCTCCCACTGGGAGCTGGTGAACAAGGGACAGAAGCCATGTCCCCAGAGCTGGCCTTGCTGTGTAAGACTGCTTCTTCCCAGGTCTTCTGGACAGCTGAGGGGTCTGAGTCCCCTGCAGACCAGCTATTGGTATCCTTGGCACGTGGCTTGGAGGCCTCCAAGCGGCGTGCATCTGAGGCACACTGTAGGCATCTGACAGTGGCTTCTCTGGTGCATGGCTTCGAGGTCTCCTGGGTAGGTGGCTCCCACACCTCAATGGCCTCGGAACCTGTGATACTCTCAAGGCTCAGCGGGCCCTGCAGCTCCGGAACCCCCGGGGGAAAGCGTCCCAGGTCGGTTAAGCGGTAGAAGAGCGCTAATTCCCCGACGCGCTCGGCCGCCGGACCGCGCAGGGTATATTTACCGCGTCGGCCCTGGGAGGCGACGAGCAGGATGTCGCAAGCCCCCACCATGCAAGGTGCAGACGCTGGACCCTCGGGTAGCTGCAGCACCGCTGCGCGCAGGCGCGCGCGACGCAGGGCGGCAGGGCGCAGGCGTAGTAGGCAGGCCTTGCCGCGCCCGAAGTAGATGGTGCCGCTCCGGGGCTCCCGGGCAGAAGCGGCAGGCGGGAGGACGAGCAGCGGCGGGAAGTCAAGCAGGCGAAACGCCACAGCGGGATCCCCGGCGCACGGCGCCAGCTCGATGTCCAGCCGCACCCAGTCCACCAGCAGCTCCAGCGAGAAGAGCCGCCCGGCCGCCGTGGCCGCCATCGCCGTTGCCCTGGGCGACGCCACCATCCCACCCGCCAGCCGGAAGCCAGAGCGAGAGTCCCGTAGAGGAATGCTCTCTCGCGAGATTTGATTGGCTGCCCCTGGGATGCGACTTGAGCTCCTTTGCCTTCAGTCTTTGGTTGGGGCAACTGGGAGATGCTAAGAGGTTAGATGTGGCAAAACAGTATTTTTTTAAATTTTGTATTGTATCACTGCAGATCCCACATCATCGCGGATCATATATTGGGAATAAGTGGAACATTCTGCCCATTTCAAGTCGCAGAGCCTGCAGCCAGTGTCCAAGGCAGCCTTCTTTGTGGTTGCTGCGCACGCAAAGAAAGCAGTGTCAGAGGCCGTGCGGTGTTCTCCGTCACTGTTTCTTCTGTCTCTTCTTTGTCCTGCCACACTGCCCTCACTAAACTTCTTTCTCCTTCTTGAAGCCTTCTTCTCTGGAGGTTTGACCTCAGCCTCCACCCTGACAACCTTGCATCGCCCAGGCGCAGAAAGACTCTGAAAGTATCCGGAACATCACACCCCAAACCCTGATCAAAGTCCTCATCTCCCATCCTGACTTCTGACCACCCTGGTTTGTCTTCACAAAGAATCTTATGTTAGTTCATCCAGAATGCTCTTGAAAGAAAATGGCCCCCCAAAGAGAGTAACGCTATTAGGAAGTATGGCCTTGTTGGAGGACGTGTGTCACTATGGGGGTGGACTTTGAGATCTTGTTCTCCAGCTTCCTTCAGTGTGACTGTCGGTCGGCTTCCCGTTGCTTGCGAGATATGGCACTCAGCTCCCCCACCAGGTCTGCCTGCATGCTACCATACTCCCCTTCACGGTCATTATGGACTGAACCTCTGAAACTGTAAGCGAGCACCCCCTCCATGAAATGTTTTCTTTTTAAGAGTTGTTGTGGTCATAGCAATAAACACCCAAACTAAGACGGATGGGAACCCACGAACCCCGCAGGGCTGACTGTGTAATGTGGGGAACTGACAAGGGGGCCGGCAGAGAGGCGTCATGAAATAAGGTAAGGCACGGAAAAGTACAGGGTCTGGGCTGGGGGTGCAGCTCGTAGAGTGCTTGCTTCACATGCGCTAAGTCCTGCGTGCAGTCCTCAGTACCGCCACCATGAGAGGGAGGAAGTTACTGGTCCCGTCGGGTAAGGCAAATGGTATTGATGTGTACGTCAGGGAGGAGCAGTCGGTGAAAGTGACATTGGCATTGGAATCCTGTAGTGTGCAGGCTGCACACCAAGGAAGTTAGTGCAGCCCAGTTTGTGATTTTTTTGCCACTCAGGTCCAAGTTCCCAAGCTCCACAGCTTCCAGGCTGTTTCACACATTGCCAGCCTGTGTCTCACATACTATGCAGATTCTGAGGAGTCACTCTTCCTATTTACTGAAAAGAAGCCCACACGTGGTTCGCTCCTGTTGGGGGTGATTCTGACGCAGACACTCCTCGTGATGTGGAATATTATTTTAACTATGTAAAGGTTGTTACATTTGTTTACGCTGCATTTGTTTAGCGATGGAAGGATGTGTGTTTACTTACGTAAGATGTGTTCCATTTGTTTCACCTTGCCTGTCTAAGGCACCTGACTTGTCTAATAAAAAGCTGGACAGTTAATAGCTAGAAAGGAGAAGGCTAGGCAGGGCTGGCAGGCAGGAGAATAAACATGAGAGAAAAGAACAAGAAGGAAGGAGAATAGAATGGAGGAGAAAGAGAGGGACGTGCCCAGGGCAAGGAGCCAGGCAACCTCCAGCCAGACAGACACAAGAGAAGAGACAGTAAGATATGCAGAAGGAAAGAAAAGTAAAACTCCCGAAAGCAAAAGGTAGATAAAGAGAAACAAGTTGATTTATGTTCAGAGAGCTAGCCAGAAATTAGCTTAAGCTAGGCCAAGCATTCATAGCTAATAGTCATGATTTGGGAGCTGGTTGGTGACCCAAAAGAAAAAAGCCTGCTACACCCTGTGTTTATCACCCACAGGCCACTGGCTCATTATTGGTGACCATATTGCTGGGAGAATTTTGTAAGGAGCACCTTACAGTCCTTGCTCCCTCCGTTACGTTCTCGAGGTGACATGGAAAGGAGGACGCCGGTGACCATCAACTGTGAAGCATCGGTGTCCACAGGCACCATGCCAGGAGATGCAGGTCCTTAGCAGATTCTTTGAGAGCCCCATCAATTTCTGGCTGACTCAGGGTTCCAACCTGGAGAGGACAATAGAATAATTGTGTTCACTTGGCAGCAGGCGCTCAAGCTGCAATGGTGGTTCTCCCCATCTTTAGAAAGATGACTCAATGTAGGAAACTAACAACACCCGACTCAAAAAGATGGTTTGGGGACACAAAGGGACCATTAAAAAAAAAACCTCAGAGGAAGCAAAAAGACAAATGCAGGGCATGGTTTATCCTACAAGAAAATCAACCTGATGTTTGTCTTTGAGACAGCAGGCTCTCCTTCGCCTCCCAGGTTTGATTTGTGATCCACCCATCTCAGCCTCCAGGGCTGGGATCCCGGGTATCTGCCATCACACCCAGCTCGATCCCTTTCAAACCGAAACTCAAAAGCATAGCAAAGGGCGGGCGCACAGGAAAATGCCCCAAACTTGGGGTTAATGAGAGATGCCGCTGTGAAACGTAGCCTGCCACCTTCCTTGTCCTTTGGCTTCAAAGACGTTTGCGACAATGAGATAGTTCGGTAAGAAACTAGGATCGGAGGACCACGTGAAGGAATTATTAAGGTTAAGCGTGTAAGTGTCGTGAAGGTTATCTAAGAAGACATTCTCAGACATAAGAGATAAAAGAGGAAGAAGTTGATTGGGAGAAAATGACAGCCTGAATTTTTTTTCTTGAGACAGGGTCTCCCAGGCCCCAAGCAATGGCCTTGAATTCTCATCCTCCTGCCTCCACCTCCCAAGTGGGATCACAGTCATCACCACCGCTACATTCTGCTTGGGACTTGCTTTATAACACTTTAGGATGGAAACAAAAATGGCAGAGAGGGTGCAAATGAGATCATACCCTTTCAGTTTTGTGTTTTAAGAGGAATGATCTACCTTTGGTTGTAGGGCAGGGTCCAGGCAGGCTGACGCTGAGGATGAGCTTCGAGTCCTAGTCCTCTAGCTTCTGTCGCCGGAGTGGTACGGATGACATTGCAGGTTTGTGTGCCCCCACGACCCCGTTTCAGGTGAACACGGAGCCGATAGGATGCTAGGCATGCTCTACCCACTGAGTTACATCCTCAGCCAAAGTCTTCATTGCTGCACCCGTGAAGAAGCATGTGAAAGTTCATAGTGTCACTTTTTTGGGGGGTGTTTCGAGACAGGGTTTCTCTGTGGTTTTGGAGCCTGTCCTGGAA
>JAQHUG010000113.1:4827104-4852583 GCA_028555095.1 Dicrostonyx torquatus
AGAGAGAGAGAGAGAGAGAGAGAGAGAGAGAGAGAGAGAGAGAGAGGTGGGATCTTATTATCTCATCTTTAGTTGTTTTTTTTTTTTGTCCCATAATATCACAGATGTCTCTTTCAAATAGCACAGTTCATTTGTGTGGTGGAATCTGGTTCAATAACACCATTAAATATTAACGTGGGTTTTGCGGAGGAGCAAAGATCAATAGCGGTGTTTCCAGCCGTGTGTCCAGAATGATGGCTTTCGTTCTCGGCTCTGTCTATTATTTATTAAGCACCTCTTTGTGAACAAATCCTGTCCTAGATCTTCATTGGGATTGAACGTGAGGACTGACAGGGTGTGGTGATGTCATTCCCCCAAGTTTGGATTTTATTGAGACGTGGTTAAGATTATAGATGATATGTCCACGAGAATCATATCAGTTCCTGTTATATTTTCAAGATAACCCTGAACCACAAACCCAGCACAACGCATAGCTGGCTATCATTTGGCGATACGCTGAGCATAATAGGAAACATTCATCGTTTTCTGCGGTTAACGTGAACAACGCCCAGGCAAAGACACAGGAAAATGGCCAACACTGAGCTGAAGTGTAAGCTGCTTCCTTGAGTCAGCCCCTGGACAAACTATAAAAAATAGGTACAATCCCTCCCCTGCAGGGTTTTCCCCGAGAAGCAGAAGGGAGTAGACATCACGTTGGGAAGGGAAGGGCGTAGTCCTGAGCCTCTAGCGTTCATGAAGGCCAGAAAGCCAAGACTCTAATTCCAAAGGTGCAGGCTGGGCTCTTTTGAAAATTCCTGCTTGATTCTCCAGCACTCAGTGTACTGAAGGTCTTGGAAAAAAAAATAGCCACGTTTGTGGTAACCATGCCTTGAGGCTGATGGATTGCTGGAATGTTACAAGTTGGGAGCCAAAGTATGCTAGGGTATCTTTAGTCTCTTTGATAGTCATTCGTGGTCCACCTGTGTTCAACCTAATAGCCTGAGGACTATTAGGGGAATCTCTTTATAAGGTTCAGACAGACCCCTAGGCTAAGAATGTTACCAGATAGCCTCAGAGGCCTGACACAGAGCCCCCCACTTGTTATAAACCATTGCCTGATGATCCCGTAGATGCATTCGGATAGTGCCTTGATTTATGCCTTTTTTTTTTTGGTTCCAAACTATAAAAACTTCATCAAACTGTTACCACCCTAGACAGTGGTATTTGGGGAAACTTGATCTGTGTCCCCAGGCAATGGTCATTCATATTTGGCTCTATAATAAATTCTCTTGCTCGCTTGTGAGATAAGAGTTACATTCTTGCTCTGACAGCTCAGAGAATTTGATGCAGAAGTTTGGAAACCTGCGACTTTACTAAGTTGGCTCAGGGTCCTTGGCCTATCTGGAAGGCAGGGACCTGGGAAGGAGTCACGGGTGATCAGCCCAAGCTCTAATCTTTGCGGGCTCCTGGAACCACTGTGGGCTGGCCACGCCCTGTGAGGTAGCATCATGCCCTCAGCCACCTTTGTTCTGGTTCTTTGGGAAGAAGGGGAGACTTTTGATGGTGACCTTGCTGTGTTGAGAAAGTCTGGTGCATACCTGGGAAGCCCTTCTCTGAGCCTAACGGTCTTGACACTCATGTCTTCTCTTGCGGTAGGTACTCTTGCAGTTTTGGGGAGGCGTGTGGTCCTAAGCCATGATGCATGAGTCGGGGAGATGGCTCTGCTGGTAATGTGCTTACAAATCTGAGGACGCGAGTTCAATCCACAGAACCCACGGGAAACGAGACGAGTACGGTGGTACATCCTTGTAATCCTAGTGCTGGGAAGGTGGATCTCTGGGGCTCACTGGCCGGCTAGCATAATGTATTTGGTGAGCTCCATGCTCAATAAGAGACCTCGTCTCAAAGAAACAAGATGGGTGGTTCCTGAGAAAAAAACAACCGAGGTTGACCTCTGGCCTCTGTGCACTAACGCATGCACTTGCACGCACAGAACTGGATAGATACACACACAGACACACACACACACACACACACACACACGTGAGCAGACTTCAGAGAGAAATTTCAGTCACGTATGCACCGATACCGAAAGAGGAAGGGATGACAGATCTCCACAGCTGACCTCACTGGGCACTTATGCCGCAGTGGGGCAGGCCCTGCTGATTGGGGTTTATTCCTATCTGGTGACGGCTGTATCTAGCTTGCTGTAAGTCCCTGTGCAGACAAGTGCTTGTCCCTCTGTCCGTTCCCTGCGGGTGCTTTCAGACACCTTTGCTGCTACGGCTGCTCTTGAGTGTGCACAGATGCTAAAAATAAATTCCAAGGGCGACTTTCTAGCTGCCCGGAGGCCCCCGGCTCTCTGCCTTCCTTGCTTCTATCCCACTGGCCTTTGGTTGTGATACTCTGAGAAACTAGGTCTACACAGACACCATGCCCAGGAAGCAGCAGATGGGCTGGGGGTGGAGGGGGAGACTTCACAGCGGAGCTGAGGGCTGAGGCTCTGTGACCTTGGCCAGCTGTGCCTTTGAGGGAATTGTGTTCTCTCACGGAGTTTGTTTCTTTGGCTGGAAAGTGCAAAGAGCAGCAAAGTGCTCGTATTTTAACAGTGCGTGTGTGTCGGATCTAATCCCTGTGTCATGTGCAAAGCTTTGGATTCATAAGGCAAAAGCTTAATGGAAGCACAGACCCTGAGTTTTACATGTGTTCATTCATTCATTCATTCATTTATTCATTCATTTGCTTTCTTTCTCCGTGAACCAGGCATAACTAGCTTCCTTCCCGGCAATAAGTGACACTTCTTCAATGGCTCTTCTTCTTCCTCCTCCTCCTCCTCGTCCTCCTCCTCCTCTTCCTCCTCCTCCTCCTCTTCCTCCTCCTCCTCCCCTCCTTCTTCTTTTACTCTGCCAGATACACCTTTTCACTTTCAGTGCCACGAATCTAACCCAGGGCTTAAACATGCTACTCAAGCCCTCTTTCCCTGAGCTACAGGTCAGGGTAAAATTAAGTGAGTCAGGCTAGCCTTGAACTCACTCCATAGCCCAGGTGGCCTTTGAACTTCTGATCCCTCTGGCTTAACCTCCCGAGTCCCTGAGACACACTCCTGCACCAGCAGGCTCAGCTGAGACGTTGGACTGTTAAGCAACTACTTGGGGAGGATTGTCACTGGGAAAAGTCAGCCCTGGGAGGACTTTGGTGTCAAGTTAGAAGAGCACAGATTTAGAATGAACTGATATGAATGAGAGAGGCATATGGGCTGAACATGAATATGTCTATGTTTCTGGTTATAAATGATGTCTACGTTAAGGGGCTGGGGAGATGGCTCCGTGGGTAAAGTATCTGCCATGCGTGGACGAGGACCTGACTGTGTATCCCAGAACCATACATTAAAATCAGAGCAAGGTAACACACATCACGTCACGTCACGTCTCATCCCATCACAGTAGCACTGGGAGAGCAAGCAGGGACAGGCAGATTCCTAGAGCTTGCTGGAGTTAACTGAGTCCATTGCTGAGCTCCGGGACGAGTGAGCGATCCTGCCTCAAAATGGTAGGACGGAAAGTGACAGGGGAAGATTGTTCAGTGTCAACTTCCACACTCATTTACACACATGATCATATGATTGTGCCCACATATGTGCGCGCGCGTGCACGCGCGCACACACACACACACACACACACACACACTTACCTTAAATTAACTGCAAACTTTTCTAAAGTTAGCATTCCTTGATTTTAAGAACAGATTTATTTACTTTTATTTTACATGTATTGTGTTTGCCTACATGCATGTCCGTGCCCCATACGTGTGCAGTGCCTGGGGAGGTGAGAGGACATCATCAGGCCTTCTGGAAATGGAGTAACAGATGTTACTCCATGTGGAATTACAACTATGTGGCTGCTTGGGTTTGAACCCAGGTGCTCTGGGAGAGCAGTCAGTGCTTGTAGCCACTCAGCCATCTCTCTAGTGCCCACTCTTTTGACATAGGGTCTCACTGTGTAGCCTTGACTGGCTTGGAGCTTGCTATGTAGACCAAACTGGTCTTGAACTCACAGAGATCCACTTGCTTCTGCCTCCTGACTTCTGAGATTAAAGACATGTGCCACCATGCCCAGTCCCACGCTCAATGTTCTACCAAGAGAAAGGTTGACAATATACCTGTTAACTATTGAGTTATGGGAGATAAGAAGAAAAGTAGACAAAAATATCCCCAAAAAGATAAGGGGAATTGTAGTAAGAGGAGTGGGCTGCGTCCCATTGCCCGGCTAGCTTAACCCCCAAAATAACCACACAGAAATTATATTAATTAAATTACTGCCTGGCCCATTATATCTAGCCTCTTCTTGGCCAACTCTCACATCCTGATCTAACCCATTTCTACCAATCTGTGTAACATCACAAGGTCGTGGATTACCGGGAAAGATTCTAACCAGCGTCAGTCTCAGGCAGGAGCTTCATGGCGTCTGCCACACTACCCTTCTTCCTCCCAGAATTCAGTTCTGTCCTCCCCGCCTAAGTTCTGCCCTATCAAAAGGCCAAGGCAGTTTCTTTATTCAACCAATGAAAGCAACACATAGACAGAAGAACCTCCTACACCAGGGAATTACATCCAGGCATTCACTAGAAGTCTCACTATTTTCATAATTTTGCATCTGTGGCAAAATACATAAGAGAACAAATAAAGGAAGAAGCATTGCTTTGGCTCACGGTTTCAGAGTGCTTATCCCATGGTTACTTAGCGCTGTGTCCTTGGGCAGAACACCAAGGTGGCAGGAGTGTATGACAGACAGGAAGCAGATGAAGGGTCAAACAGAGCCCCAGTAGTGACAGACGCGTCCCAGTGACTTCCCTCCTCCATCTAGGGCTAGCTGCCTTTTACCTCCCCTCCTCTCCCAGGACCCCCACGATTCCCCCACCGGTTAGGGTCTCTCTGTCATTGAATTGCCCTCATAAGCCCACCCATCTGGCAACCTAGATGCTTCCTGGTTCAGCAGAAGGACAGTATCTGGGCTTCTGTTATCAGTGAATGTTTACAGTGTGGCCTGGTTGTATGAGCTCTCTCCTCACCAGAGGAAAGATTGACTTCATCTTCCTGATGAAACTAGAAAAGTGTTTCACTGTCAATTGTTTGTAAAGATATTGGAACCGACGAGAGCACAGCCTTTGAGTTCCACAATGTACCCCCCTGGGCATGGGAGACCTCCCCAGAGGATGAAATTCCGGGGCAGTCTGGAAGTCTGGATAGAGGAACAGTACAAAGACCCGATGTGAGGAGGGACAGAACTGGGCGACTCGTGGACTTTGGATGTCGTTAGAAATAGAGGGGGTCACTCACCAACTTTGAGGAACACCCAACAAAGAATAAAGAGAGAGGGGTGGGCACCTTCTTCCCAGCGCTCATGAGCCACCTACTGCATCTCCTAACCACAAACAGGCCCCAATCTGACTCCCTCCCGGCTGAGGCAGTGGGATGAGGGTGTTGTGAACTGCCCCTGGGGAGGAATGAGCAAGCATCTACTCCCCCCCAAACAGGACTCTGATGACTCACCAGGTCCAGCTTGCGGAGGCAAGCAGTTTATTTGGCTCATCTACAGAGCATGGGTGAGGGGGGAAGGACAGGAATGTGGGTGAGCTCAAAGCAGCCCACCGTCTCATCCCAGCATGGATGACAGCTTCTCTGTAGCTTCCACTTCCTGTGTACTCCAGCCCTTCCCAGGAACACAAGGCCACATGGCATTAGAGCAGAATTACAGAGGTAGGAGTGGGTGTAGAAGACAAGGGCTGGGATCTCAGGTGGGGGTCTGTGGGAGTATTATTTTAAGGCGTGTGACTTTTGTCTACGCTGCCTTTGTTTAACTCTGGGAAGCTGGGATTCTTTGCCTAAAACACCTGATGGTCCAATAATGAGCTGAACGGCCAATAGCGAGGCCCGAGCAAGGGTAGGCGGGGCTGGCAGGCAGAGAGTATTAACAGAAGAAGAAACAAGGAAGAGGAAGAGCAAGAGAACAAGGAGAGGAGGACATGGGGGGGGGCAGTCACCCAGCTACACAGCAAGCCACGGAGAAAGAAGTAAAGAAAGGTGTACAGAAATAGAGAAAGATAAGAGCCCAGAGGCAAAAGATAGATGGGATAATTTAAGAAAAGCTGGCTAGAAGCAAGCCAAGCTAAGGCCGGGCACTCATAACTAAGAATAAACCTCCGTGTGTGATTTAACTGGGAGCTGGGTGGTGGGCCCCCAAAAGTCAAAAGAGTAAAACATCACACAACAAGGGTCTGATGAAGCCCTCCCTTCCCTTCTGCCAGGGACCTAGTCAAGGGAAGCCCCTGCATTGTTAACGTTAGCAAATAAGTAATTCTTTTGCAATGCTGGAGATTGAAATTCATGCCCCACACGTGCTAGGCAATCACCCTGTGACTGAGCCATGTCCCCAGTCCGCCACCCTTGTTTTGAATTTTAAACAAGCTCTCACTAAGTTGCCCAGGCTGCCCTTGAACTCTTCTTCAGCTCACACCAGCTTCTCATTTTGATCCTGTTTCAGCCCCCTGAGTAGCCAGGATCACACATTGTCAGGCCTGGCTGGTAACTTAGATTTTTTTTTTCCGTGTAAAAAACACGCTATCGGAATGTGTTGGCAACCGAGAGAGTTTTCTTCCTTTGGCCCTGGACGTCAGGAGGGTATTTCCCTGATAAGATTTAGGCTGCTTTCTGATCCTGTATCTTTGAGGATGCACATGGAGCCACTGGTGGCCCAAGACCTTTTGTTAAATAAATGGCAGGTTTAGTCACAAAAGAGCAGGGAATATTGCTGGAGAGAGCACTCCTGGAACTCTTGGGATCCTCCCGGGAAATTACAAAACTGCACCAAGCCTTATAAAAAGTCATTCCTAACATCCCGCCGGAGGACAGGATGATTAGAACCTGACGGAGGTGAAAAGGACAGGAGAGGAAGCTGGGGGGGGGGCAGACTGGTGCAGGGCACAGTCAGCACTGGATGCCTTGAGGCTGAAGGAAGAGAGAGCTAGGAGCCAATAGAGAGCCAGGAGGAAGGGAAGAGGTGGGTTGGCTTGGGGCTTGGGGCTTGGGGCTTGGGGCTTGGGGCTCGGGGCAAGTGTTAGATCATAAATAATCCTTATAGCCCACCTAATACCTTCCCTAAGCATATAGTGGCCCCATGCTAGGGCAGGACAATAGGATTAGCTTCGTAAATTGTAGACTTTCTATCCTTTCTAATACTTCTCTAATTTGCTAAACTCAGAGTCCACTGTTCTCTGTAATCCATGGGTAAGGAGTTTCTTCTGTCCTGCTTCCCCTGTGGCAGGTGGCCCACTTACTAGCGTTTCTATGGAAGCCGGAAAACATCTCAGTATTTAGCATGGATGGACATGGACGGGGTGACGTGACAGACGGACCCTGGAGAACTAGTGTTCAAGAAGGGACCCAAGAGACAAGACTTTGGAAAGAGTCTTCAAATCTGGGGAACTAGAGGAAGCATCCATGTTAGCTCCATGAGTATGTGGGGTTTGGGGTTTTTTAAATATAATTTTTGGACTTATTAATAAATGCTAAATAGTTTACAATACAATTATCTTATATCTGTCCTTGCCTGGTAAGGCTGGCTTAACTTCTACCTGTCACTCGTCTTTCTGTGGGTCCACTGCTGCTCCTTTAAAGCTATCTTCTCTGTGTGGAATCCTGGCCCTTGTGAGCCAAGGCCTGTGTGGCTTTCCCAGAGCCCGCCCACTCCCATCTCCCCTGCCACCTTCGCAAGGTTTCTATTCTCTGTTCCTGCCGCTGTGCTAGCTGAGGGGACACCGTGGCAGAGATGGGAACAGTCTTCAACACTTGGTTCCCACCCCATCCCATTTATTTGTTTGATTTTTGCTCCTTTTGGTTTTTTTGGGGGGGGTTGGTTTGTTGGGTTTTTGGTTTTCGAGACAGGGTTTGTCTGTGTAGCTTTGGAGCCTGTCCTGGAACTCACTGGCCTGGAACTCAGAAATCTGCCTGCCTCTGCCTTCCCAGTGCTGGAATTCAAGGTGTGCGCCACCAACGCCTCTCTCTCTCTCTCTCTCTCTCTCTCTCTCTCTATCCTACCTGGAACAGGGATGTGGTACCTGGAGGCGGCAAAGTCATCCAGTTACTCAGAGACACCAAGATTCAGGAAGGGCCCGGAGAACTGCAGTGGCCATGGCCCTACAGACAAGCCTTTTGTCTCCTCCCATCCAAGTACTGACCAGGCCTGACCCCGCTTAGCTTCTGAGATCAGGCAAGGTTGGATATGATCCAGGTGGCGTGACCTCAAGACCACCTTCTGTCTCTTTATATGAGCAAATGAAATGTCTGTCAACTCTGCTGTCAGTCAGGCGGGTGGGGATAGTTTCTCTGCTCCTAGTGGCAGCTCGAGGGCTTCCACAGAGCCCAGAAAAACACTTTCAGGAAGTGTATCACATAGCTGGACGAGTGCACTCAGTCATGAGCTGGTCACCGCTCTCTGCCCCGCAGGCCTCTTCATGGTCGCCTGAGCATCCTCACAGCAGGGTTGGGTTGCAGAGCGAACAGGAAAGACAAGGGCAAGTCCAAGGCTCTTTTCCAGCCTGGACTTCGATGCACTGCACAGCAGCCCCGTTAGTTACACACAGGCCATCAGCAGAGCGGTCACAGTGCCCACCCTGGCTCAGGGTGAGTGGACAGCACCATCTCTTCCTTGGCTGTGGTGTAGTAATGAGGTGTGGGCTGTGTTCCCAGCATCTGAGAGGAGTGCGGGGCCCTTTTGTTCTGTCCCGCCCGGCTCCTGGTCATGGGCCTGTTTTTGGCCCTGGCTAGCTTATACCCAGAATAATTACACACAAACTGGATTCATTTAAATACTGCCTGGCCCATTAGTTTTAACCTCTTATACATATTAGTTTAACCCATTATCTAGTAATCTGTGTATCACCACGTGGTCGTGGCTTACCGGAAAGAGTCTAATCAAAGTCTATCTTGGGCTGGAGAAACATGGTGTCTTCCACACTTCCCTTCTCCCCAGCCTTCTGTTCTGTCTACTCCACCCACCTAAGGGCTGTCCTATCAAAAAGCCAAGGCAGTCTCTTTATTCAACCAATGAAAGTAACCCAAATACAGAAGGACCCTCCTACACCACTGTGGTGAGCTCTAGAGCAGGTGGGAAGGAAGAAATGGCAGTCACCATCTAACTCCTAGGAGATCTGAGTGGGCGTTTATCCTAGGCCAACGATCCTTGTCACCCCTACATCTGCACTTCAGAAAAGTTTCGCTACCCCTTACCTTACAAAAAAGACTGAACATCGAACTGGGGGTAGGGCTCAGTTGGTAACACGCTTTCCTGAGTTCCTTTCCTCAGTACCACACGAACTGGGTATGGTGGCCCAGGATTGTGATCCTAGCAGCCTGAAAGAAGGGGCAAGAGGATCAAGAGTCCTTGGATCCCACGCCACCATGGCCAGCCAGTTTATGTGATACTGGAGGTGGCACCCAAACAGACTGAGGTATGTGTTCAGTATATTCCTGGAGTGCTATCGCTGGCCAGGGGACCTTGGACCACCTGGATTCCCAGGCCTTCGTGCGAGGAAATGTCATCACTTGGCAGCCATAGCCGTGGGTCAGAGTCTCTGAATAAACAGCTTTGTCTTCCTGAGACACAGATTAAAGTTTCCTCACTGAGAGGCTTAGCGGTGGTAGGACCTGCCTCACCTGAATGAGGAGTGTTCTGTCAGGAAGCACAAAAGGAAGGCAGCAGCCGGTCACAGGTGAGTCACTGAGATGCAGCCGAGAGGAATAATAGAGTTCTCCGTGGAGTCAGCCACCCTCAGAGTAACCGACAGCCTACAGACCTTTGCTCATTGTGCCCCATTGTCCTTTGGTTTTGACTTGGGTGTTTTGTTTGTTTTGTCTTTTGACAGGGTCTTCTATATCCTTCTATATCCTAAGATAGCCTTAGTACCAGGAGGGGAGGATGACCTTGGACGCTGAGGATGACCTTGAACTTTTGACACTCCCTCCCTCTTCCCCCCAGCCTGAGTAACTTGGATTACAGGCAAGGGGTACCATGTAGGTTTGGGGTTGAACCTAAGGCTTCCTGTATGCTCGACAATGGCTCTACCAACTGAGCCAGATGTCTAGTCCCTCTCCCTGTCCTTCTCGTTACCCCTAGCCGGTGCCCGCTAGCAGAAGGGACACCTCTCTTCTTAGAGCGTGCACAGAAGCAGGGCAGCATCTTGTTTTGACGCTGTTTTGTTCCCATTGAAAAGAGCCAAAGAGGCTGAGCTGGGAAGAAGGATTGGAAAGCTGGCTGAAGTTCCGAAGAGTAATTCAACAGAAGAACTTACACACACACACACACACACACACATGCACACACACCACACGCACACACACACACATGCACATACACACACGTCTAATCTATAGCCTCTTGAGTTAAAATGGAATTCTGTGCAAAGTTCAGTAACTCTCAAGTTAGAACCAATGCTGACTAAAGATTTTAAGGACAGAGGGTCAGGCTAAGGTCACACACGCTCTCAGGTTGAAATCACAGCTGAGTGTCTGAATTTCAGGAGGTCTGTACACCACTGCTGTGCCGAGAAAATGGATTAGCTAATGTGTTCAGCAGCACCTGACCCCTCCTCTCGGTTACCTCCTTCCTTTCCTCTTGCTTACTTTTGCAGTATAAATAAAAAAAAATGGTTTAAATGGTAACAATAAAAATCATCTTCACAATGTAACAATTTCAATTTTATTTCTCTTAAAAGCTTAAGACCTTCAAGAAGTGAATATGTGGTTAAGTTTAGGAGATGTTTTGTCTTCTGAGAGAAATATTTTCATATCTCAAAACAGAGGGGCAGGCACTCCCTTGTTTAGTTTTCTTTTTTGTTATTAGGGCCAGGGACCTACAGCCCAGGCTGGCCTCAAGTTTTCCCTATAACTGAGGATGAACTTGAACTCCGGATCTCCCTGAGTCTACTTCCTTGAGTGCCGCTTTGGTCTTGGACAAGCTTCCTTCAGGCTAGAATGAAGGGAGAGGAGTCCTTGGAGGGTGTGATGCCCCTGGGTGGGTCCAGATTTGGAGTCCAGTCGCAGGCTGATCTGCTGCAACTGTGGGTGTCCCAAGACACCTGGGCTCATGATGCAAGACTTGAGGGGACACAGAGCACCAGAGAAGTGTCTTGGCCGTCAGTAGCACACTGCAGGGCTCCACACTTCCTGTGTCTCTGGGGAAGAAGCTATTGACAGCCAGCTCCCGCATGGAGAGAAGAGGGGGTGATGGACATAAGAGGTGACCCCGTAACAAATGCCTTGGGCTGTGAGGATGAGGTTGGTGACACTTTATAATGATGTCGTGCCCACACGCACCTCTGTCTGAGGATGATCCCCTTTTGTATTCTCTTTCCTTTCTGTCCCCTCTTGGAAATAGCAGGGTTGATGGTGGCAGGGTGGATGGAGAGGAGGAATGAGTGTATTTGATAGTAAGATCATCAAGGGGTCCGGGCTCTGGCTCTGGGTACCAGAGACATATGTGTTCATTCACACACACACACACACACACACACACACACACACACACCATGGGGCGTGGAGGGGCAGGAGGAGTGAGAGATCAGATTAATTTTAAAGATTGCAACTGGTCCCACTGAATTTTAATTGACTGTTTATTTTCTTACTCGTTTATCTTCCGTGTTTTGAAACAAGGTCTCCCTGTGCAGCCTAAGCTGCTTTGAGACCTGCTTTGTAGCCACAGTTAGAGGCAGACTCAGAGTGATCTTCCTGCCTGTGCCCAGATGCTGGGTTCGCAGCTATGACCAACCAACCATTCCTGTGAGTAAAATAATGTTTTAGAAAAGATTAGACATTTTAATTCTATGTGCATGGGTCTTTTGTCTGCACGGCTGCATGTGCCCCAAATGATGCCTGGTGCCCATGAATGCCAGAGGAGGGCAGAGGATGACCTGGAATGGGAGTGATAAGTTACTGCATGGGTGCTGGGAATCAAACCCAGGTCCTTAGGAAGAACAGTCCATGCCCTTAACCTGTGAGCCATTTCTCCAGCCTCTAAGTGACGATTTTAAAGATTTGCACCGTTTCTCCCCATTAACCACGAGGCATGCTTGCAGATAAGGGCAAGTGACAGATGTGGTCATGAGTCTTGAGACCAGCTCTCCTCTCCAGTTACATAGTTCTACATGCCATCTGGTGTGGCCTTTTGTGTCAGGGGCTGCCTCTTCTGTGATGGCAAAGGCAGCTTAGTGGACACACCCCTGGGTCCCCAGAGATGGGTGCAGAGGACTACGTGGGGCTAATGCTGGGGATTTTGTGGGAAAAGAAGTGAGAAACCCATACTTCCTGCCTTCCTTGGGCCGTGTTCTGCTGGGAAAGACCTGGTCACATGTAAGAAATCACAAGGGGGTTCATGATGGGCCAGGAGAAGATATGGGGTGACCTAGCCCAGTGTGGGGTGTACAAGGCTCCCTGAAGATGCCCCATCTGAGAATGAACCCACAGAGCTGGGTAGGTAGAGGGGGAAGGGAAGGAGAGAGTGCTGAGAGGATAGAGGAACTCCAGCCATTGAGTGACATCCAATGGCTCTGTGGCAGGAGGATGAGGGACAGGAACAGCTCAGGAGGCTGGGAACACAAGGTAGGCTAGCCCAAGACATCAAGACATCGGGCTTCTCTTGGGACTGCAGGGAACCTCTGAAGGACCCGAAGCAAGGAAGGAGTGATTGACAGCATGCAAGAGCACAGTAGACAGAGGGATAGAGGAGATCCAAACAGGGCTCAGTGAGACAGGCAGCTTCTGCTGCTGTCCAGGCCACTTATGACAGTATATAACAGAGCGTGGGGGCAGAGCTGGACCAGAAACACGGATCGGCATGTGAGAGTTCAGAGGGCTTGGCTGGCGCCCGGAGGAGAGCAGGAGGGAGGCGCGGAGTGGAAAGGTCTGGTGGTCACGCAGATGAATGAGCAGACTGTGGCTAAAGCAGGGACTGCAGGAAATAGAGCAGCCTGAGGTCTCAGGAGAGCAGACTTTTGCCTACAGTGGGTGTGAGGCATTCTTCTGGCATCAAGAGAGCCAGGGGCAGATCCTTCCCGGATCATGGAGGCATTCCAAGGAGAGTTTGGTACCCAGTGCTGAGTAACATCACAGCATCCATCCTGAGTGCCCCAGTTCCCACAGCAGCCAGCCTTGGGGGAAGCTTGATAGACTGACGTTCACCCTTGAGCTGTAGGCAAAAATGCTGACTCATCCGAGGGGAGGGTGTGGGATAAACATGGTGGCCGCCACAAGCCCTTTGTTTAGTCATTTCTTAGTATTCTTTTTTAATGGGGGGAGCGATGAAGAAGTAACAATTTGTTACTGTCATGGTACACTTTTTATTTTTTTCCTAGCTCTCTGGTTTTAGTTTCTGGGATCAGGACGGCCAAGGTTCTTTGGTTTTGTTTTGTTTCCTTCTTGTTCTGTGAGTTCTTGTTCAGTTTTGAACTCATGGCAATCCTCCTGTCTCAACCTCTTGAGAGCTGGGATTACAGGCGTGAGCCACCACACCTGGCTCCTTTTTCTCTAATTGCGCTTTTGACTTTAAAACACAGGCGTACTCTCTCAAAAACAAAGACATTTTCAAATATTTAATCTTGAGATTTGTGGCTAGAATTTGCACAGCTTGTCCTTTGATGGGGAAATCGTGTTAGCCAATTATCTTTCAGAGGTGGATCCAAGTTAAGGCGTGACTGTCTGGGACCAGGAGTAAAACAGCAGGAGGCCCAGGTGCTGGCGCGCGCGTGCTCTCTCTCTCTCTCTCTCTCTCTCTCTCTCTCTCTCTCTCTGTCTGTCTCTGTCTCTGTCTCTGTCTCTCTCTCTCTCTCTCTCTCTCTCTGTGATTCCCGCGGGGCACAGCTGAGCTTGGAGTTCTCGTTCCTGTTTTGTGAGTTTTCCCCTTATAATAAATAAAAATATAATATGTTCTATCCTTCAGCTAGCCTGGTTATTTCCCAAATTGAGCTAATTTCTACAGTTGGGTTTCACTTTTCCCTCGCTCCCCAGGTTCTTGTCCACCCAAGCCTCTTTGGAAGTAAGGAGCGTGGCTACAGAGCAGAGAAGCAGATGTCAGACTCAGGAGGTGTCTCTGTGTGGAATGGGGATGGAGGGGAGGGGGTAGTAACTACCCGGTCTTCAGAACCCTGCACATCCATCTTAATTTCTCCCTAGTAAGTTGTAAGACTTTGCTCTAAACATCTGCTCCCTTCTGTGATTTCAACATTTCTGCCTCCTCATCCTGCTAGTTTGCCTTCGGTTTGGGTCTGAAATGTCCTGCGAGACTCTCAGGTCAAAGGCTTGCGCTTCCCAGTGCCGCTGTATTCAGAGGTGGGGCTTTGTGAGGTCTGGGTCTCAAGGATTCTGACCTCATGTATGGATCGATGCATTGCTGTTTACAACCGATGGGCTATTGGGGGAGGGTAACAGGAAATTAGAATGGGGGACCCTTAAAGAAAGGTAGACCTTTCAGATTCTGTGCTCCAGACGGGGTTTTCCATCCACCACCCCCGTTCCTTTCACTGAGGTGAGCAGCTCCATCCCATGCCCTGCAGCCCACCCAGCTGTTCTGCCTCACCATATACCCGGAGCATGGGAGACACATGAGAGAGGAACAAATCCTCTGAGGCTAGGGCGCCAAACAAACCTTTCTCCTCGAGGCTTGGGTCATGAAAGCTGACTTAGTAGAGATAACAAGCACTTTCTCCAAAGCCCTTAAAACGCTAGATGCTCAGTCTTTGCTTGCCGAATGAATGAATGAATGAATGAATGAATGATGGAGACAAGCAGAATAATGCACCTGCCTATTTCCATATTGCTTTCAACTTTTCTTAAATGCAGAGGAGTAGGTATTTTTTTGCCACTTGGTATTTCAGAGTGACTCAGTAATCATCACCAAGTTCTGTGACATGTCTAATTCCTTACATGATGAAACTGCTTTCAATTTATTTTATTTTTAATTGTATTAATTATTATTATTACTAGCAGCAGTAGTAATAGTTGTGTGTGTGTGCGTGTGTGTGTGTGTGTGTGTGTGTGTGTGTAGAAGTCAGAGGACAACTGTCCTCTCCTACACTGCAGGGCCCAGGGATCTAACTCAGGCCATCAGACTTTGAACAGCACACCCGTCTACGTGGCCCCAAAGCTGTTTAGTATTTCATTAACAACTTTAAAACGTTACCGAAGACCTCCACAGTTTGCCAAGTGACAGGCGGCTGTAGATTCATAGCCAGCATTAAAAAGGAATTTCGGGTAAGAAGTGAAGCCATACATATATAAGTGGATATAAATGTTTTCTTGTATTGATTTCTCAAGAATTATTACTTGGCAGCGTGTGTGGAGCTCCTGACCCCCACTATTGATAGATGCCATCTAGTGGTGAGAAGCAGCCACTGCGCACAGGTAATCCGATTTACATGGGCTTGTTATTACCGGCTAAGGAGAAGAACGTCCCCGCGAGGACTAAAATTGGAGAGTGATGATGGGAACCTGGTGGCGTGGAATAGGAAGTCAGTCCTGTTATTGCATCACGTGATGTCTTACTCAGTCATCAGCTCAGTCCAGCGGCCTCAAATCAGGCAGTAGAAACGGTGAACACTGCCCCTGCCATGTTTATTTCACTCAGAGGTGTCACCCACCTCTGCCCTTGGGGGTGTATCCTCCACTTTACCTGTGGAGGGGAGGGAATGGAATTCTAAGGTGTTGCTTATGTATACAGCCGAGAGTCTGAAAGCTTCTAAACCCTCTGATTTTGGGACTCTGAGGTTTGGGGTGATGGTGAAGACCCTTCGGCGGTGACATGTAGCTTCCATTCCTCCGTCCTCCTGTTCTGTACAAAAGCAGAGTGGCCTAAACACCTCTGGCCCTCTTTCCTTGGTTACAGGTCAGGCCTGAAGACACTGGAGTAGGAATTGTAAGTAGCTTGACCCAAGAGTTTGAATCATCAAAAAAGAAATCATCACCGACTCTGGAAGTCTTGGAAGTCCATGGGGCAGGCACACGGACCAGCATATAGGCCTCCTCACCTGTGAAATATGCAATAAGATCAGGAAATCTTTGTCTGCTGAAGGATACCCATCAGTCACTGCCGTTTCTGTTGTTGTTACTACTTTTTCTTTATAGAGACAGGACCTCATTCAGTAGCCCAGGCATGACTGCATCTATGGAGTCCAGGCTGGCCTAGAGTTTGCAGCAATTTTCCTGCCTTGGTCTCCCAAGTGCCAGGATCACAGGGACCAGTCATTACGCCTGCCGTTTTGCATCTTTCTGGTTCTTCGTGGCAATCTATGGTACATTAAGTTCACAGTGACATTTTGACTATCCTTAAATCCAGCTAGATCTGCCCTTCCGAGGGCAGCTGCCTCCATTCCTAAAGGAGATTGTCTTCTGTTGTCCCCAGCAGGGCCCTGGCAGGGCTGAGGGTTTTAATAGACGACATTGTCTCCTGGGATAGTTACATACGTTACTCCATGCAATGGCAATTAGCACGTGATCCCACAATCTATTTCTCTCTTGATTTTCACTTCAAGGGAACATAGGCTTTGTTTTGGTCAGGACTAGTGGTGTATCACATGTCCAGGGCAAGCGGCCAACTGTGTGCATATGTGTGTATGTGTGTGTGTGTCAGTCTGTCTGTCTTTCTGGATGAGAGGGTGTGTGCATACCCCTCATATTCTTGTAGATGCCAGAGGACAACTCCATAGAGTCAGTTCTCTCCTTCCAATCTTACGTGAGTTCTGGGGATCAAACAGGCCGAGCTTTAACTACTGATCCACCTCTCCAGTCACCGAAACTACTTCTTAAAACCTTGTCGTGGCTGGACAGATGGCTCAGTGGTTAAAGCTGCCTTCAGAGGTCCTGAGTTCAATTCCCAGCACTCACACGGCTAGTCACAGCTATCTGTAACTGTAGCCCCATGGAATCCAATGCCTTCTTCTGGTGTGTGAATGGACATGCAGGTAAAAAACCCATATACATAAAATACACCTATAGACATAAATACACAAATCTTTGCTAGGCACGGTGGCACATTCCCTTAATCTTAGCACTTGGGAGGTAGAGGCAGGCTGATCGCCGTGAATTCAGGCCAGCCTGGTTTACAGAGTGAGTTCCAGGACAACCAGAAATATACAAGTGAGGACTTGTTTCAAAAAATCAAAACAACAACAACAACGAAAGAGAGAACCAAAACACGTTGAGGGACCTGACCTTTTTTTTTATTGAACTTACAATGCCACATCCAAACAAGCTGTTGCGAGAGAGGCTTCTACTGTGGAGGACAGGGAAAGCATAACCACAGGCTAGACACAAGGGAGGGCAACCCCCACCCCAAGCAAACAGGACACGCAGAGATGAGTGACACATTCGTGGGCATTGCATAAGCAGGGACACTGCACCAGGCCAGAGGGTATGGCTGTTTCCCAGGCAGGCCCTGCGCCATCTCTTTGGGCTTCCCAGTCATTGGCACTGTTTATCTCCTCCTGTTTTATTTTTTTTCTTTTTTTCTGGGGCTGAAGGTAGAACTCCAAGCTTACACGCGTCAGGCAAGTGCCCTTCAGCCAAGCTCCACCGCCAGTTCTCCTTCCTCTCCCATCTGACAGCATTGGCACAGCCTTTGCTGACTTCCCCAAGGTTGGTCTGCACGCACCAGCTCTCCTTGTGGGTACCCGAGCACCTACCTGCTCTCAAACTGTTCCTTGTCCTGAAGCCTCATATGGTGGCCGATGGCCCTTTGGCTCTATCAGCAGGCCCCGAGCTGTATAAAATCAATACCCATTTGTTGCAAAGTGTGAATATTCATTTAACATCAGAAGAGAGGCTTTAGCTGGAAGGCTGAAGTAGAAAGGGGAAGGAGGAAGTAAAGGTGGGGCTCTATGTCTCCGATGAGTTAGCCATTGACCATTACCGCCCTGCACACAGCCTTGCAGGTTGAATCTTGTGACTTGTCGAGGAAATTAAACTGGCTCTCCCGAGTTAAAAAGTAAACAGATGCAAGCAGCAGAAAGGTTAGCTGGTAAGCGCAGCTCCTTGGATTAGCTGGCATATCTTTGTCCCTTTCATTTTTCTTAGATTGATTAGGAATTATTTTGGCAGAAGTCAGAGGTGTGGGAGAATTGGGGAGTAAGGATCCCCAGAGCCTGCTTCCTTAGACACCTTGAGCACAGAGGAATCCCCAGGGTAAGGAGACCTTTGGTGGGCACAGAGGAAGGCTTAGGGGAAAGTGACTAGGAGATGATGAACCTATGACAGCTCACATTAGCTTTCAAGTGATTGCATTCGTCAATGTGCACTATGTGCGTGCAATGCCCAGAGACGCCAGAAGAGGGCCTCTGAGCCTCTGGGATTGGAGTTATAGATGTTTCTGAGTGGTCATTGGAAGCTGGGTGCGGGAGTCAGGTCCTCTGTCCAAGCAGTGAGTGCTCTTAACTGCCGAGGACTCTGGCTCACACTGGCTTTTACACATGCTTGACTACATACTTCGTGGTTGGCATTTTTTTTTCTTTGAAACTTCAGCAAGCTCCAAACCTTTGCTTGGAGAAACAGTCTATATTTCTTTCTGTAAGACACCCTGAACCTACGGCCAGACACTGCCCTCGTCACCGGTGTTGCAGCCCAGTCTCTGCCCTGAATTTAATCTGCACATCCCCCCACCCCAAGCAATGGAGCAAGAGCACATGAAAAAGCTTGCCAGGGCGCACAGTATCATAGGCATCAGGCTCTCCATGTTTGTTGAATGCATACACAACCTTGCAACCATCCAGAAAGACCTCAAAAAACCTGGAGATCTCAGGAGTGTAGTGTCACATACAGGTTGCTGACATCTTTTTACCAGGCCAATTCCTACGCATTACACCTGAATGA
The DNA here is from genome assembly GCA_028555095.1 of Dicrostonyx torquatus. Classification (NCBI taxonomy): domain Eukaryota; kingdom Metazoa; phylum Chordata; class Mammalia; order Rodentia; family Cricetidae; genus Dicrostonyx; species Dicrostonyx torquatus. Next base: position 4,845,988 of record JAQHUG010000113.1, read on the forward strand.
TAAAATGATATATAAAGTATTGGATAATGTGTACGCCGAGAAATACAGCGTGGGTGGGGACCCATTCTGTTTAAATTTTACCAGGGTGTGTGTGCGCAGTAGGAAGCAGGGAAGGAGAGATAACATTATAACATTATCTCTTCCAGAGAGAAGTTCAAAGTCCCAATTAAACCAGATCGAGACTCTGGGGACACCGTGAAGCCGGCTCGGGAAATCCTACCACCTGCACCTGCCTCATTTACGCCTCCTCGTGCATGCATCTCGGAATATGGCCCAACCCAGGGAGGGCTCCTGCAGCCAGCCGCAGCTGAGGCTTCCAGGGAGAAAGACAAGGCCTGAACACTGAGTGCAGGCGTTCCCGGCAGCCGAGGGGCCACTCGAGCATCACAGATACCCCGCCGGCCCGCGCGCAGACTGTGCCTTGGACTTTTGCATCAAGTGCGTCCCCCGGGAATCGCCGGGCTGTGGCGACCCTCAAGAGACCAGGAAGGGTAAGAGCTTGCGGGGCTGAAGAGTCCACACTCGGGGAGCACGGGTCGCTCCGAGGGCGCCCGGGCTCGCGAGCGGTCCGAAGCCCGTTGCTCCTCCCCACAGGCCAAGGCCTCGCGCTCTCGGCCACCAGCGGCTCGCTCTCCCCGGACGCTGGCGCGCGCCCGGCCAGGAGGCGCGCCAATGGGCGTGGGCGGAGCGCTGGAGGCGGGGCCTGTCCTGCGGGCCGATGGGCGTGGGCGGAGCTCTAGGGGCGAGGACTGGTCAGGCACCGGCCAATGAAGGGGGCTGGAGCGCTCGAGGGTGGGGCCTATCGGAGCACCGGCCAATAGGCGGGGGCGGAGCGCGTGGGGGCGGTGCCGGGGCGGGCGGCGGCGGCGGGAGCCGGCTGCAGACGGAGCCGGGCGGCCGAGGACGCAGCGCGGCGCCTGGCGACAGCTCGAGCCGCGGGCGCAGCGGCCGCGCGGGGAGCGCGCCCATGGGTAGCGCGGGACGGTGGCGGGCGGCGAGGCCCCTGCTTCTGCGCGCCGGCCCTGGCGGGGCCCAGAGGACCGCCGCTCTGAGGTGCGTGGCGGGGGGTGCGGGGGGTGCGTCCGCTGGTGCGGGGCTCGGGGACCGGACCTGCCCGGCTGTGCCCAACTTGCGGGTGCTCCCCCGGGGCTCCCGCTCCTTTGTACGCGTCAGCTCACGTCTCCGCCGGTGAGCTACCCAGCGGCGCCGGCACATTCATTTCAGCCTGGTCGCCGAACCCAGAGAATCAATTTCGGCTCATCCTCTCGAGAGCGAGAGCCGAGAACAACTTGGCGTCACCCCTCGGGGAGACGTTTGTCGTCATTAACCGGCTTTGGGGACATTAATTCAGCCCCGGCCAACGCCAGCACTGGTGAACCGACAGCAAGTGCGCTTTCAGGAATTGGGGCTCGGCGGTACCTGATTTTGGTCAAAACAGATCTTAGGCGCTTTGGGTTCTGCTTAGAGTTGACTTGGTCTGGACGAGGGTGGCTTTAAGAAAGAAGAATAAGCAACGAGAGAAAAGGCGAAAGAAAACCACCCCCAAACCCAAGTCATTCACAGAAAACGGAGCGTCTTGGTTATTCTCATTGGTTTTCCCAGTAACTTCAAAATAGTCCCAGAAATGTTCCTTTTGTCTGCGGTTTCACTTCTAAACTTTAACACTAGATGGCTTTCTTATGACAGGCATTTAGTCCACTGCCCGCTTGAGTTTCCTGCGTCTGCAGTCTAGGCTGGGGTTTATTTATTTATTTAACGTCTTACAAATTGGATTGAAAGGGAAGAAAGTATCCCAAACTGCGGCATTGTTTGAAATATACTATTTCCCTTAAGGGCTCAAACCAGTTATTTTTGCAAAAAAACGGAAAAGCGGGCTTTGATGTCTATCACCTAAAGGTGAATATGCGCCAGCCCCTCGTTGTGCTACGCTCTGCACCGTGTTCTGACTTCGACTGTGGAGTCCGAGGGTGGGTTGGTGATTTCACTTGCGTAGATTTCTATGTGCGCTGTTTACCGCTGCCCGGGTTTAGTTTGGAGGCTTCTGGAACAGGCAGGGATGCAATCTGTGGTGGGGAAAAACAGTCTGTCTCGAGTTTGGGGCTCATGCATGGCTGTTCGTGCCTAAGGCTTGACCAGCAGCAGCGTCTGAGGAAGATCTGTAGTCCGGTGCGTCGGCCTGAGTCATACCCCGGATTGTGTCAGGGATCTCTGCATTTCCTCCTCCCCTGATGAGGTCTGGTTCTTCTTTTCTGAGCACAGCTCTTTGATGACTAGCGCAGTTGCTTCTAGTAACTGATCCAGAAGATTTTACATTGTGGGTCGCTTTTATTGATTTGGGAATCAAATCTAGAGGCTTGGGTATCTAGACAAGCCCTCTACCACTGAGCTGCGATCCCAGCCCCGCTTATTATTATCTCCAAACAGTCACCCATTTATGGTTATTATTTTGGAAGAGTCTCTCTAAGCTGCCTAGACAGACCTCCCCCAGTAGCTCAGACAGGCTTTAAACGTGTGGTCCTGCTGCCTGCTGAGCGACTTGGATGGCAGGTGCGCCCTACCACGCCCCACTTCTCATTCAGCACTTTTACCTCCGAGCAACCTGCTAGTCCCTAAAGTCTTGCCCAGATAGGCAGTCTTATTAGTTGAATTTGGCTTTATAGTTGTCATTTCTTGTGTGTCTTGCTGGCTTAAAATACGATATGTTAAATTTGTATGTCCTAAATTAGAATGTATTCTTAAATAGCGGAAGGGGGAGAAAAAAAAAACCCAACCGCGTAGACATCTGGCAAGTGGGGAACGTAATGAAACGGGAACGGCTTTCCTCACTACCCACGTGCTGCCTGGAGATGGGGTGAGGTGAACTTGCATAAGAAACCCCGTGGACATTTGCTCCTGAGGATGAAGCGAGCAGCCCTGGATCCAGTTAGGGTGTGGGGGCGGAGCTTCCGCTTGGGAGTACAGGCCTGGGAATTGCACTGTCTGGCTGGAGTGTATACTTTTCAGAACACGATTTTGATTTTGATGCTGTAAAACGTTAAGCTTTTGTAAAGAACATTTTTTATCCCCGTAACTTTTAGCCTCATGAGTGGGATTAGCATCTTGGTCAAAGCTGTGGAATATACATTTGGAAGTGGCGCCCCCCCCCCACCTCCACTGGTATGATTTTTGGAAGGAGTCCTTGGTACCTGATACCTTTCTGTTGCTTGGGAAGTCTTCACCTGAGACAAAAGGGACAGTCGATTAGACACTTGAAAATCGATTTCTGAAACTGAGGAAGCGTTAAGTACAAATGACAATTATCTGGTAATTGAAACGGGCTTGGAAACGCCGCACATGGGCCTCACCATGAGCCTCGGAATTGTGCTTGAACTGACAGGGATCTGCCCTCACCCCGTGCCCAGCCGTCGTGGGTAAGCCCAGCCGCCGTGGGTAAGCCCAGCTATGGGAAGTCTTGAATTGTCTCTGAACTTCTGATCCCTGTGTGGTGGTAGTTTCACATTACAAGTCTTTACAGAGATGCAGCGAATTTTAAGAAAACTTGGATTATTCTTTTTGACTTGAATGAAATATGGAGTCAAGCCCTGAGGAATTCCGAACCGCGGTCTGGGTTTTCTTCCTGTACCTGTGCAGGCCTTTCCTTTTTAGGTGAGTCGGAGGAAGGGTGGGACCTTGAGGGCTGGCTGTTCTCTGTTGTCCATAGTAGAGTTTAGATAAAGTATAGCCCAGTTCCTTTTGACTCTAAAACTATGGGTTTCTGTCTTTTTTCATTTCAGCATGCGTGCACACATGCGTGCTTGACACGATGTTTGCATGGAGGTCTCAGGATAACTTCTAGAAGTTGGTTCTCCTCCATCGCATGGGTTCCCGGGATGGGACTTGGCAGCAAGTGCCTTTACCCACTGAGCCGTCTTGCCAGCCCCTTTGGTTTCTTTGTTGTTTAATTTTAATCCATGTATTAGGGTAATAAAAATGTCCATCTGGCCGGGATGGTTTATATTTCCCATGATTATGAGTTCTGCTAGATTCCGTGCATTGTAAGTTTGTGTACAGTGAACCTCCTTATATGGATTTATAGTCGCTGGGTTTACCTTTGAAATCAATGACTCAGAAATTGCTTTTCTCTGCCATTTTAGCTTTGACCCTTTTTAAGGAGAGGTAACCGAGCAATTGGAATTCAAATGCCTCCCAACTTCAAGGGTAAATTAGATTGATCGTCTCAGAACCTGACTCATAAACTTTCCCCAAGAGTGGCAAGTGCTCCAGGGGCTCAGCTCTGATGCTGCAGGCCTTTTCTTCCTACTGGGCTCCTCTGGTGTGAACTGCTCTCTGAGATCCGTTTCCTGTGCAGCGTTCTGTAGAAAACTGAGTAATAGAAAGGAAGGCAGACTGTGAGCTGAGTGTGATTGTCATGGCAGCCAGCTTCTCTGTGCCAGAAAGGACTTAAGGGTCGTCTTCATGCTCTTGTCCTGTTTCCATTCATCCACAAAATTTTGGAAATAAAGCCAAGCCACATGCGGTACACTCTGATGATCCCAGCACCAGAGGGCAGAGGCAGGAAGATCAGGAGTTCAAAGCCATCCTCAGCTATGTAGTGAATTCAAGGCAGCTTGGGGCACATGGTACCCTGATTCACAAAATCAACACCAAGGGGCTTAGCTCTTAACAGCAGTTAAAAACACTAGCTGTTCTTCCAGAGGACCTGGGATCAATTCCCAGCAACTCACAACTGTCTGTAACTCCAAGATCTGACACCCTCACACAGACATAGATGCAGGCAATACACCAGTGCACTTAAAATTAAAATTTCTTAAAAAAAAATCAACACAGTTCGAGGCCAGCCTGGTCTACAAGAGCTAGTTTCAGTACAGGCTCCAAAGCTACAGAAAGAAACCCTGTTTCGAAACCTCCCCCCAAAACAAAACAAAACAAACCCCACAAAAGCCATTTTTAAGAATATTGGATTTATATACATTTGACCCTACTACCCTTAGCTTAGCCTATTATTTAAATATGTATAAGTATATTAATTAAATTAAACATAGCCCCTATTAACTATTATCAGTGCATTTAATCAAGATAACATAGGATTGGGTGTGGTAACTCTTACCTGTGATCTCAGTACTAAGAAGGCTGAGCTGGGAGGATTACGGGGAGTTTGAGGGCAGTCTAGACTACAGAATTGGTACCCTGTCTCAAAGCAACAACAGGGAAGAAAGTAACACCAAAAAAGATGTGTATTGGGCCGGACTCCCTCCCCTCCATGTGTGTGTGTGTGTGTGTGTGTGTGTGTGTGTGTATGTATGTGTGTATGTGGCTTCAGAAAACATTTAGTAAAGTTACCTCACACCTCTTATTCTCCCCCACACACCCCTTCCTTTCTGATAGGACAGTGAGAATGTCACCAAGAGGAGGGCACAGCCTGCTTCACCCACGTTTCATTGGTGCAAATCCGGTTTCCGGTTTCTGACTGCACTGAGAACTGAACCTGGAGCCTGCACACAAACCAGGCTCCTCTCCTGCTGAGCTGCATCCCCAGCCAGCCTCCATACGCCTTCGAAAGGGGGCCTGGGGAGGGGAGACTGGCACACAACTTTTTGATGGGTTCAAATCAAATTCAATTTAATTAAAAACTGGAAAGTTTTTCTTACTTGCCGTGTTCGGGGTCGCACTCTGTTCTACACGTGGTAGACATGTGTTCTACCACTGAGTCACACCCTGCTCTTCTTTCTATTTTGAGATAGGACTAAGTTGCCCAGGCTGACTTTGAAATCATTCTGTAGCCTAGGCTGGTCTTGTTGTAACTTGGGATCCTTCTGGCCCAGATGTCTGAGTAGCTGGGAAGAAAGAACTGCGCCACCACCCTGACATTGGGAAGTGTCCTGAGCTATGGAGTAGTCTTATGCTACCTGTCCTTTGGAATTTTGCCCAGTCCAGGGCCTACAGAACAAATCCCTTACAGCAGTGGCTCCCAGCCTTCCTGATGCTGCGACCCTTTAATGCAGTCCTTCATGTTGTGGTGACCCCAACCATAAAATTATTTTGTTGCTGTTTCATAACTGCAGTTTTGCTACTGTTATGAATTGTAATGTAAATATCTGATGTGCGACCCACAGGTTGAGAACCACTGCTCTAGAGTGCCATTTCATCTCGGCCACAAACTTGTCAAAGTGGGGCCCAGGAACCAGAGTTCTTCTGCCTGATATTGAGCCTGCAGAGTAGGACCAGGCTGCTCTGAGGCTGCTAGTCCTGCTTGCCCTCTTTGTCTGTGTTCATGGTTGGCGTGTCCTGGAGCCTGGGAGCCCTTACATATGTGCTCCATCTTATTCTGTGACATTCAGTGTGCTGTGTTCTGCTTCCTTGTAATTAATTCTTCTCATAGTGTATTTGGAATTTGGATCCATTAACACTTTTGCCATTCTTCTCAAAAAAAAGTGCTGCCTGGGTCCAAGTCTGACTCCTGAGCGTGAACTCCTGAGGAGGACCTCGGTGGCGGTGGAAGGAGGGAGCCAGCTCCTGAAAGTTGTTTTCTGACCTTCTCACATAGCACACACTCTCCCCTCCGCTGAATGACCATGTTGAGAAGAAAACCCAGCACT
>JAQHUG010000113.1:4857721-4924377 GCA_028555095.1 Dicrostonyx torquatus
GAATAGCGGGCGTGGCTCCCCACAGATGGTGCTTTCCGTGGAATCTGAGAATCGTGGTCCCGTCTCCATGCTATGAGCAGAGCTGACTGTGGGATCGGCCATCACAAATAAAGAGAAGGGGCAACCAGTTGGTTCCCGTATTTTATCTGAGGGCCATTCTAAGACATTCTCTGTGGGCAATGCGTCTGTTTTCTATTTTAGAAGTCGGGATCAGTGGGAATGAAGGGCCCGTTGTGCTTGACCTGACAGAATGAAGAGCTGAGCTGGGGGAGACCCTGGCAGCTTTCACACAGCTGCGCATGAGCGTCTGTCTTTTCTTCCTTGCTCCTGCCTTTTGTGGGAGCTTTTAATATATATGACTTTTAAAAACTGTGTGTATCTGTATATAGACATGTGTGTGCATGTATGTGCACAGGCCTTTGGAGACCAGAGGACAGCCTCCAGTGGAGCTCCACAGGCACTATCCATCTTGGGCCTCTCATTGGCTTGGGACTTGCTGATTCAGCCAGGCTGGCTGGCCAGGGAGCCCCCAGGAACTCCCTTGTCTCCAGTTGCGCAGCTGGATCATAACATGCACCACCATGGAAGGCTTATTGCATGTGTGTTCGGGGCTTCCAGCCCGGGTCCTCGTGCTTGCACGCGCGCTCTCTGTCAGCCGAGCGGCTTCTTCAGCTCCTACGGGGGAATTCGGTGAGGCCGGTGGGATTTGTTTCCTGTTCCAGACCCAGTGGCTCAATGAGAAGTGTACTTTTTCTGGATCCTATGAATTTTTAATGTTTTAAACCTGGGTCTCTTGGGTCCAGCTGTGGCGCTCTGTCCTGTGGGGCAAGACAGATCTGAGTACATCACGGGAATAGGGCTTGAATGGAAGGGAAGGGAAGGAGGGGGAAGGGAGGGTAAAGAAAGGCAGGGTCATGGGAGTGCGGTGGGGGCAGCTAGCTCACTGTTCCACAGAGTGGGATGCTGAGGTGCATGTCTCAGCCGGTGGATGTTGGCATCCCCATGAGGTAGCAGCCTGGCTTGGCTGTTTGTTGGTCCTTCAGAGGCCATTTCTTCAGCTCTGAAACTCTCTGCCAAGATGAAAAGAAGTATAAGAGGGAAGCAGTTTTTGTTTCTCATCTCTACTTTGCTACATTTGCATAATCTTTGTTGAAGCCAGCTGAATGTGAAGCCCTAAATAAATTCCAGGCATTTAAATATTTAAAAGGATTCATCCCCAGTTCTCTACTCACCCAAAGAATAAACGCTTTCAACAAAGAAAATAACACCCTCGCAGATGCAGCCTGGATAGACTGTGTCCACCTTGTCACTGAATTAGAAAGCACCAACAGCAAGCTTGCCTGTGACGGGTTCTGAACCTGGCTCTGTGCCAAAATATTGTTTCCCTGCCGGAGAAAGCGGTGGGTGTGTTTCAAGCTGGCAGCTGGCCAGCCAGGGGCTCTGACGCAATCACCCGTTCCCAGTAACTGCTTTGCAACTAATTTTAGGGCAGTTAAATCTGGGCGCTGTCTGGTGGCTGCTGTGCGTCTGGTTCAGTGGCGCTTTCTAAATCCATCCTTCTAGCTGGGCACCCAAGCTCCTGGTTCTTTCTAGAATAAGCCTGGGCCAGAGGGGATGTTGAGTCAGTGCAGTGATGGGGGAGTGAGACTGGCCGGTGGGGAGAGGCGGGACCCAGGTCTCATCTTGTGCTGTGCTGTATTGTGGAAGCAAAACTTAGATCACCGCACCTGTGACACCCCCCCACCCCACCCCAAACCCCACCTCCACCCCCACCACTCCCCACCTGCGCTCCAGACTTGCACAGACTGAGGAGGGGGCGGGGCACACGGAGGCCCCACCTTCTTCCAGCAGCAGCCCCAGGGCCACTTGTTTTCCTTGCTGGTCATTGGCAGCCTCACCATGCTACATGCTAAACCTACCCATCCTTTCTGGAAAATGTAAAACGAGAAAAATAACTTTAAAATATTATAAAGTAGCTGCAACTGTTTGGAGCATCATCGTAGGGAAGAGAGAACTAGAGTTTCATGCTATGTGTGCTTGCACGTGTGCACGTGAAAGCCAGAGGTCAACATCCGGTGTCATTCAGTCTCTTTCCACATTATTTTCAGCTATCCTGGCTGGCCAGCGAGGCTCAGGGGTCTTTCTGTCTCCCCCTTTCTAGTGCTGGGGTTCAAACATGTACCATTATGCCCGGCTTTTTCACCTGGGGATTTAGTCTCGATGTTTGTACAGTAGGCACTTTACCCAGTGAGCATCTCCCCAGCTCTCACAGTAGGCACTTTACCCCGGGAGCCATCTCCCCAGCTCTCACAGTAGGCACTTTACCCCGGGAGCGTCTCCCCAGCTCTCACAGTAGGCACTTTACCCCGGGAGCGTCTCCCCAGCTCTCACAGTAGGCACTTTACCCAGGGAGTGAGTATCTCCCCAGCTCTCACAGTAGGCACTTTACCCCGGGAGCATCTCCCCAGCTCTCACAGTAGGCACTTTACCCCGGGAGCGTCTCCCCAGCTCTCACAGTAGGCACTCTACCCAGGGGGCGTCTCCCCAGCTCTCACAGTTGGTTTCACTGCTATTATGGGCTATAGGCTACAGGTCTGCTTAAAAAGTCTGGCCCCTATTGATAGAGCAATTGAGTGATTGATTGCCAGGTTAGCTGGGAAGCCCTAGAGTTCCAGACCTCTGCAGGCAGAGTCCCTGACTCCAGCCTCATCCTACAAAACCCTCTGTCGGGGTCAGTTCATACAGCTTTAGATCTCAGAGAAACTCATGGGTGCTTTGTCAGCGGACCTTCCCTGGCTAGTTCACAGTAGAATGCGGTGAGCTGAATCTAAAGACGCTCCCTGGTAGTTCATGTGCTGGGGTCTTGATCCCGAGTAGTGGGTCGTAGAGAGGTGACTGATTGGATCATGAGGACATTAACATCAACATCATTAATTAGCTATTGCTAAATGAGCTGTTAGGATGTGGGGCCTGCTTGGAAGGAAGTTGATCCTCAATTCAAGATCTTATTTCTTGTCCTTGACTCTTTCCTGCTACCGTGAGGTGAGGAAGCTCCTCCCCACCCAGTCACAAACTCCTAGTTCGCCGTGGTATTCTGACTTGACACAGGCCCAGAGCAATGGAACCAGCCCAGAGATGGCCCAGAACCCCAAAACCCTGGGCCAAAATAAACACACCCTTCTTGAAACTGTTCTCACGGGCTTTAGTCACGGAGGGCATGGTCTGAGCGCTCTCTTGTTGTGATGGCCCTGATGGCTAGTGCCAAGGGCATCAGGAGGATTAGGGAGAGATTCCTGTGTTCTGGGTGCTGAGAGAGTCCTGAGAGATGGGGAGCCTGGAGCTGAGCTTTTGGAAGGTCCTCCAAGTATGCCAGTCCCCCTTTAGCTCAGACGGGCCTTGAACTCATGGCAGCCTTCCCGGTTCAGCCTCATGAATGCTGGAATTACAGGCATGCATCGTCATGCCAGCTCCAGCTCTGATTTTAATTCTATTTCACCGGAAACTGTCAGTGTGGAATCCATGCTCTTCATCCCTGAGCCCTTCTGCTTGGAGTGGGCATGCAACTTCATAACTTACCCGTTATCTGAGGGGAAATTTCTAGAACGAAATGCAGAACCCTTCAGTGTGCTGTTCATCCCGTGGGTTTTGACCGATGCTATCCTTTGTAACCCACACCAGTCAGGGTGTGGGCACTTCTCTCCTGCCCCGTCCTGGGCAGCTTGCCCCACCCCCACCCCAGTTTCTGGTTTTCTGCTGTGAGGTTTGGTGTGTTCGTGAGAAGATATAAATACTACCCAGTTAGAAGTTCGCAGTCCTCAGCTGCGTGTGGATATATTACTATATTTACTTTAGATCTGCGTTTAAATATATCGCCCTCTACATTTGCTTTGCTGTCCCCTGGGCCCCGGGGATCATCCTCAGTGGCCTATGATTTCGAGAGCAGTTTCTCTTAGTCTCATTCCTACTCCCTCTCCCCTGCCAAGGAGTGGCTTCCTGTCCTGTCCAGCCATCTGCCTGCCTGGTGTCTTAGCCTGGTGCACTCCGAGGCTCAGGTGCGTCTGGCCTCTGCGTGCTGCCATCTGGGCAGGACCGGCAGGGGCTCCCAGCACCGGGTGAACTGCTTTGTTTCTGCAGGTGGGTCAGTAGAGCTCAGCTGTTCAGCTGTATGCGCTGTTTGGGAAACTGTAGGGAAAAGAAGACACGGGTGTGTCCTTGTGAGGCTGAGGACTCATTTTTTTGCTCAGACGTGACAGTTGCTCCAACTCCCTGGATTCAGTTTGATGATGTCACCTGTGGAAGAAACAAACCACCTAAACCGGGAAGACCAGATTTTCAGATCTGCTGTGCTGAGGTGATACCGGCTAATGCAATAAAGTCCCCGTGGGATTAGGAGTCACTTTCTAGACCTAATGAGCAGCCCCTTTGTCATGACTTACTCACTAAAGCTTTGGGTGACCAGGCCTCTTCCGTCGTAAGTAGAACTAGCTTCTACTTAATGTCTAACAACATGTTTGTTGTCAGTGTGTGTGTGTGTGTGTGTGTGAGAGAGAGAGAGAGAGAGAGAGAGAGAGAGAGAGAGAGAGAGAGAGAGAGTTTTGCGTAGGGCCAGGTTGACTATGGTAGGTATTCTCTCTGCTCAAGAAGGCACAGTCAGGTGTAGTTCTTGACAGCCAAGAAGCCTTTCTCTGTCATGTGACAGCCTGTGTTCTGTACAGATGACACTCTGGACCCAGGCTCCTGCCATCTTCTCCCTCCATCCTGAGGCTTTGTCCCCATCTCACCAGGTGATCTGTGGGCCACACTCAGGCTTGCTCAGGAGGAAAGGACCGTTTGGGAGGTAGGTTGGCTAAGGGTCCCTCTCACTTTGCCCTCATTCTCCTGTGACCTTCTGTGACCTCGGGAAGCTGGAAACTGTTGTTACATCAGCTAGCATATGTCTAGTCCTGTGAAGTTGACAGCAGGCTTCATGATATCTTGTCTGATGCTGGTGCTCGTGAGTAAGGCTTCCCTGAAATCTTCTGTGGCGGGTGACTCCCGAGAAGGTCATGTGACGTGGGGAAAGCAAAGCAAGCGCAGCCGCTGCTGCTCGTGGGCCTCTGGTTGCTGCATTTCATCCCATGCTCGCGTCGTGTGGGTCTGGCTGCAGTGTCTGACGTCAGCCGCTCTCTTCTGCACCTGTGCATGGGGGCCTCTTTGGCTTTGGGGTACAGTTCCTCCTTTTCCCTGAAGACAGAAACATACGTTCCTGAGTTGTTCTGGGCAGTGTAGCTGATCGGAAACGGGTGGGCCCCTAGTTGAAATGACACTTGAGAAGTTTTCATCGGATGGAATGGCCTTTTGGTCCGCAGGTTGAGTTTATCCCTCCACCCTACCCCACTCCCCACACACACTTTGGAATGAGCCTTGACGGACAGAGGAATTTGCTGTGTTGACCACGCTTGCCTCCCCAGGGCTGGGATCACGAAGTGCAGCACCAGGCCCAGTTCGTTAGCTGCCTTTTCTTGCCACTTTCTGCTCAGGTGTGTCACAGCCTCTGTGCTGAGTTTGCTCCTTTTTTTCCAGGAGTTAAGCGGGGAGGACTTGGGGAGCCTCCCAAGGACGAGAGCAGAGCTGCTCAGGGCTGCTGCGCCTGAGGAACGAGTAGAGAGGTTCCTTGAGCTTTGACTGGGGCGTGGCTGGGGCTCAGCAGCTGCAGATGGCAAGTGTTCTGTTCACGTTGATGTAGTTTGGAAGTTTGTATGTGTGTGTTCATGTGTGCAGGCTCATGGGCTTGTATGTGTAAGTTCCTGTGTGTGGAGGCCAGAGGCCAGTCTTGGGAGCAGCTCCTCAGGTATTCACCTTTTCTTTCTTTCTTTTTTTTTTTTAAAGATTTATTTATTTATTGTGTATACAGTGTTCTGTCTGCATGTGTGCCACCAGACCAGAAGAGGGCACCAGATCTCATTACAGATGGCTGTGAACCACCATGTGGTTGCTGGGAATTGACCTCAGGACCTCTGGAAGAGCAGGCAGTGCTCCTAACCTCTGAGCCATCTCTCCAGCCCGGTATTCACCTTTTCTTGAGCCGTGCTCTCCTTTGGTCCCAGAGCTCTGATTAGGCTAGACTGGCCACTGAGTCACAGGAGTCTGCTGGTTTCTGTTTCCCTAGCTCTCAGATCACAAGCACCAGCCACTGTGCTGGACCTTTTAATGTAGGTTCTGGGGATCTGAACTCAGGTCCTTGTGTTTGTGAAACAAACAGTTACTTTTCCATCTGAGCCTTCTCTCTGCTCCAGTCTGTTCTTTCTCTTTTCCCTAAGTCTTTTTGTTTGTAGAGAACAAAAGAACAGCCAGGAACCTAATGGTGGATGGGCTGAGGGCACTGTCACGGTCCTAACTGAAATACTACTTCTGTGTAAGCAAGAAAACTGACCCGGGGACTCTAGGTATCTGAGAAAACCCGAAACGCTGTGTTTTGACATCCACACTGGCCCATGTCGTTATAACTTGCCATTCCATTGTCTAGACACCCTTACCTTTTTCTGTTGATACTGTTAGGGGCAGCATCCAGCAGAGCCCTCTGGGGACACTAAGATGACATGACTTGTTGGCCAGTCATGTGACTGACCATGAGTTGAAGGGAATTTTTGGCAGCAGAGTAAAGGTTTCTCAGAGTTCCTGTCTTCGTGGAGGAGTGGGGAGGAGGTGCCAGAGAAAGTACTGATCCTGGCAACCCTTGGAGCAGTGGGTTTTACATCGTCCCTCCCACTAAGTGTCCTTTCTGTTATTGTTGGACTCGGAAGAAAGGCCTGCTGGGCCATGCCTCTGGTTCTGTGGACATTCCTACATTTCTGTGTTCAGATACTTCTCCGCCCGAGGCTCAGGTGCTGGGTGTGTCCAGCGGATTTAAAAAGGACTTGGTGCCTGAAGGAACATGGTTTGGACTCTGTAAATTGGGATTGACCAAGTCAAAATGCTTTCTAGCAGTTTGTCTTTCTCTGTTCTCAAATATAACTTATTTTGAGATAGGGTCTCACGTAGCTCAGGCTGAGCTCAAACTCACTGCGTTGCCAAGAGAGGATGGATGACCTTGACTCCTGATGCCCAGCCTCTACCTCCCAAGTGCTAGCTAGCTACCCCAGGGTGGGGGTAGGGCTTTGTGCTTGGCTAAGCCCTCTCACTATCCCTTTGTGCATAGAGAATTGTCCTGTGCACCCAGGATGCAGCTTAGATCTGTGTCAGCATGTGTGGCTCCTTCTGACTCCTCTGGAAATGCAAGGCCGGGAGCGCTGCTGCCCACAGGCATGCTCCGTCCACTCTGCGGCCTACATTCTGGCCCTGCCCCGGGTTCTCATGAGATGACTTACAGAGAGGAGACAGCTGTAGACCGGGTGCTTCCTCTCTGCTGCAAGGGCTGCATGCAGCTGCCCCAGGTTGCTGTGCGCCAGGTACTTGGGGTGAACTGTGTGTGCACTTTCCTACTTTCTTAGAGGTCATGAAAGGATCTGGGAAACAGACAGGTGCTTCACAGTTTATCAAGTCCTGGGAAGTTCTGCTGTACTTAACTTTAAAAACTGGGAAATTCAGTGAGAGGGTCTCCCTCCTCACATCCCTCATGGAGTCTTTGCTCCCCTGTTAACTCTGGGTGCCGGATGTGACCAGCCTAGCATTGGTCCTGCTGGCATGTGCCTTCCTCGCACAGCACACTGCCCCGCCCCCACCCCACCCGCAGCAGGAGATCCATGTACTCTGTTTTCTTCCAGCCCCTCACAGATCAATGCTTTTGAGAATCGCTTATTAAAAACACAGAGACAGGGCTGGTGAGCTGGCTCAGTAGGTGAGAGCACTTGCTGCACAAGCCTCACGACCCGAGTTCGATCCTTAGAACTCACAGAAAATTGGGAAGAGAGACCAAGTCTACAGTTGTCCACACATGTGCCATGACACATCACATACGTGTTAATCGTAAGTAAAACTTAAAATAACAGTGATACAAAATGACTGGCTTTACCAGGTGCCATTTAAATATATGGAGTCACAGTAACCCTAAGGGGGAACAAAAGTATTGACAACTTATGCAGGATGAGTCTTGTAACCTTGCAGCTTTGCGGTTATAACCAAACAAATGAGTGCAGAGATCCGTCCCCCAGTTAAACGCTAATCACACATTTCCAACAAGGGCCGTGTGGGTATGTAAAGATCGTGCTGTGATAAGCCTGCTTGCATCTCGCCTGGTGATTAATTGGGGTTGGATCTGCACGCCGTTGGCAGGAGATGGTCTGTATCGAAACAGTTCCCGCAGACTCTGTCCTAAAGGCTCGTTGATGGAAATGGAACAGGGATTGATTCATTGGTGGTGTTTTTTTTTTTTTTTGAGACAGGGGCTTGCTATGTAGATCAGGCTGGCCTTGAACTTGTGACTCTGCTGCCTCTGCCTCCCGCGTACAGCTAGCCTTCCACGTGAGCACTGTTGTGCTGGGTTGGAAAGGAGATTTTGAGGCAACTTCAGAAAGTTCAGTGAAGTCGTTTTGAACTTTTACCCTCAAAGTAAAACACGAATATTGGATCCCAGGGTTTCTCTTTGACCCCCTTCTTGGGTTAAGATTATTACTCTGTTCGGTAGGTCCACAGTTAACTTGTCCTTTGAACACCCTGACTTCCAAATTCCTCATGCTTTTGTGTTCAGTTGCCAACTGTAAAATCCCACAGTCATCCTGTCTTCATGATCTTAGTCAGCTACCTACCCTACCAGTTCTGCAAGATGGAGCCCGGTCTGGCGTGGTTTGAGGGAGTGGTTATCCCAGACTCCTTCTCAGGGGAGCTCACACTGGAGAAGGTGTGACTTTGTTTAAAGAGAAAGTTGCGGCCTGGGGTGGATGCCATGCAGACTTGATGAAGGCTGACTCCCAGTAGCTAGTGGACTGGGGACCTCCCAGAAGATTTATTTGGGGGCTGTGGATTTAGGATGGGGTAATGGGACCTCAGTCCCCCTGCCCAGGAGAGCGTGGCCTTGTTGGCCATGTGCCCTGCTGTGGTGGTCATTCCCCTGTAGCAGAGTATGTGGGAATGTGAAGAAGAAACCTTCTGCGGGTGAAGTCACCTGCTAAGGTCAGAGGCCATGCAGGGGAAGAGCCTGCACAAAGAGGGCGTACTGACGACTGTATACACCCGTGGATCCCATCACGTCCTCTGTGTCATCTCCCTGTTGAGAAGCTGAACCAGTGATTTTCTGTACATGCCAAGCAAGTGGCTAGAGGTGGGGTGAGGGCGCCGGTGTGTAATAGGAGCTTAGGACCTGCTTTTGTTATAAGATGGGGCTCCTCACTCAGGCATTGAGGGCACTAAAGGCTGAAAGTCTGGCACCTCAGCTTTCTCTCTGTCTTTACTTTGGGTCAGTCACTTGACCACATGTAGGCCTGTTGATCATCTGACTATCTGCCCAGACCCGGAAGCCTGACTTATCTCATCCCCTTACAAGGCTGAGGAACCAAGAACAAGCTGTGGTATTGTCACTGGAGAATTCTAGGTACTGTCTAAGCCTGCAGTCATCATGGATTCTGGGAACAGTGAAACCTCGGGGATAGATTACCCCAGTGTGGAAGCTAAGGCTTCACCCCAGTCTCCCATCAAGACCAGACATCACTTGTGGGAACTGCCTGAAAGGGAGACTTCTCTATCAGTGTTGAGGTGAGGACCAAGCAGACCACAATTACCCTAAGATTGTTTACTTACACACCTCAGCCTGGGGAGGTGACTTAGTGGGTAAAGATACTCACCACCAAACTTAGAGACCTGAGTTCAATCCCTGGAATCCACATAGCTGACAGAGAGAACTAACTTCCAGAATTTGCTCTCTGACCTCCAGGTCATTAGAAATACGTGCACACCCTTCACCCCTGTAAATGTAAAAAATACACATACCTCTCATATTTGCCCAGTTCTTCCTCTCTTTAAACCCTGAGCTGAAGTCACTGTCCCAGAGGTGAGCTGAGACACTCGTTCTCCCCTTCTGCCTTGTTCATCGTTGTTCTTTGCACTGGGGCTGGAGGGAAGGCTCAGTGGTTAGAGCATTCGCTGCTGGCCAGGCAGAGTGGCACGTATCCCGGCCCCAGGGAGGCAGAGGTAGGCAGATTTCTGTGAGTTAGAGGCCTGTGTGTTCTACATACAGAGTTCCAAGGCAGCCAGGGCTACAGAGAGAGACCCTGCCTCTAAATATCGCTTGCTAAGTGCTCTTGCAGAGGACCTAATTTCAGTTCCCAGCGCCCAACTTGGGTGGCTCACAATCACCATAGAACCAGTTCCAGGGGATCTGATGGCTTCTGAGGGCACCTGCATGCATGTGCACATATCTCCCCACAGACACACACACACACACACACATGCTTGTGTAATTACAAATAAAATCATCTTTCCACTTTTACTCTTCCATTTGATTTCTGGGCAAGTGGCTGGACCTAATTTATTGGGAAGTCTCAGGTTTGGGATGCCGACCTGGAAGTCTTGTTACAGGTGCGCACATCACCAGATGACCCCTGTGTGTGCTCCAGCACTCGGTGAAGGATTGAGAGAGGAGTACAGGAGGGGCTATACCCCTCCTCCAGACTCCATAGCTTCTAGAATGGGCGTTCTGAGCACTGAAGCACACCTTAGTAACTGTGTGGGGTGTGTGTGTGTGTGAAACCACCACAGCTGCGTTATGAATGGGAGCACTGACTAGAAGGTGGGTTATGAGGCGAAGTGTTGGCAGTAAGACAGATTATGATCCTCCATGCCAGCAAGTAGTTTAAGTCAATTCACTGTCGTGTTGCATAAGGCTGTTTAATGACAAGGGACACTAAATGTAAAAGTTTTCTTGCTGACCAGCATGTATGGTCTCCGTTTCTCAGGACAGTACACATATTGGTAGCACAAGACTACATCAAACATTTACTGCGGCTATTAGCAGCAGATATGTGTAATTTTCTTTTCTTTTGCTTTCTATGTTTTTTGAAGGGAATGTACTAATTTTGTAAGAGAAAAACCCAAGCTATTAATATAGTAGAATGAGTTCTGTGTGGCTGTTAACAATCCCTCTTTCTAGTCTGGGTCGGTGTCCCCTGTGTAATCTCCTTTTTTCTTCTTTTGAGTGAATTTAAAATGTTTCAAAGACAACTAATTAGCAACTTTACTAGCCAGCTACAGTGTCTAATAAGTGTTTTTGATACCTGTAAAAAGCGCTTGTGATCGGGTGTCTCCGTTTACGCTGTAGGCAGATTCCCTTTAGTATTTGTTTGTTGATGTTTAGGCATTGGCTCTTCAGAAACTTTTGAGTGTCCTCTCTCCTTTCAACTTGTTACTTAGAATTCCGTCTACACATGTAGTCGGAAGCACCAGCGTTAATCAGGAGCCCCCTGCCCTGCTTCTCTGTACATCCCTTTAACCCCACAGATGCCTTCCCTGTGATGTTGTCTTCGGGACACCAGGGTGATAGGGCACATCTCTCCAAGTTGCTACTAAGCCTAGACTTTTGGCATTGCCTCGAAAATAACACAGTAGATAACACAATAGCCTCTCTTACCTCTGGGAGCACAGACATCTTTACTGAGAAAATTCCATGTGTCTTCTTCTCTTTATAATCTCCAGGCCTTTGCTACCATGCTCTTTGACATTTACATTGAAAATAAAAATTAGCTAATTTGTAAGTTATAAGGTCTTAAAAAAATGGTTCATTCCTCTTTCATGCCTATGAATGGTTCTATTAAAATTCTGAAATGGCTTATTAAATTAAGTGCAGTGTCAAAGGCTAATTGTCTCTCGGTGAATTAGCCTACGTGATGTAGAAAGGGAATGCCTGGCTTCAGCATTCCCTTTGAGTAGCAGTTCTGAGTCCATTTGTCAAATCTATCCATTCACAGTGTCTGGAGATGATATCTGCAGACCGTGGGGTCCCTCCTGTGAGTGTCCTCACAGAGGCCTCTGCAGCTAGGCAGAGCCTGGAGAATAAGTAACTGTGGAGTATTTGGCTCCTAAGCAGGATATTTTGTGTCGTTTTCCACATTCCCCTGAGGCTCAAGAGACCGTGCTAAAGAGGGGGTGCTGTGGAACGCCGTCTTCTAGATGTGACCTGGTCTGTGCTCCGCCACTGCACTCTGAGCTCACTGCAGCTGTGTGGTTACTGCATGAGACCGACACAGGAGCGGGTCTTCATTGCGACACGCGGGGGAGGAGTTCATGGGGCTCACTGACGTCTCTGAGCCAAAAGCAAAAGGTAGCAGAGTAGGAGGGAGATTGTGGAGAAAAGATGGTTTCTGCAGGAGAAGGGATGGGGGGTGAGACGCTCAAGTTCAGTCTGTACGTGTCTGACGTCAGAGAGCTAAAAGTACACGGGATGCCAGCGACATAGTCAGTGTCATAGTCTGTACGTGTCTGACGTCAGAGAGCTAAAAGTACACGGGATGCCAGCGACATAGTCAGTGTTCTACATGAACTTCCTGGTGTCACATGTGTGACCCTCTGGTGTGTGGTTGGAGTGGCAGAGTCAGGCACGGCATCATCTCAGGTCAGCAAGCAGCAGCTGTCCCTGACTCTGGACAGAGCTATCAATGGAGAATCCGTAGTACTGTGTTCCCACCCTGCCATTTTTCTCCTAACGTGAGAAACCATATCTCACAAGTCAGTGTAACCTCGGTAGCATGAGTGGAGTGTGAGGGTGACGTCACTCCCTATCATTGTCGGGACACTGTGGTGACCCCAGAGTTTAGTCTCAGTGCCAGACTCCCGGATTCCCACTTACACGGGGGTTGCGTGCCCGAGGGGAGAACTCGAGAGCTTCTGGTGACAGTGCCCGGCACAGAGCAGGCTCTGGGTCACTCAGCTAAGTCTCCTGCACCTGCAGGATCATCCACCAGTGCTGAGAGCGTGGCCGTCCAGGCTGGATGCTGTGCGCCATGTGGAGAATGCTGGGAGTTCACGGCAGCTGGGAAGGAGAGCCAAGTTAGTGCTTCCAAGTCTGCCCATATTGTGTTCAAGGGTGACAGTCCCTGTGATTGGTACCAGTGAATGTCAGGACACAGGCTTGGAGAAGCTTGCTTGACCCTTGCTGGGAATGGCCCTTTTGCTTGGCTACCTGGAAAGCCCCCTTCACCTTTCAGCTGTGGGTAGACAGAGTCTGCAGAAGGGCTCGGTTTCCCCTGAATGTGTTTGGTTCCTGTGTGGCACTGGATGGACTTATCTTAAGAGCACCATTCTCTAACCATAGCCATAACCCCGACCCTAATGCTAACCATAATACCTGACCCTAACTAACCCTGTCTCCTGATATTAACCCTAACCTTAATCCTAACCATAAAACCTGACCACAACCCTAATCCTAACCCAACCATAGCCATTACCTCAGACCATAATGCTAGCGATAATCCCTGACTCTAATACTAACCCCTGACCTTAACCTTTAACCCTAATCATAACTCTTAACCCTAATCACATCACTAACCCTGACCCAACCATAGCCATAACCCCTGACCTTCATCTTAACCATAACCACAATCCTAACCCCTAACCAATATCCCAACTATAACCCTAACCCTAGCCCCAACCTTAGTGCCAGCCTTATCCTACCCCGAACCCAGAAGCACCCCTTGCTCTCTGTACCCCTTAGGGCTCGGGTCCCCCTGCAGCAGTCCTCTGGCGGTCAGCGGTCCTGCTCTTCCTTCCCTGGTCCCTGTCCTTTTATCTGTCCTTCTGCACTATGAAGATGGCGTTCTAGACTGGCCATCAGTAGGAAAGTGGCCACTTTCAGGTAATGTGATGATGTTGGCAGTGCAAACTGCATTAAAAAAATGCAGTCTCCCCCCAATCTCGATGGCCGCAGCTCACGTGCTCAGTGGTCACGCTCAGCTGGTTGCTTTCATGACTGCACAAGGCTCCCTTATTTGCTAGTCACCCTCTATGGCCTCTCCCGGCTTTGGGGCTTCTGGATAAATTCCATCCTTTATTCTTCGCACATCCAGGGATGGCGCTCTCATGCTTAAAACCCCAAAGTAGATGTGTGCTCCCTGCAGGGCCAGCAGGTTCCCAGCACTCCCAGCGCTCCCTGCCGCCACACTCCTGCCCCTCTGGTTGAAGTCAGATGTACCTGTGCCTTGTTAGCCCAGTGGTGACACGTCCTCGCTACCCAACAGGGCTCCCTTCTCAGCTGGGCTCTCCCTGATGGCTTCCTAGGGGTCTTTAAATGTTCCTGCATCTACTCCCTCAAAAATAATTGTCGTAAGATTCTAGCACTCTGCACATTTTTGAAGTGACACCCAATACTTTCATCACACACTCAAATAACTTATTTTTGTCCCCGGACATGGGAGCCATCAGAGCTAATATGGGAACGATGTGAGCACTGACTTAGTGGGGATCTTTCCTCACAGTGTAGTTTGGGAGAACTGAAGCGCCTGATTGTGGAGAATATCAGTAAATGCCACGAAGCTGTCACCTAACGTGAGAAACCATATCTTTCAAGTCAGTGTAACCTCGGTAGCATGAGTGGAGTGTGAGGGTGACGTCACTCCCCATCATTGTCTGATGTGGTGTGAAGTTTTGGTATTGTGGGGGAAATTCCAGGTCTATTAGAAAGCTCTTCATCATTAGCCACTTGTCTCTGGCCCCGCTTGACTCCGAGCATCCCCACACCGGCCATGTTTGCCAGGTGGACACCTGCCTCCCATGGGGATGGTGCCCTTGGGCTCCAGGCCAGGCTGATTATTAAAGCTGTGGTGGCCAGGGTTTGAAGTATCCTTATGGAAAGCCCTGGAAGTTTGTAACCGTGCTGTCGTGCATTGTGGGGAGATTTGGGTGGGAAGAAAAGGATGCCCACCTGTTCTTCAGAAGTCTCTGCACACGGAGGGTCAGGGTCCTTGGTTCCTCAGACAGATTGTTCAGCTGGGAGACCAGCTGTAAGGCAGTTTTTTCCTGCCCTTCCTCTCCTTTGGAGGTATCATGGGCCCGCTGTAGAAGCCTGTAGAAGCTCTCTAACTTAGCATATTATCTCTTATAAAATTGTACAAACTGATAGTCATAGGCAAGCAAAATAAAATATAATTAAAATATAATACAAACTGTCAGTTATGTCACCCCAGTATCACAGGCCCTGAATCCCTCATACTGGAAGCCCCTTATTCTGGCAGTGTGTGTGTGTGTGTGTGTGTGTGTGTGTGTGTGTGCGCGCGCGCGTATAAGGTACAAGTAGAGTGAGTATTGATGAGTGTTATTCCCTAAGCATAGCATCCCAACCTTCACACCTGTGCTTCCAAGATGCCCAGGAGACTGGGCCTGTTACCCTCCCTCATGGGAGGGGGAGGGGGGTCGTTAGATGCCCAGGAGACTGGGCCTGTTGCCCTCCCTCACGGGAGGGGGAGGGGTCGTTAGACCCTCACACGAGACTCAGCTGCTCCTCCTGGTCAGCTGTGTGTGAGTCCACTCTAATTCCACGTGCCTTGAGATCTTGGGAGAGTGTTTAGAGTATGAACAGATAGCAGAGGGGAGAGGGCAGACTAGGTCCACACAGCTCTGGGGAAGTTGTCATCTCTGCTGGAGTGAGGCCTTTCAGTGGTGTGACCACTTTAGGGTGGGTCACCTCACTCTGTATGAGCCCCCAAGGTGGATTGACATTGGAATCCAATTAAAAGGGTGCGAATAGACTTGTTTTAAAATAAGGCTGGACGTGTTGGTGCACTCTTAATCCCCAAGCTGGGATGTAGAGGCATGTATATCCATGAGTCTGAGGCTAGCCCAGTCTGCATAGAGGCTTATAGCTGGTCAGAGCTACATTTTGAGATCCTGTCTCAAAAACAAAGCAAAAAATCAGTCATATTAATTTTTACTCTATTAGGGAAGGTGACTAGGAAAATTGCTTGTGTATTTGTTTTCAAATTCTGCTTCATATAGCACAAAAATGCCAAAGACGTGGGTTTTACTCATTGCTTTGAGGTAGCTGTTACTGCTGTCAGTGTGGCTGTCACTGTCGCTCCTCTGCTTTCCAAGGGCTGCTGGGGGAAAGTTATGTGTCCCTGTCACAGATCTGTGCCCAGAGTCTGGCAGAACACTGCCTCTGTACAAGCAAGGCCCAAGGGTTTTCTGTCTGCTCCTGAGAGCAGTAACCATGCAGCTTCTATCTGGTAAGTGTGCCGCAGACTCCAGGGGAAGTCTTTCTTAGCTGGCATAAGAGGAGCCCAGGAGGACCAGCGGTTGCCCAGTGGCTTGTCGGATGTTCTTGGGCTTGCACTTATGTGGAACAGGGCAAGGTTGCCCAGCAGGAGGCTTCTAGCCTGTGACACGAGACAAATCCTGGCAGTGGGAGACCCAGGCCTTGCTAGGAGCTGCTGGCAGAGTGTCCTCGCTGCTCTGGCCAGTGCTGCAGTGGGAATTGGAGGAGCTCTGCCCTGTGTGCCTTCGATGAAACCAGCCAGCTGCTTCCTCTGGTGAGCGCATGGGAGTTGTCACCACAGACTGGATTTCCCCAGATCTGGTCACACATGCTGGGGATAGTGTACAGAACATAGAGTAACTTCCTGCCTGGATGAGAATGTCCCTGGCCACAGTTCTTACAGACGGAGCTTGTCTGATCAGCTGTCAGCTCTGCAGCCTCAGCTCGCCTGCCAAGGGGCATAGTCGATAAGGGCACAGGGATGGCGATGCCAGAATCATGCTCCATGGTCAGACTGAGCCACTGGTCTCAGGCCGGGGGCGGGTGCTTGCAGAATCTGTATGACCACAGCTATCCCAGTGGAAGAGTCTGCTCGCTAAAGAGCTGTTGGCTCTAATGTGTGACCCCCTTCCCCCCAGCCTCTGGGCTGTTAATTTACACGGTGTACAGTCTGAATCTGAAGCCCTTTTCTGCTGCACCCCAGGGCTTAAAGGACATTCCTCTGTCCTGTTTCTGAGCATGCTCTGTTTTATTTCTTTATTTGGTAAGGGAAGCAGTGCAATCAGAGCTAGTGGATTTTGGGGTCATCAAAGACATTGCTCAATAAGTCAACTACAGAATTAAATTTAATTGTGTTTCCAAGTCGGCTGTAAGCTGTGCTTTCTTCTTTTTTTTTTCTTTTTCTTTTTTTTTTTTTGGTTTTTTGAGACAGGGTTTCTCTGTGGCTTTTGGAGCTTGTCCTGGAACTAGCTCTTGTAGACCAGGCTGGTCTTGAACTCACAAAGATCCGCCTGCCTCTGCCTCCCGAGTGCTGGGATTAAAGGCGTGCGCCACCACAGCCCGGCAAGCTGTGCTTTAAAGGAGCAGTGCCGCATAGAGCAGTCTTGGCCTTGTGATCCAGATGTGTTTGGCCTTGTGATCCAGATGTGGACAGCCTGAGGTCAAGGCCTCACTGGAAGGCATGGAGCTTGACTAAGCTTTCTGAGGTCAAGGCGTAGACTTAGCACGTATGGCAGGCTCAGGCTCCACAGGGAGTTCCCATTCTGCCTGACTTTGCTGAGGCTTCCACTCTCCCTGCACAGCCCACAATAGCCTTTTCTACTGGGCTGTGAAAAGCAGTGACCTACTTGTCGTGACTGCCACAGCAGGTCTTGCCACCTCTTCAAGCTGAAGTCGGGTCTCAAATGCCACCACTAAGGCTGTTGGTCCCAGGCCTATGACCCTCCAGTACCTCTGCCTTACTCCTTTTCTTCCTGTCCCCAGATTGCTTCTCCCCGTGGCCTCTCTCCTTGCCCCATTTCTGCTGGGCCATCTCTGATTTACCCATCAAGGGGTTGTAGATATGGCCTTCCTCTATCCACTTCTCTGCATGCACTGGTCACAGCTTAGTGTTGGCACCCATTAAATCAGCCACGCTGGGGTCAGGGAGCAAGCTGGTGTTCCAGCTGACATGCATCAGGGCTCTGCTCGCCGGCTCAGTTGCTGTGTGTCTCATGTGATCAGCACATCTTATGGAATCTCTGAGTGGCCAGTCTGGAAGCCGTTCAGTAGCCGGCTTTCCCGTGAGCAGATCCTGCTATGAGCTCAGGTACACCAGTTGTGTGTGTGTGTGTTAGGGGGGTTGCTTTCACCTTTTAACTTTAGTTGCCTTGTAGGTTTAATATTTATTATCTTGAGAGTTCATCCGGGAACTGAAATTGATCATTGGCATCACAGCTATTGGGGTGTCTAGGGTACTTGGTAAGTCTCAGTCTCTTTTCCTGCCCTAGCTTTGACAGGAGCTATAGAGGATTGGTTGAGGCCCCATGCTCGTCTCTCATTGGCCGTTGACAGAGGAAGCTGGAGGGTACAGCTTGGCTCTACTGACAGTCTCAGAATGAGGCCCCATACTCGTAGTTCCAGGCCTGGGGCTGCACTTGAGGAGGTGAGTTAGGCCAGTGACAGAACCCGCATTAGCCGCACGGAGCCTCTCCCAGGTGGGAAGAGCCTCTCACGGATGGCGCTCTGGTTGAAACAGCCTCCTCCCTAGCTAGCGGCTCAGTATGGGTGATGGGCGCTGCGGGTTCCACACTGCAGCTCAGAGAAGCGCACAGGAGTGCTGAACTCTCTGGCCTGTCTTGTGTGTGTCTTGTGACTTCTAGGGAGATAGAAAGAGATGCCTATCCACCACAGATAGGGAAGACAGACCAAAGAAAAGATTTTCTTCAAGTTAAGCTTAGGAACCCAGTAGCCACTCAGAGGCCTCCTCACCCCTAGGACGTCCCACTCCAGTGGATTGTTTGGTGGTGATTGGAACTGCCAGATGAAATCTTGTGATCCTGCGAGCCTTCCCTCTCCCTCCAGGAGAGAATGCTGGACCCTGGACCCTGCAGCATTAGCACAACTATGCTGCTCCAAGATAACTGTGGTCCCTCCCAGCCCAGAAGCAACATTTCCGACAGGCAAAATGGTTCTGCCCTTACCTTCTGGAGTGTTTCTTAGAGTCTCCAGTGCCTGAATGGATGCCGGAATGAGTGTAGACCTTCCTTGCATGTGACCTGGGCTGTCCTGCTGACTTCATTTGGGGTCCTTCCCTGTGGTGTGGGACCTGAGCTGTCCTGCTAACTTCATTTGGGGGTCCTTCCCTGTGGTGTGGGACCTGAGCTGTCCTGCTGGCCTCAGTCAAGGTCCTCCCTTGGGGTGACCTGGGCTGTTCTGCAGGGTTTGAGCTCTCCCTTGGAGCCATTCTCAGTTGACATTAGCCAGGCTGTAGTCTTCTGAATTGTCTTCCACAGAGGACTCGCGTGTTGGAAGATTCTCTTAGCTGTAGTCTTCTTGATGATTTCTGGTGTTTATTGAGGGAAAGGGAGGATTCCAGGGCAGGAGCAAGGAGGGAGGTCAGAATATACAGTATTGTCAGGGCCTGCACGGACCTACCTCCTCACCCATGGTGGCCTCACCCGAGTCCTGCTTGGCCCTAGGACTGAGCTTCCCTGGCTTCCTGCGCCTTCTTCTGTGTCCAGCCACCACCACGTTCAGTTTAAAGCCTGTGGCTGACCAACCTTTCTAGAAGTATCCTTAAGGCTACCCTACTGAGTGGGAGCAGGTTAGGGGCCTCTAGTGAAGTGAGGGAGTGGGCCCAGGAAAGCTTCAGTTGTCGGGGATATAGCTTTATGATTTATTTATTTGGTTTTATGTTGGACTTATTCTAAATATTCTAGTTTTGAGACACTATGCGGTTATGGCTGGCCTGGAACTTAACAGTGATCCTCCTGCCTCTGCTTCCTAAGTGCTTGGAGTATAGGTATAAGCAGTTCTGCTGAACTCCACGTATCCCAGTCTAGCCTCAGTGAAAACTAGTCTTTTTCTTTTGAGGAACAATAGCTCAAATTCCAAATGTTTGTAAGAGCCCATCATTCTCCAAGGAGCAGGGGAAGATGGCTATACGCCTCGCAGATGGATTGCAGGCATTCCCCAGCTGGAGGGTTCCCCTGCCAGAAGTCAGTGCTGACAGTCAGACTCAGGGCAGCCTGTGTCTGTAGGAATGGGGTGAGCAGGGCTTGAGGGAGGTGACAGCTGAGAAGAATCAGGAACTTCCTGGCAGCAGAGACAGTGGGGCAGCCGAAGGGACGGCTTCTGCCCTTCACCTGCCCTTGCTCTCTCTAATAGTGGGTGCCTGAGAGAGGCTGTCTGCCAGCCTTATCTTCAGAGGCACCAAGCTGAGTTGTTTAATTTTTCAGCCAGTGTGTATGAGTAAAGGCTAGTTCAGGCCCAAGACTTGGCACTTTCTGTGCTAGACAAGATAGGGTTAAGTGTCAGTGTGGAAAGATCTAGTGTCTGAGAAACTGGACCCGGGGCCTTGCTTGCTGCCCACCTAGCAGGGTTCATCATGCAAGAGGTGAGGGGCCCTCGGGAGGATGGGAGTGAGGTAGAGCCTGGGAAGTGGAGTGTCTGTCCCAGGCTGACCTGGGCCCGGCTACTGGTGCCCTTCTAGGTGAGCCCTTGTATACTCTGAAATCTTCTCAAGCCAGGCTGCCCATGAGAATCAGCAGGCACGAGAGAGGTTGATCTGTCACACTGCCCTGTGGCTGTTGTGGTCCACAGTCATCCTGCCATCTGTGAAGAGCACCTCCAGGTGCTAGGGGCTGCCAGATCACCTGGGCTGCTGGGCAGTGCCTGTGCCCTTAGGTGAGGACTCAGGACACCTCCTGTCTGGGACTTGCTCCCTGTTCTGCTCCGCCACTCTCTGTAGTATTGACGCTCTATATGGTCTCAGGGACTGGAAGTTAAAAACAGTTCCATGATGCTAGATTATTTCAGGAGAGGTTTCGACTACCTCCAAGATGGCGTGTGTTAAATTTAGGAGTCTTGGGCTATTTGGGGCTGGGAAAGCTTTTATGGAAAATTAGTGCTGAGAATTTTTTTTCCCTAAAACCTCAAAACAGGGCAGCGTGAGACTTGAGACAGGGTGAAAGAGCCAGTGCTGCCCAAGGCCTTTGGCCCAGCTTTTTCCCACAGTCTCCCTCTACTGCTGGGAGCGCCCCTGATGAGATGGTTCGCTCCCACGCAGCCCTCTCCTGCCCGTGGATTGCCGTCGCTCCTGCCCATGCCTCCCCTTCCCTCTTGTCCAGGTCTTCTGTTATCAGCGGTGTGGGATCTGTCAGAGTCACCTAGTAAGTCCTTTCTCGTTGGCAGAAGGCAGGAATGAGGTCACAGGAAGGCTGGAGAGGAGCTGGACTGTGGGCTTGGCCAGGGTCAGATGGTTCTTTTTCTCTGCCAGTTAAAGAATTAGAAGACATGGAGAATCTGAAGCAGGGCAACAGCGGAGAAACCTTAAGCCCCGCAGAGGGCCTCATCAGCTGAAGAAAGGTGCTCATTGAGGGTGAGCAGACATGCGCACAGCGAACACCAGGGAAAAGACCCCCTGCTTAGCAGGGCCGGCACTCAGAAAACAAAACAAAAATTAAGTCAGTTTTGAGGGCAAAGCCTGAGGATTTGTTTTAGTCTCTGAAGAGTTTTCGTCCCCTAATTTAGGGTTGGTCAGTTTGAAGAAAGACGGATGATTGATTGGTCGACACTGTTGTCTATCATGCCCCGTCCAGCATTGAACTTGTTGAGCCAGTCCATCAGCGGGGGCCTGCTGGTGGACACCAGGGCTACAAGACCTTCGTCTTAGGCTTCCAGGCCTTTGTCTCCAGTCAGGAGGGGAGGTAGAAGCCCACCCTCTTGGAAATTCACCACCTTCACTGTGTAGCGTGGCCCCTCTCCATGTTTGCCTTCCAGGAATCTGCCAATCAGTGCCTGACACACTTGGTCTCTGGAGGTCCTGTGTCCTGAGTGCCTGAGGTGGCGGAGTTGGTGGCATAGTCTCCTATGTGGGACATCTTCATTCTGTCCTGTGCACTGCTGAGATTTTGTCTCTTTTCACTTGACAACTTGCTAGGCAGTTCCTGCCATGCTGCTGACTTCGGAGGTGCCTAGCAACGTTTTACGGTTTGGACAATTTCTAATCACTTTAATGAAACCATAATAAATCATTTTATGAAGAGCCCCCTGGGGACGGGAACTCTGAGCTGGGTTTCGATTCCTCGCACTGCAGAGCTCTGCTTTTTAATGCCATGCAGTCTTCGATGTGGTCTGAGCAGGGGCTGCCTAAGGAAAGTCCTGCTGGACCCGGTACCCTGTGTACTGCTGTAACTGTAGGCCAGAGCGTGGCCTCTGTGTGCTGCCTGGCTATGTCCCGGCCTCTGTCTCAGAAGCATCGGACCGACAGCCTCATTTTACCTTACGAAGACAGCTCAGAGGGAGTGGGGTGTCTGGTACGGGACTGCCAGAGAAAATACAGCCCCAGCTTTCTCACTCTTGCTTTGGAGTTCGTCTGGCTGACAGAAGATGCAGTAACTCCCACCACCAGGGTCCGGCATGGACTTGTTGAGCAAGGCGGGCTGCTGCCCACTTCCTGAGCAGTGAGTTGGGTGTTGCCAGTCCAGGCAACAGTCCACAATTACCTGGGCATGTGCAGTGGGCCAGCCACTGTTGGCACAGGATTTCCCGAGTTTAGAAGCTAAATCCCAAGGAACCGGTTTTCCTCATTCCCACTGGTCCTGACTATTTTGTTTCCATTTTCTAGTTACATGACAGAAAGACATTTTTAAAAACTTCCCTCCCCCCTCCTTTCCTTCCTGTAAACTAAATCTTGAAATAATAGTGTTTAGTTTTATTTTATATTGATTAATCTTTTTGGTTTCTTAAAGTCCTCTAAGGAAAGTTTGGAAAGGCTCTGGATTGCCTTTATGAAAACAGAGTATCTTTTATTAATTCTCTGACAGTTTCATTTCTGTAAACCGTGTATCTTGATCACACCTATGCTCAACGCCGCCCCCCTCTCCTCAGGCACTCCCAGTGTGCCTCCCCCATGTCCTTTCCCTTAAATGTTTAATTCATTAATTTCAAATGTATCTTATTTCTGATTATGTGTCTGTGGCCACGTGTGGGTACGCACACGTGAGTGGACATACCTGCAGAGACCAGAGAAGTCTGATCCCTGGTCCTCCCGGAGCTGTCGTTACAGATGGGTGTGAGCTGCCCAGTGGTGGATTCTGGGAACCAGATTTGCTCTTCTGTAAGAGTAGCGCATGCTCTAACTGCTGCAATGGAGGCAATCCCTGCGTGCACTTTCCCACGCCTTTTAAAAATAGCCTACTAAGTTGAGTTAGTGCTGCCTGCTGGGTCGTTCACTGATCCTTTGGCCTGGTCTTGTCAGGTAAGCACAGCTGCAGCGAGTCCTAGGTCCAGAAGCCAGTATTCCACAGCCTGCGCCCATCCTCTGGGACTTCGATTTTGTCCACTCCCATCTTCTGTGATGTTCCTGACTTGGGTGGGATGTGTGTGGAGATGGATGTCCTATTTCAGGCTCACCCAGTAGGCACTTATTCTCAGCACTTTGATCAGTTACAAGTCTTGGCATTAGTGGTGCCCACTCAGAACCAACACTGGTCAAAGTTGAGGAGAGACTAATCTCTGGATGTAAACATAAGTATTTAAAAGGCAGTCTGATAATTTGTCATTTGCCAAAGTAACTATAATAGGTTGCCCTCTACTGCAAGTGACCTTCTGACCAGGTTTAAGTTCCTACCTGTGGCTGTGGAGCAGGGATCAAATCCAACCCAAGGGCAGCCGGTTGTCACCTTTGTGCCACTGTTGCGCCAGTGGACACATTTGCCGGGCAGGTTAGTACTACAGGGTGCAAGGCCCGGTGCCGGGCGCGTTAGTACTGCAGGGTGCAGGGCCCAGCGCCCAGGTTAGTACTGCAGGGTGCAGGGCCCAGCGCCCAGGTTAGTACTGCAGGGTGCAGGGCCCAGCACCGGGTATGACCACTGATGCACCCCTGCCCCCCCTCTCCTGAGTGGCACTTCCCAGCATACTGGGAGAGCTAGTGTAGTAGGAAGAAATTTTCAAGTCAGTTCAGGCTTGACTTTTCTATGTCCCGCAGTAGGCTCACGATCTAGTTCTGGTGGGCAACCAGGAGCAGTAGCAATAGATGGCATGTGCTGTCTTGGGGACCTTTGCTGCTTCTCTGACCAATGACTTCTAGGGTAACATCCCATGCCTGGAACGGGGATTTTCACTTAATAACCCGTGTCTTGGGGGGATGGTGGTGGAATCTTTCCTTTTTTCTGTGTTGTTTGTTTTTAGTTCTAGAAGACTCCCCAGTTAACTTTTAAATTAATAATGAGCCTTCCTTTTGTATGCGTGTGTAGTTTGTCCCTGTGTGGTGTTTTGTCTAAGAGTCCAAATGGAGGCCAAAGGTCAGTCTTAGGTGTCCTTTTATGGCTCTCCAGCTTTTAGCCTTATCTTTTGAGATAGGTAAGCGCTCTGGTTTATCTGGAGCTCACTCTTTCAGCTTAGACAGGGTGTCCAGGGAACGTGCAGGATCTGCCTGTCTCTGCCCTCAGTCCCAGTGGAGCTCACAGGCACAGGCCACAACTTCTGGCTTTCATATGGGTGCGGGGATTGAAACTCAGGTCCTCGTGGCTGCTTAGCGGCACTGTACCCACAGAGCTATCTCCCTGCTCCAACATTCCACTTTTTTTTTTAAATTTTTTATGAGTTTTTCTTAGCCTCTGGTGTCTGAAGGCCAGGATCTATTGGATGCCTTAGGAGTCAGCTTTTATTTTCTTTTATTTTCACAAATAAACCAGAACTATTTTCGTTTGTAGCCAGCAGACTCGATGTATAATAAAACGCATTAAAAAAAAAAAAAACAGAGAGGTGAATGGTTCAGGTAAATCTTCTCCCTCCCAAATAAGAGCCCTTGAGAAGCCAGCGGCAGGTGGCCCTGCTCCCCCACACCAGTCTAGAAAAGTTCAGCTCTGGAGACTTGGCTGCCAGTCACTGCTCCAGCGGGAATGCAGGGGTCCTGGCTGCTCATTCCTCAGCGACTTCTGTTTGCCCAGCTTCCCGTTTTAATTCTGGCAGTAAGCGTCTGCGAATGCCTGCTAAATATTCCTCTTGCTATCAGCCAGCCTCCAGTCAGACCATCCCTGGTGCTTTCCTGGGAATAGTCTTTGGGCAGCAGTGGAGGGAAAGGGACTCAGGACTCAGCCCCTGGAGAGGCACCTGTGACAGGTGGCCCTTAGAGCCTGCGGTTCTTGCCATTTCAGCTGTGCTTGCGCCTTGTGTGAGAGTCTGAACACCTTTCAGGAAATGAAAAGCGAGAATGTGAATTTTACAGCTCAGTCTGTAAAATGCTTGCTGAGGAAGTGTGAGGGCCTGCGTGTGATCGCCAGGACCCAGATAGAAGCTACTGTAGCGGGAGGCGGAGACACGCAGATTCCTAAGCCTAAGCCTGAGTGATAGACAGTTTCAAAAAAGCTAGATGGGTAGGGAACAATGCCCTAGGTTGACCTCTGGTCTTCATGTGTGTGCATGTGTGTACACACTTGGAACATGAAAAGCATCCTTGTTCTTCTTGCCCAACAGGTGGGACTAGTGTGACATCCCCTCTTTGGTAGTTCAGGGATCCAGGAGCTTCCTGGCTTTCTTAGGCTTTGTCCTGCTGCCCTCCCCACCCCCACCCCAACTGAATGAAAGCCCGTCTGCTGGCAGCTGGCCAATGAAAGGACTGACAGACAAAAGCATCATAGCACAACACAGGCTCCCACCAGGCCAGGGTTGCCTGCGGAGGATCCCTGTGAATTCAGCCACATCTCTGTCTGTGGGGCTGTTGGCCCTGCCTGGTAGGCAGTCTCTTCAGATCTGACCACCTCGGTCCACTGTGTGGGTTCAGCAGCCTGGGGCTGGTCAGTGCCGCTCCCGCAGGGGTGAGGGGCTCCCGCTCTCTCCCGCCTGCTGAAGTGGAAGACTTCACTACCACCACTGGGCAGCTTTTTAAAACCCTGCTCTGTTGTGCAGTGGGAAAGTCTGAAATCCTTGGGCTCCAGGCCATTGCTAACTTCATGCCACCAGATCTTCCCATTCAGGTGTTCCTGGCTTTCCTTCCTCTCTCCTTTCAGGCCAGTGTCTATGGACCACATGAGATGGGGAGGGGTCCTCAATCCACCCTGTTGCTTGTAGTCCAGAACCAAGAACACCTCTACACACACACACATACACACACATACACACACATACACACACATACACACACACATACATACACACATACACACACACACACACACGTATTACTAGGATTTTCTCTGTCAGACTTTCAGTGGGGTCGAGGTTTACTGCCTTTGTCTGTTGTAGACTGCGTGCCTCGGAGCCCAGGCCTCCCTGTCTGCCTGTGGCACCTGGAGGATCTCTGTTCCGTCCTGGTTACTTCTGGAGAATGCTTTACCACACTGGACACAGTGTTTAACTCTGGGCTGCAGGGGCTGCAGGGGCTGATTCATGCTTTCTTTTTGTTTGTTTGAGGTTGAGCAGATCTTGGGAGGAAGGTGGGGAGGGACTGTTGTGTGTACCTGCTTCTAGAGGCTGGGCTCCGGCTGTGCATAGCTCCAGGCCAAGCTCCACGGTAGGCGGTGAGATGCAGGAGTTGAACTCACGTGATATCAAGTCCACTGTCTTTTCTCTGAGCCCTGCCTTCCAGAAGACAGAACACGGACACCTTTCTTTCCTCCTCTCAGCGCGACTGTTGTGTTGCTCTCACTGAGTTAAATGTCTTTCTCTTTGCCTGTATTGAGCTTCAGTGTAATTTGTTTACTTTCTGCACACTTGGGTTGTGTGCCAACATAAATTTCCCCTCGCCTTTTCTTGGTGTCAGTTGTTGATGCCTGGTGCTTGTGGTGGTCCCGAGACAGACAGGCCGCAGAGGCGGTCCTGAGGCAGACAGGCCGCAGATGCGGTCCCGGTCCCGAGACAGACAGGCCGCAGAGGCGGTCCCGGTCCCTAGACAGACAGGCTGCAGAGGCGGTCCAGAGACAGACAGGCCAAGACAGACAGGCCGCAGAGGCGGTCCTGAGACAGACAGGCCGCAGAGGCGGTCCTGAGACAGACAGGCCGCAGAGGCGGTCCTGAGACAGACAGGCCGCAGAGGCGGTCCTGAGACAGACCCGCAGAGGCAGGCAGTGGTGAGAACCTGCCAGCAGAGGGGAGGGTTGGCAGGGAGTGGTATATGACTGTTCTTGTTACTATAACCAGACACGGACTGATGCAACTTAAAGGAGTAAGGATTTGCTTTTGCTCCCAGTTTGAGGGTGGTGCATCATGGGAGAAGGCCTGACAGCAGGAGCCATAGCTGCTTGTTTACATTTCAGTGGACAGGAAGAGGGCTGGGGCTTTAAACCTCAAGGCCTACATCCTACTAGGCCCCACCTCTTAAAGGCCCCACAAGCCGCCTACCTAACAAAGCCATCAGCTGGAGACCTAGTGCTCAAAGTCCCAAACCTGTAGGAGATACTTCCCAGCAACACCGCAGCGGGACGTGAGGTGACCTGTCCCATTGCATGGTCTCTAGCTAAGGTGTCCAGGGGTCTCAGCTCCCTGGTGAGGCAGAAGACAGGAGAGTGGGGTGTGGTAGGTGTCTGGGACTCAGGAGACCTCCCAGAGAAAGTCTTTGCTGGCAGGAGACTGAATGTGTGTGGTGTCTCTGTCGCCCCCCCCATATGTCCCACAACATGAAACACCCTGGCTGTGCGAGCATTGCCTCAGGAAGTAGAACTGCCTTTCCTCTGGAGATGATAATGGGAAACGATTTCTTTCCTCATGTTTGCAACTCATGCATCTGACTGTGATGGACAGGTGAAGGTACGCATCCATCATCCGTCCCTTGGACTCAGGAGACCTCGTTTCTCCTGAGAGAAATTCACATAGTAAAGTTGTTTTCCCTGGAAAACATCCAGGCTAGGGACCACGTGGAAAACAAGCCTGTGCCCACACGAGTGTCTGGTGACAGCCGAGCTTTTCGCCAGCTATGCAGAAGATATTTTCTAGAACTCTCTCATCCTCAGGGTTCCAATTATTGTGGTCCCTCCTCCTCCCCCAGACCCCAGCGTGGAGAAAGGAGACCGGAGGGGGCGGGGAGGGGATCCCTGCAAAGAGAAGCCTGAGCAACTCTTGCTGTGGTAATTAATTGGCAGGAAAATCAATAATTGAGTGAGAAGTCTCTCAGTCAGTGGTGACAGAAGACAGCGCAGTGAGATGCTCGTG
Organism: Dicrostonyx torquatus; assembly: GCA_028555095.1. Lineage (NCBI taxonomy): Eukaryota > Metazoa > Chordata > Mammalia > Rodentia > Cricetidae > Dicrostonyx > Dicrostonyx torquatus. The sequence continues at coordinate 4,885,722 of JAQHUG010000113.1, forward strand.
AACTTGGGAGATGACACTAGAATCAGGGAGCTAATTGGATGAATTTGCATACTGCATGCTTCTGTAGTGTCCTGCCCTGCTAGTCAGTCAGGAAATCCATGGGAGACTCACAGAGACCCAAATGTACAAAACTCTTAACTGTCTGACCCTCGGGAGGAGCCTTAGTGAATGTATCTGACGTCGTGAGTTAAAAAGGACCACCTTTCGCATCACCAGTCTGATGATGAGACTATGTTAGCTCCCTTCCTTCCTTCACAGATCCACCTCCTCACCGTTCATCTGCCCCTCTGCTTTCTCATGGGAGTTGCTGTCCTGATGCTGTTGTTTGTAGATGCTGACTCTGAGCCAATTTAATCCCAGGGTTTTTATTTGTAGTTTGATTTTTTTTCCTTACAAATTATTGAGGCCCTCAAAGATGTTTGTTTATGTGAGTTCTGTCAGTAGCCTTGGAAATAATAAGCAAATGACTGTAGAAATAAATCACTGTTTAGGCACAAGGGAAGGCTGAGACTAGCTCAGAGGCAGAACACTTGCACAAAGTCCTGGCCCCATTCCCTGTGCTGCAAACCCAGCGAGGCTGGTACCAGCCAGGGCCCAGGGGGATGGGTGCTTTTCAAAAGAGCTATTTTTTTTTTGCATAAAAAGTGGCCATTTCCATACTTTCCTAGGAAGCACAGTCTCGCAGTGAATGCTCCCCATTCCTGTAGTTCAGAGAATCTTTCTGTTCCCTCTGCGATGATCCCTGACTCTTAAGTTTAGGAGTTGTGTTGTATACGTTAAAATTTTATTTGTACGTGTGTTTGATTACATGTGTGTATGTATACCACATGTGTGTAGTACCTATGGAAGCCAGAAAGGGGCATCAGATCCTCTGGAACATGGAGCTGCCATGTAGATGCTAGAACCAAGCCTGGTCCTCTGCAAGAGCAGGTGGGAGCTTTCTAAACCACTGACTCATCTCCACAGCTCATTCGTGCCTTTAGAGACAGAGTCATGTTATATGGCCCAAGTTGACTTTGAACTCAAGATCTTCTTGTCTCAATCTTTTAAATTTTTGAGTGTCTGATTAGTGTCTCACCATGCCCAGGTTTTATTTTTGTTTTTACTGCATCTTGGCAGGTAGATGACCAAGTAGTTTGGTATTATTACCTTGCCGTGTGTTCCTAGGCCATCCTTTAACATGTAGTTGCTTTTATACTATTGATCTAATGAGGAAGTCAGTCTTAAAATTATTGTGAAAATAGTTGGACTGTGTATATCCATTAAAGAGCCCCAAGGGCTTCCTGTGGTCCGTGTTCACTTAGTTTGAGAACTGCCATCTTAAGGTACAGAGCAGGTGCTAGAGAATATGGCCCCGTTGGTAACATGTGTTGCAAAAGCGTGCTGATGTGAGTTTGCGCTCTAGCCTGGTGCAGTGGTGTCTGAGTCCTGCACCATGAAGGCACAGGCAGCAGGGCCTTGTGGCTGATGGCTAGCCGTGTAGCCAGCTTGGTGAGGCCTAACTCAGTGAGACTTCTTCTCAAAAATAGAGTGTAGAGTGATAGAGACACCTGATACTGACCTCTGACCTACCCACGCGCGCGCGCACACACACACACACACACACACACACACACACACACACACACACAGTGAAAAGGACAGGATTTGGTAAATATGAACCAGTCGCACTGAAATAGACTGGAAATCTGGTGTGTATGTGTAGCTGGAGTCCACATGAGGCATTTCATCTCCCTGCAGCAGTGCTGAGAGGTGGGGCATGAACGGGGGACCCCAAAGAGTGATTGCTGAACAGGTGCTGTCTTTTGGGGACTGAGTGACCTCAGTGACTGTGGGATACTTTCTACCCCGTTAAGCCAGCATGGAAGCCCTCCCGTGTGTGGTCACATGATCCTGGACTTTGCAGACACAGAGCCATGAACCAAAGAAACTTCTGTTAGTAGATGTTGTGGTCTGCAGTGTTTGTTATGGTGCTGGGAGCATATGGTAGACGGGTGGGCACCCACACTAAAGCATGGCACCCTAACTAGGGGCACCAGCAGGCCCTGTTCCCTGGCCAATGATTCAGTGCCTGGTACCCGACTCAGCAAAATCTTTGGTAGTTTGAATAAATGGAAGGAGTTAGATCTATAGGTGTAGGGCTTTGAAACAATCAATTTTGTGTTAGGACATAAAGATGAATCAAGGGTAAATGCGTGATGTAATTAAAAATAATACTGTTCTGGATTGTTCCTGCCTGGCCCTCCTACCTTCCTGTGACCCTGTCCTCTTTCCTCTGTCCCCAGTCGTACTTGTCTGTGGCCCCCTAACCTCCATCACCTGCAGTACTAACTGCAGCCTTCTGTGTACAGAACTGGAAACCATTTTTGTGCGGCCCCATGCCTAGAAGGACGTCTTCACTCCTATGATTGTTTCTCTGGTTCTTCTGCCTTTGACAGAGTCTATCCTCGGTTGATTACTCATGTCCTGAAGCCACTGGGTAGCAGGTTCCCTCTGAGTCAATATTTTGCCCTACTGCATTCTTTTCTAAAGGTTGCTGAATCTGTGACTTCAAGGGCCTCTTCCAGTAGTCTGGAGCATATGGGCTGGAGGGACCATGTGGCCTGAGTCCCAGAGCCTCCCACCGAAATCTGAATTGCACATGTAGATGGGTGTTGACAGTCTGCAGGTGTGGAGGACTGGAACCTAGTGATGTCATGCTCTCTTTCTAATTGTGATCCCTGGGGCACACACACAGAAGGACCCTGGTTCCCAGTGAGAGGGTATGGACATGGATTGGAAGCCACGTCTCCCAGCTAGACACTGCTCTGAGCAGCAGCTGGGCCCTGGGAGGCAGGGAGCCTCCCTTGCTCCTTCCATGTGGATCTTTCTGGGCTGGCTGGTGAAGCCACACTGAGTCATCCTGAGCTGCTTTCGGTGTTGGCCCCGTGTTCTGAAATACTCCGACTGTGCGGCCCTACCTGGTGGCTGTGCAGAGTTGTTATTCTTGCAGATTAGAGGCACCACCTTTTCCAGTCTTTCTCATCACACGGTTTCCTACTTCAAGCTGTGAGAGATTTAATTCAGTTCTGTGGGCGTTTATGGGGTGTTTGCAAGTCAGCAGCTGCATTATTACAAACCTCCTCCTTGTTTTCCACGTTGCCTGAAGCCTTTGATTTGCGTGCTCCATGCCAGTGCTCAGCCCTCCCTCGTGGGTTGTTGAGACTGAGAGCCTTGTCACGGAGAGGAGTGGTCCACGCTTGGTGCTCTCCTCTTTGTTCTTGCCTTGTGGCAGTGCGTGTTTTGCTGTCTGGTGTGTACACAGAACTTCGCCTGGCAATCTGCTGGCTCCCTTCTTAGAGTGGGAAGTCAGGGAAGTGAAGGGAGAGAGGATGATAGAGGAGAAGATGACTCTTTCCCTTGCCTCTCCCAGAGCAGTAGAGTATGCTCAGCTGTGTACAGAGTTGTAGATAGATACGGATAAAAGTCATATCTTCCTGAATACAGGGAGTTGTCAGAATAGAAGGTAAAAGACGATTCTCTTGTTCTTGGAACTTTCCTCTCATACCGTATAATTGGTTGCAGAACTTCAGTGTTTATGTCAAGTGATGACCCGTGCCCCGGGTGTACACATAACGGTTCAGATCTGAGCAAAATGAACTCAGGAGGAGTCCTGTTCTGTTGCGGAAATATTCAGTGTTCGTTAGCCAGAATCTCGCCCCCTGCATGAAAAAAGGTCCATAATTTTCCATGGATACATTCATTCATTCTCTTACAGAAGTGGTTTAGTCTGTGGGAGATACACCTGCATGAGTTTATTTTCACTTTCGTACCTTCCCCCCCCTTTTTTTTTAGTGTTTTTTTTGAGCTATATATTTTTCTCCTCTCACCCCTTCCTTCCACCCCCTTTCCCTTCAGCCCTCTACCATGGCCCCCATGCTCCTAATTTACTCAGGAGATCTTCTCTTTTTCTACTTCCCACATAGATTAGATTCATGGATGTCTCTCTTAGAGTCCTCTTTGTTGTCTAGGTTCTCTGGGTTTGTGAATTAATTGTAGGCTGGTTTTTCTTTGCTTTATGTTTAAAAGCCACTTATGAGTACATATGATAATTGTCTTTCTGGGTCTCAGTTACCTCACTCAATATAATGTTCTCTAGATCCATCCTTTTGCCCAAAATTTCAAGATGTCATTTTTTTTTTCGGCTATGTAGTACTCCATTGTGTAAATGTACCACATCTTCTTTATCCATTCTTCGGTCGAGGGACATTTAGGTTGTTTCCAGGTTCTGGCTATGACAAACAAAGCTGCTATGAACATAGTTGAGCACATGTCTTTGTGGCATGGTTGAGCATCCTTTGGGTATATACACAAAAGTGATGTTGCTGGTCTTGAGGTAGGTTGTTTCCTAATTTTCTAAGAAATCGCCATACTGATATCCAAAGTGGTTGTACCAGTGTGCACTCCCACCAGCAGTGGAGGAGTGCTCCCTTTACTGGGCCTGCTCCGCGGAGGTCCTCATACCTTTTCTTCACAGAGCTCATGGCGCATTCTCGTTTGTGTTTTGGATGAATGGTAAGTGAAGCATGTATCAACAAATTCTTATGGCGGTGAGCTCTGCCCCTTTGGGTTTATAGAAATAGAGACAGCACCATTGGGGAATTTCAGCTGGAGCCGTGTGCCTGTTGTGAACAGAGTCTGTCTTTTCTTAGTTTGCCATGGCTATTCTTAATCCGCATCCTTAAAATAGAGAATACGCTTGGATTTCACAAATAAGCTTCATCCTCTTCATTCTCCGTTGACTTAGCGAGCACCACTTCAGGTTTACTCTCTAGGGCGGGCGCCCAGGCTGAACACGTTCCAGGCATGTGGAGCTAGAGCTCTGATCAGCTGCTGCACACAGAGCACAGCACAGCAAGGCTCTCCCTGTGCTGCACTTGACCATGCGTGGTCCAGGGTTGGGTCAGAGCTCAGCTCTTAAGATAATGAGTATGAATGCTATCTTTTCGTTTCTAATGTTTTGCTTGTCCATACGCAAGGGCTGAAGCAAGCTAGATGGTTATAGAAGAGCTGTGCAGTTCAGGTCAGGGGCCTTGTTGTGTCTGGGTGGGGATGCCGTACACCGTACTTCCTGACACAGAACATCCTATGCACGAGCTGCATCCCTTTACTGAAGTGTTTCCCAGGTCAGGTGCAGGAGAGGATGACCTCTCCCTACTCCGCCTCGTGCCAAAGCAAGTGTGAAGAGCAACTGTCTGGGCACTAGAACGAGGGTGGCCAGATAGGGAGCTGGGCGAACAGCGGGTAGGAAGGCTGCCAGGCCTGAGCTGGCTGCCTTGCCTACACATTTGGCTTTTGTGGTCACTATGGAATAGAGCTTTGTAGCAATAACGGAGCAGAAATCTATTGGTTCTGAGGTTTGCCTTATTCATTTTGCCTATGGTAAGTGCCGATAGGCAGAGAATTTCCTGTATCACATACGATATAATAGTAATTTATTTTTATTAACTCCCAAAATTCACAAAGAAGAATTAATTTAATTTAGGGGGAGAGGATAAAAATATGGAACTCACTGCAGTGGCAGAAGCCAATGTTTTTTTTTTTTTTTTTTGAGTATAAGAAGCTCCCTGGTTATGTTTGTTTATTTTTACCAACTATTCGTCAATTGCCTGTTACATCTTAGTCTCCTGCCTATCAGGAACTCACTGTTGAATGCAACAAACGTAAAATAAATCATGTAAGAGACTGAAAATTGAAGCAGAAAGTACAATGTCCTTAGGGTAGACTGGGGAAGGAGGGTGCCCGGAAGCCCTGTAGCGGTGTTCTCCCCTGGAGCTGTCAGCCAAGTGGATAGTGGGGACCTTTAAAGCCATGGAAGATGCTGCGTAGAACCGAGAGGTCCCTGTGAGGTGAGAGACGGGGCTGAGATCAGTGTCATGTGAGGCGAGGAGCTTGCTCTAGAGCTGAAAAAGATGCTCGTTATGCGGTATGAGAGGTGATCCAAATCTCAGATGTTTCCCTGTTAGTCCTAGCCGCGTTGAGATGTGAGTGGCGGGTCTGACTGAGCATCTGCCCGGTGAATACCTTCCCCACAGTGTCTGGATGAAGGCGCGCACGGGCCTCTCTGCTGCCCTCTGCTCCTCAGCCTTGCCTTTGCCCTGTGGGGTCTTCCTCCTTTCCAGGGAGGAGTATCCCACGAGAAATTTCTTTTGGCGCCATCTGAGGTCACTTGGATTCTTTCCGTGGGAAGCCTGCCTTCCTGCACGAGGCAGGAATTACATCTTGGTGTGGAGAGCACATAGGTCTGCATGTGGGTGCTAGATGCGGTACATAAATATTTGTTGAATATGGACTACTTCAAAGGGTCTCTGTGTCCAGTGTCTTCCTTTCCTGAGTAACTGGAAAAGAACCAGAGGAAGGATATGTCCTTAAGCCACCCAAGTTGCAGTGTTGTTCACAGGGTCCTGACCTGCCACAGTGCACAAACAAGCATGTGTGTTTGTGTGTGTGTGCGCACGCGCATGCTAGCCTGGGTGAGTGGTCAGCATGTTAAGCACACACCATCATCTGGAGCCTTAGTGTCCAAAGCACATTTCCAGGAAGGGTGATGTCATCTGATGTCCATGTGCTAAAGTTCCCTGTGACCGATAGTCCTAGTGAGTATGGTCTGCACCTAGCCCTAAACTGTTCATGTTCTCAACTTGTCTTCTGAGGTGTGAACTGGGCTTTGGGGGCTCATGGGGACTGGGCTGGTGTCCACTGCTTTTTGTTCATGTCGTTTCTCAGGTTGGTGAGAGCATCATAGGATGCTGAGGGGGAAAGGTGACCCCTTTATTGGGCCGTGGGCAGAGGAACAGGGCATGGTCTGGCATGCCTGGTTTTGCCTTAGAGAAATCTCGGTATATCAGCAAAGAACTATCATTTCTTTGGGGTTTTTGTTTCATTTTATTTTTTTATTTTTACGAAGCAGGGTCTGTTGACTGGCCTGGGGTCCAGCAATCCCGACAGGAACGCACCACCGTGCCTGACTTTTCCCTTGGGTTCTGGTGCTGAGCTCAGGTCCCCAGGCTTGAGCAGCCCACACTTTACTAGCGGAGCCATTGCCCCAGCCCCAGGAATTTTCCTGTTACAATAAAACAACAACAGCAAAACACAAGCTGGTGGTGGGGCCACACGCCTTTAATTCCAGCACCCAGGAGGCAGAAGCAGAGACAGGTGGCTCTCTGTTAGTTCGAGGCCAGCCTGGTCTACAAAGTGAGTTCCAGGACAGCCAGGGCTACACAGTGAAATCCTACTTAGAAAACAGAACAAAACATAATATAACCTTCCTTGGGTGCTGGCTTCCCCCGACTGCCAGCACTTTCTCAGAAGCCCCTTCTTCAGGAAACCTGCTGGTAGGAACAGGGTGTGGGGGAGGGGCGTGTCTGCATGGTTGGTTTCTGTGCAGAGCATCTCGTGATGTGTCTCAGTGCAGACAGAGGAATGCGGACCTTCCTGCCCCTCTCTATTGTGTCCCAGCTCATGGCAGTTGCTGGAGAAGACAGCTTTGCTGAAAACCCAGTTTTCCACCCCTGCCATCTCACCCCCTGGAGAGCCCAGACAGCCCTTGCCTCATTAAGCCACCTGTGAAGGAGGAAGTACAGACAGGCTTGGGAGCCCCCATTGCTAAGTGGAGAAGCTGTGGCTTCCTTTCCTGCCCATAAACAAAAGCAGCCAGCTGAAAGAGTGGGCATTGCTTACTGTGGGATGCTTGCTGCGTCAGAGGAAGGAAAAGCGCTTTTCCAGAATGTTCATTGTGTAGGGCATCTCACTATAAACTACAGAAAACAGGGCAACGCAGGAGGGCAGACTATAAGCAGTAGAAACTGACTATAAGCAGTAGAATTTTGTAGACATAACCTTGTATTTATGTCGGGTTTTATAGTGTATGCATTTGAGAACAGAACCTCCTTAGAGCAAAGTGGAATCTTGATTGTTGGGAAATATTGATGCTTCAGAGATACCTCTCTTCCAAATACTGGGTGATCATTCTGTGTTGGCAAGGGACATGTGTCGTTTGCAGTGCAGTATCACTCTCACATAGGTCTCCCTGGTGACTGCTCAGCGTGTCAAATGTAGCCTCCCTCTTGCTCATCCTCTGTGTCAAAAAAACCATCACATGCACAGAGTGCTCTTGTCCCGTTGCGGTGCCTAGGAGGTGGGCACTTGCCTAGTGGCTGCTGTGAGGTGGGTCGGTGAACACTTGATGGTACCCAGTTATTTAATGTTAGGAGATCTTTGATAACTACCTTGGCTTTTGGGGAGGTTATATCGTAGTAAAATAAGTGGTTCGGCATTATCAAGTAAATTGATATTTGTGTAGCCGTGGTGTTTGTCTGTCTGTGGTTTTCTGTAAGACCAGAGTTCCAAACCTGGTGAGGCAGCTTCCTCGTCTCTCCTTCCCTCACCTGACCTGCTTCTGCTGTGCGTCTTCACTGCTCCAGGAGCCTCAGGGAGAGAAACTGTCTCAGCCGTTGTCCCTTTGTGACCTGTGTATCTTACTTACCAACCCTCAGAATTCATCCATAATGTAGCAGATGTCAGAATTTCCTTCCTCCTTAAGGCCGAATAGAATTCCATTGTATGAATGGGCCTCATTTGTTTATTAAGCCATCAATGGACACTTGGGCTGGCTCCAGCATCTGCCTGTGGGAAAGAGAGCTGCTGTTAACCCCGGCTGACACATAACCGTGGGTCACGGCCCCTTTGGAAGGATTAATAGCCCTTTCAGTGGATCACCTAAGACCATGAGAAAGCACGCGTATTTACCTTGTGATTTATAACAGTAGCAAGATTACAGTTACAAAGTAGCAGCAGAAGTAATTTTATGTTGTGGAGGAGTCACCAACAGGAGGAATGGTATTAAAGGGTCTCAGCATTGGGAAGACTGAGAACCACTGCTCTAGTGCCTGCTTCACTTCTTTGGGGTGCAAATCTAGGAGCCTACGGCAAGGCTAAGGGACCCACTCACTGGGCTTCTGACTGGATAGCTCCAGTTCCAAAGACCCCAACACCCTCTGCTGGCCTCCAGGGTCACTGTGTGCTTGTGGTGCACACACAGGCAGGCAACACACTCAGACACGTGTAATAAGTCCTTAAAAGTATTTCTTGAAATGATAATACAGAAGGGGTATTGTAAAAACTGGCAATAAACCTTTTGCCTTCTGTTATAAACCATGTTTTTCAAAAATAACTCCTCCAAGGCAAGAGTAGCAGTGTGCAGACTGTCTGCGTTTGCGGATCTCCCGTGCCTGGATGCGGAGCAGACAGCTGGGTTCTGTTACCTGCTTCTTTGGTCAACCTTTGACACTATCACGTCACGTGTCATTCAACCTCAGCAAGCTCCATTACAGGCTGTGAGAGGAGGGGAAGGCAAAAGATAAGATAACACTTTGGTGCCGTTGACAAACCTGGATCTGTCTAACCTCCTGGGGTCCCCGGAAGGAGCTCAGGTCCCAGAGATTCTGCTTGCACGGAAAGCTACTGATGAAATTTCTCTCAGGAATCTGACCAGCTCTCTTTCTTCTCCTGCAGGTTCTTGCTGCAGTCTGTGTGAGCTCCAGGCTCTGCACCGGAGGCTGCAGTCTTTCTAGGTAAGCTGCTGCAGGCCCAGTTATCCTCCACAGCTGGGGCCCAGTAATGGTTCTTTGGAAAGACTGTGTTCTTTCTCAGTGTATTGAATGCTGTGTTTTCACTTACAGCAGATGTGGGGAGCAGGGTTGGAGGGGTTCACATGGGCTCCTTTCAACTTTGGAGCTGCCTAAATGGGGAGATGGGGAGAACTGCTTCAAACCAAGTCCCTGGTGAGTTTCTGTGGGTGTCTGTGCTGTGTGTGAGGGTCTGCATTCTATAACCAGCTCGTCCATGTCTACACGAACAGTGTCCATAAGTAACGGAGACTCAAGTGAGCATGTTGTGTGCAAAGGGCTGCTTACCTGTCCTGGAGGACACAGGACGTGGGGGGCATGCTGAGAGGAGCTGAGAGGAGTAGGCCGAATGAGGCAGACAGGACAGATCGTCAGCTAAGCCGTTCAGCCTGCAGTCAAGGCTGCACTGTCCCCTTCCAGCCGGAAATGAGATAGATCTGTGAGGGGGCCTGTCCAGGGTGGCCACCTGGCATACAAGGCCTCTAACCTGTGTCAAAACCAGTTCCTGTTCACCCCGTCCTGCCTCATAAGACCACTCACTCATGCGCGTGTGCACACCTCTACTCACCTGTGTGCTTCCCTGCCTTTGCCCCAAAGAACTCCAGTGTGTATTTCCTAGGAGGAAAAGAACGGTGTGCATTTGGGTCACAGCGGTTCAGTTAGCAACCTTGAATTATTTAATACTGACTCATTTATACCCCCATCTGTTATCAGCAACCCAGCTGTTTTCATCATTTGTCCCAGAGTGCCCTTCGTGGCATAATCCACCTCCACACAGTGTCCAGTCCAGGGCTTTCTCACTACACAGGGCCAGTGCACGAGGCTCATGTGTGTGGGGAGACCATGGAAGTCTGTGCGGAGAGAAGTGAATGCCGAGGGTTGGAGGCAGAGGGACAGGGTGGCTTCTCTGACACAGCTGTGTTCCCTCCTGATGGGAACCGGAAGACTCTGTCCATTTCCTCTGCTCAGGGAAGCACTTGAGCCTGAGTGAATTCGCTGTGGAAACAAGTCTGCTGGGAGGTGCAGCACTTTCCAGCACAGGAAATAGCAGGAGGAAGGACCCTTGCCTTCCTTCCAGGGCTGTGGGCTCCTCCTGCTGGGTGACAAGTCAGCTGTCAACACCAGGTGGTGGCCTGGCCTGAGGGCCTCCTGGAGCTACCTGGACACAAATGAGGACCCTCTGGTGTTTCCTCGCCTTGGAGAGCTGTGGGAAGCAGCTGTGCCCCTGTTTCTCCAGGGTGTCCGAGGTGTCTAGAAGAGGCTTAGTGGGCGGGTAATCATGAGGAGTTATGTCCTGGGCAGGTCCTCCAGTGTGCTCCTGGCGAGCGGCTCTGAGGCTGCGAGAGGTTTTAGGCATCTGTAGTTTTGTCAGAAATGACAGTTTATATTATTATATATAAAGATATTATTTCATACAACCCAGAAACGTGAACTAAAGAAAATGTCCCTTTAGTTCACGGAGAGTGTGGAAGCACTCTCCGAAGGAGATCAGTGCCCCAGACTTCCTGTAAATCAGGTCCATTTACAAAGTGGACCTACCTGGGCGTGGCTCTGCAGACCTTTGATCTCAGAACTCCGAAGCAGAGGCAGGTGGAAATCTGTGAGTTCAAGGCCACCCACAGCTGTTGATACCCACCCATCCCACCCCCAAAGGAATTAATAGCACAGTGGGCGAAGGCATTTGCCCTGCAAGCCTGGCAACCAGAGTTTAGTTCCCAGAAACCACGTGGTAGAAGGAAAAGAGCCAACTCTCACAGATTTTCCTCTGATCTCCACATGCATGCATGCATTGGTACCTGTGTGTCCCTTTCTGGCCTGTACAGGCATGAACCTGCAAACCCGTGGAATGTGCCCTCCTGCTGTGCACCGGGCGGGCAGTGCGCTTCTCTTTGGGAGGTGTTTCCCGTCCTGCTTTATAAAGACATCCTCTGTGTGTCCCCGTAGTGAAAAGCCGCTGAATTGGCTCTGAGTCTCTGAATCCGCAGGCTGGGCTCTGTCACAGAACACACTGTGATTTCAGAAGCCGCTTGTTTGTTTATGTGGAGCGCTTGTTTGTGGCAATGGCAGTGGAAGGTTTGTTTCCTGAAGGAGGCATTCACCGAGGAACAATGGGGAGCGCTCAGACTTTGATTCCTTAGTGAAATAACTGTTTTTGTTCTGTGGAGGCTTGTCTCTGTTAATTAACCATGTGTCTGGGAGCAGTTGGGAGAATCCACCACAGCTCGAGTCACCCCGGCCTGGGCGCTCCTGCCTCCTGCTTTCTGTGGGCCAGGTTCTTGGGGCTCTTGGGACATTTGGTTTCCTCCACACCTGCCTGGCCTCTGTGAGGGGCTGTTAGGGAGGTGAGAAGAGAGAGACTGAGCATGCTCCACGGTGTGGGAACCACAGAAGTGGATCTGCTGATGAAAGGCCTTGTTTATATTAAACACAGTGGGGTTAGCAGCCGTCATCTTCACCCTGAGTCTGTTTCTATGTACCCCATTGTGTCCTTCTGCTAGAGAGGGTGCCAGAGCCCCAGAATGAGGGAAGGGTTCTTCTGGCGGAGGAACTCGGGTCTGGTGCTAGTGTCAACTTTGAGCTGTTTTGGCTCTGGATAGCTGTAAGCAAATACCTTAGCACGCGGACTGTGCGTGCTGGTGGCACACACCTGTGCTCATAGCCAGGAGGCTTGTGAATTCAGAACCAGGCTGGACTACATATGGACACATTGTCGGGGGGAGAGAGAGAGAGAGAAAGAGAGAGAGAGAGAGAAACAGAAACAGACCCACGTACACATGAACACACACCCCAGAAGTGAACTTGACGGAACCTGACTTAGTGAGAGGAAAGTTAGTGTTAGTGATGGCAGCAGCTTTTGCCGCCAGACCCTCCATAGCATTAATTTATTTAACCTTGCACAGTTTGCCTGAACTGTTTTTTGTTTGGTGCACCCAGGGCCCTGCCTTGTGTGGGGCAGACGTTGTGTGCTTCACTTTCCATAGAAGGAAAGTTCATGAAGAGCCCCACCGCAGTCACTAGCCTCTGGGAGGGGCAGGTCCCAGTGAAGCTGGGAGCCTCCCTGTCCCGCCAGGAAGCAGTGTTTATAGGTGGGCTGTGGGAGCGTCTCCTGTGGGGGTGACCTCTGCTGCTTGACCTCAAGACTGGGCGGTCACATCCAGCTTGGAGAAATAACTCTACAACAGTCTCAAGGTTTCTGTCAGATTTTACTTACTGCACCAATATAGCTACTTAACTAAGTTTTTTTTTCTGGAGAAAAAATTAGCTGGATTGTTCGTAACATGCTTATGACCTGTTATGTCCATGAAGCGTAATCACTCTGTCTCCAGCAGACTACAGCAAGAATTGAGTCTGGGCCAGGCGGGACTGGCCGTGGGCAGGCAGCACAGGGGATCCTGAATGAGGTCTTCCACCACAGGAGAGTTGGCTTGCATTTTATGGCCTCCTTCTGTTCTGTGCCTGTCAATCAGTACATTTTCCGTTCTGCTGACGGGAGCGGCAGGTGGGTGGTTACAGCCGGTTATAGCCCTTGGTCTCCAGGTTGCCTGTGTTATCTCTGCACTTTTAGCTTTAGGGTTTGATAACTGGGAGTCTGTTAAGCTTCGAGGCAGAGAAGCTGCAGATGGCTGAGGCCAACCCCAGGAGAGACCCTGCCCTAACAGCCTCGGCTCAGCTGCTCTCCTCAATAGACCACTTAGAGGGACAAGTGACAGTGAAAAGCCAAGAAAGGAGATTTATTCAGTGTGGCCACACTGAGAAGAGGAGCCCAGATGCCCAGTGACCCCTCCCCGAACTTCCATTCTTCAGAGCACTGACAGGGGCTTAGCTTGAATAGGGGATGGGAGGGTCACATAGCTAAGCAGAGCTGGTCAAGGTGTGGTCCCGCCTGTCACTGATGCATTATTGTCTCAGCTCCAGTCTGGCCTGCGTGCTGGTCTGACGGGCTGTCAGACTGGATGACATCTCTTCCTGGGAGACGAGCTCTTCCTCAGCCCGGCACCAGGCATCAGCCTTTGCCTTCATGAGCTGGGACATGGGAGATGGACACAGATGTCTGTAGAACAGGGCAGTCACAGGAGCAGGCTCTCTCCTGGGCTTGGCCTGAGCCATCTGCAGCTTCTCTGCTGCAGGCGTGCCCTCTTCAGAGCGCTGCAGCACACAGTCTCTTTCGCATCTTGGGCTTGCCCTGTATCCACAGTAAAGCTTCACGGCAAGGATGGTAACAGTGTGTTGAAAGAGAAAATGTGACTGTTGAGTCAGGTCAGAGTCGGGGTTGGAGGAGGTTGAATGTGGCTTTTAAGTTTTCCATTTGCTACGTGTCCCCCGTTTCTGATGTCGCCTCTCACGGTGCTGTCTCTGTTCTGTCCAGCTGTGCACTCCACAAGGCTCCTGGCTTCTTGGTTGTATAGACCATGAGGCTTCAACCTTCGTGGTGGTTCACTCTAGACTGGTGTGCGTGCGTGTGTGTGTGTGTGTGTGTGTGTGTGTGTGTGTGTGTGTGTGTGTGTGTGTGTCTGTGCGCGCGCGCGCACGTGCGCAGGTGCACATGCGAATATATTCACGTGGAAGACAGAGCCACCCTCAAATGTTATTCCTGAGGTGCCTTCCACCTTGGTTTTGGGGTTCTTTAGATGGAGTCTAGTTAGCCAGTGAACCTCACAGACCCACCTGTCGCTGTCTCCCCAAGCACTGTTTGACTGTGCACATCTGTGCTGGGATTTTTTTGTTTTCACATGTTCTTGAGATCAAACTCAGGTAGGTCCTCATGCTTGCACGGTAAGCACTTTACCCACCGAGCCCCAGACTCAAAAGTGATTTTATTGCCTGCTTTGGTGGCTCGAGCAATGGACCTGGCCATGTCAGGATCTCTATGTTGCCTTCAACTCTTAGCTGTCCACTCAAGAAACTTTCAGAGAGTTAATTGGATGTAATCTATGTCGTACATGTGTTGGAGGAGGGAACTCATGCTGTGGCACACGTGTGGAGGTCAGACGAGAGCTTGTACTGTCAAGTTTTCTCCCTCCACCTTTACATGGGTTCTGGGGATCCAGCTTTGGTCACGAGGCCTTGCAAGCACCTTTACCTGCGGAGCCATCTTGCTGCTAAGAAAGCTGAAAATCCTGGTGTTTGATATTTAGGTGCGGGCTCAACAGTGAGTTACCAACATCTGGCTGATTTCTGTAGGCAGTGGAAGTGGAGAAGCTGCTTTGGGGCAAGGGAAAATTAACATGACAATAGTAATTGTCATAAAGTAGATGTCACCTTTAAGACCACTTCAAGGGACAAGAACTCTTTAGTGGCCAAGAATAAGTGATGTCATGGGTCCTGGCCTGAGTTCTCTGCCATTACCAGCCTGCCCTCTCATCTTCATGGGAAGGGTATAAGGGCTGATGTGGTTCACCCTGTGGTCCAAGGACACAGAGTCTGGGGGAGTGTCCAGGGAGGAAGGCAGCCAGCTACAAGAGCCCCGTGCAGAGGGCGATCCTCCCCTCCTCTCCCCACCCTTTGTCTGTTGTGTGAAGCTTAGCATGCAGGCATTACTCTCGTGATCTGCCTGCCTGGGAGCCACACTATTTTTAGGCACTACTCCACACAATAGGTTTATAAAAAGGCTATTGAACCTTTGGAGGCTGCTGTGTTCTGTCTGACAAGGCTGAGTTACGAGCAGGTTCCCCACCTCACCCTTCAGGCGTGTAGGATTTTCTTTCCTTCATCTTCTTCTTTCTTCTTCTTCCTTGGAAATCACCAGAATGACTTGGAGATCCGGGTTTGGCGGTCTTGACAGGCGGGACCAGTGTCTGCAGGGCCCTCCTGTGCCCTCTGCAGCTCTGCTTCATAGGCCTTGGTTGAAGTTACAATTTTTTATTTTTATTTTTCCTCCTTTTCCTTTTTAAAATGTGCTAAGATATGCATAGTTAGTGCTGCTGCTAGGAAAAGTGAACAAGGGAGGTGTTCTCTCTCTCTCTCTGAGTCTTTTTTGTCTTGAGTTGTTTTCTCCAAGGAAGGGATCCCCTTGTCCGGGCCTGAGTGACCAATTGGGAAAGCAAGCACCGTTTGTTACTTTATGTTGTTTTTAAAGCCCACTTTGGCTGGGGCTGTGATGAGCTCAGTTGAACAAGGCCTTGGATTCTATCCCTAATGCCACACAAACCAGGGTGATGACCCAGATGCAATCCCAGCACTTGGGATGCAGAGGCAGGAAGATAACAAGTTGATCCTTGGCTGCAGTGTGCTCAAAGTCAGCCTGGTTTTTATGAGACCCTGTTGGAACAGAATCAAAATGAAGATGAGAAAAAGCAATTGGATCTTGTTAGTTTCTTATTTTAGGCTCTGAATTAGTTTGTTCATCAGGATGGAAGGACTGACTTGCCATCCCTGAAATGGAAAAACGACAGACACACACACACACACACACACACACACACACACACCCCTCATAAAACTTGATGCTCTCGTGTGCCCACAGGATAGATTGGCCATTTCTTTCCCTTGGTGTCTCTCAATTAAGATGCTATAGCAAGCAATTTGCTAGACTCGTGCTGTGCAGTTGACTTTTTCAAATGCACAACTTCATGGAGACCATTCTCAAACTAGTTTTCTTCTAGGCAACTAGCCAAGTGAGGATTTCCTTAGCATTTCTTCTCGGGGTGGGAGACTTGCAGTTGCGTGATGATGACCTTGCGATGCTTGCAAGCCACCTCCTCTGGCTGCTGTTACATCTGTGTCATTCTCCTGGCATTGGGAGATGCTCCTGGGATGTCACACCACCAAGACCGGTGTGCAGCTTGGTTGAGGGCACCACTTAAGTTCACCTGGCCCCTGAGCCACCCTTCCATTTGCCTTCTCCAGTGTCTCTCATTCTCCTTGGGCTGGCTGGCAGCCAGTTGGCACTGATGCTTCACTCCGGGCTCCTCGGGTGTTTGGCTCACTGCAGCTATGCAGGCCGTTCAGTGATTGTACACAGCACCTCTGCTCACAGATCCGTCATCAAGGTCAGCGCGCACAGCTTCCTGTGTCTCCTTCCCTGTTACCGCTGATGTGGATTCAGGAGTCATAGGGTGGGACCCAGAAGATGACGTTCCCACCAGGCCCTCCTGAGGGAGTTGTCCATGTGGACCATCAGTGGTTGAACCAGAAAAACCTAGCTAAGGAACAACTTACCCAGGGTGAGAAAGGTCAGCCCCATTCCTTCCTCTTCCGTTCTGTACTGTGCGCCGTGCAGAGTGCCCCACAGGCTTCTTAGGCTGCCCACCCAGATGGGGGAGATGGCTTGGCTTTCTGTTGCTGGAGGAGTCAGGTGAGACAGGCTCATTGTGTAGATTGCATGTCCCACCAGCCCCAGACTGCGGGCTGAGTGGAGTCTCACTGAGTATGTTTCAGTGTGGGGCTACTGGTAATTACCTTATTTTTGGCCACTGTCATGGTCTGTTTGTGTCTTGTGGTATTCTGCTCTGCACGCTGGCGGGTGTCTGAGCTGTGAAGATGTTTTATTAGCAAGCACAGGTTCTATTCAGGGGTGATTCAGAGCCTGGGAGGGACATGTCTAAACTGCAGCTGAATCCATATTTCATGGTGACAGGTGCCTCTTTGTAAAAACAAAAACAAAACATTTTTTGTTGTTTTTTATTTGGTAAGAAAGAAATTTAGTTTGTAACCCAAGATAACCCCAGATGCAATTGTCCTCCTGCCTCAGCCTCCTGGGTGCTGGCGTTCCTGATGCAAACCACTATACCTAGTTTATAAATCCCTGTAAATAACCCAAGGCCGCTTCTCAGCAGTGAGTGGGTTCTTCCCTCTCTTGTCAGCATAAATGAGGTTAGGGAGCAGGGGGTAATTAAGGCGGAAGTGGTGACCATGTGTTCTTCACCTTCCTGACCCAGCATGTCTGATCTCTTCCCATGGAACTGGTCTTCCTCCTGGGGGACGGGAGGTGGGAATGCCTAAACGAAGGGACTCTTGAGACAAGCGAGCAGCGATGTCTCCCCTGCAACACCTGTGGGTCTCGACCCCTTCAGCAAACTTCTGTCTCTAAAAATATTTACAATATGATTCATAACAGTAGCAAAATTACAGTTAAGAAGTAGCAATGAAGATAATTTTATGGTTGGGGTCACCACAGCGTGAGGAACTGCATTAAAGGGTCACAGCATTAGGAAGATTGAGAACCACTGTCCTAGAAGATTCATTAATGACCAATGGGGTACAGACCAATGGTGGAGAAACTTTTGAAGGGTCTGATTTGGCCAAAAAAGTCACTCTTAATAGCCAAGTTACCACTTTCTGGCTGTCTTCCTGGTGCCATGCTCGTAGTCGGTACGTTCAGGTGAAGGGTCTATGGTACAAGTTGGAAAATGGCATTGCGACCCTATGTAAGAACAGAGACCCGTGTGTGTATGTGTGTGTGTGTATTCATGTGACTGTGCAGATGTGTGCATGCTTGCACATTTGGAGGTAAGTGTTTATTTCTTGTGTCTTCCTTGATTACACTCCAGCTCACTGAGTCTGGAGCCCGCTGGTTAGGCTAGGGTCGCTGGCCCTAAGCTCCAGGATCTGTCTATCTCTGTCTCCCCATTGCTGGGGTTATAGACGGGGGTGCTAGGGACACAAACTCAGATCTGCATTTTACACGGCAGGCACTTAACCCACTGAGCTGTCTAGCAAGCCTTTGGTTTAGTTTTTTATTTTTTTTATTATTTATTTATTTATTTATTTATTTATTTTTGGCTTTTTCGAGACAGGGTTTCTCTGTAGCTTTGGAGTCTGTCCTGGAACTAGCTCTTGTAGACAGATGGTCTCAAACTCACAAAGATCCGCCTGCCTCTGCCTCCCGAGTGCTGGGATGGTTTAGTTTTTTAAATGCAAACTGAATTTCTTTCCTGAAAGATGAAGTTTATTAAAGGGGATGCTGGTACCTGGTGGTTGAGCTCTGCAGAGGGGAAAATGTTGATTCGGCATGGCAGATACCTGGTGGCATCTTCATACTCCCAGGGACCAGCAGCAGGCAAGTTGGCTCTGGCTCCCTGCTGGGCTGGGAGAATACTTTCTGGGGTCCCCTGGGTAAGTTCAGACACTCTGCTACTTTATATAATTGCAGTCAGTCCCCCACCCACCATGGGATGAAGACCCTGGAGTGTGAAATTAACACATCAAGTGAATTTGATATTGCAGTAGCCTTGGGCTGGTTTTTGCAAATTAAATTTTGCAGAAATTAGCGTGAGCCTTGCAAAGGCGCATTAATTTAATGCCATCGACATTGAGCTACTTCCTTGCACTCTTCCCCGAGACGGAGAGGATGGTTTCCTGCTAGGATAATGAAGGACCCTGGCTGTGTAAATTTTCTGTTTGGTGAAAAATGCCATTGGCTGAAAAGGATTGTCCAAGTCAAACTCCATCCCGTTCTACACACATGTAAAGATAACGTGAATATAAAGGCTGAGGAGGTGCAGCAACCAGTAGAATTGAATTTTCCAGAGACTTTCATTAGCTGAACTTCAGGAAAAAAAGTTGATTTTTCTTTCTGAGGTGGATCTGCAACTCAGACCTATCATGATAGCCAAGCTCACCATCCCGGCGGAACGCCAATGCCTGCATAGAAATTCACAGTGTAGAGAGGGTTGCTGAGACACCTGGAGCTCACAGCAAGAGTCAGCTTTAGGCTGCACTGCCTGTCCTTTCTGTCTGGATGCCAGAACTTGCTCTTTGGCCATGTCCTGTGCATATGTTCCAAGTCCTTGTCTTGGCTTGTCATGTGTGTTTGTACATACACACATGTGTGGGTGTATGTGTGGAGGCCAGAGGTCAACCGTGGGTTTCTCACTGTTTAATATTTTTAAAAATTATGTATGTTGTGTGTATGCATGTTTATGCAATGTACCAGGTGCCTGCGAGGACCAGGGGAAGGTGTTGGATTCCCTGAAACCGGAATTACAGTTATGAGCTGCCTGTTATAGGTGTGGAAATTGAACCCACCCCCTAAGGACATGTCAGCTGTGATAGCACCTGGGTTTTTATTGGGTGCTGAGAATCTGAACTCAGGTCTTCATGCTTCAGTGGTAAGCCTTTTACCACCCTAGCCATCACCCCCGCTTCTCTTACCCTTTTCTGGCGTTACTGTTACTGTCAGGACATATACAGCTTCCAGGGTGGGGGGCTTGTGTTGTTTCCTGTTTGAATCCCAGTGGCTCATCCCTCCTTCCAGGGCCTGTCACGGTGGGGAGGAGCGCAGGTGTCCCCGTGGGAGCTGAAACCACGGACTTTCCAGGCAGGGTTCTGTCTGCCCGGTGTGGCCGTGACATGTCCGTTTCCAGGGCAGCAGCGGCTACTGTGTTCGGCTACTCTCCATGCCAGCACTGCCCTGCTGCTGTGGAACCGTGATCCACATAGAAAGCCTCTGCATCAGGTATTTGAACTCGTTGTTTTGTCTGTGGATTGGAGATGTGGCTGTGGTCAGGCAGGTACCAGGCGACTCTTGCCCTCTTGAGCGGTTCTTGGCAGTAATTTATCTAGCTGGCCGTTTTTGTGTTAGGCGGGTAAGAAAATACCAGGAATAGAGTTCTCGGATTTCCTAGTCTTTGCTTCAGTGAGGCAGACAGGTGTGTCACCTTGTAATGGTAGCACTG
Organism: Dicrostonyx torquatus; assembly: GCA_028555095.1. NCBI lineage: Eukaryota > Metazoa > Chordata > Mammalia > Rodentia > Cricetidae > Dicrostonyx > Dicrostonyx torquatus. The sequence goes on from JAQHUG010000113.1 coordinate 4,906,003, forward strand.
GGTTGGTCCTCTGAGCACTGGGGCTCTCAGAGGCCCTGTGACAAAGACAGCCGCTGAGAGGAAGCATTCATGGAGAACCGGAAAGTTAGTGAAGACTGGACTTGGCTAATGTGGGAGGGAGAGGGAGCGAGGCCTATATATGGCCTAACTCTAGTGGCCTTAGGGGGCCGAAGGTCACTTTTGTGAAACTGACCCAAAATGCCTGACTCAAGCCACTTACAGAGAAAAGATTTTCTCCTGGATTGTGGGTGTGGATCATTCAGCCTGTGCCTTGGCCTGGAGACTGCTTGTCCATTTCCCGGCCACCCAGATCCAAATAATCACATAGAAACTATATTAATTACAGCACTGCTTGGCCAATAGCTTAGGCTTCTTATTAAGTAACTCTTACATCTTAAATTAACCCATTCCTATTATTTTGTATTTTACCATGAGACTCATGGTTTACCAGTAAGGTTCCAGGGTGTCTATTTCCTTTGGCAGCTACACGGTGTCTCCCTGACTCCACCTTCTTTTCTCCTGTCTCTGCTTGGATTTCCCACCTTGCTCTGTTCTGCACTGCCATAGGCCCAAGCAGTTTCTTTATTCACTAACCAATAAAAGCAACACATATACAGAAGGACTTCCCACACCACTCATGTACCTGGCTTATCTTGGTGGCTGGAATGTGTGTGTGTGGGGAAGATTCTCACCTGGTGGTAGACAGGAAACAGAGCAAGGAAATTACAAGGGACCCAGACTGACCTTCAGAATCACACACCCGTAGTGACCTGTGTCCTCCAATTAGGCTTCACCTCCTGGTTAGCGCCAGGAGCTAGGGACCAGGTGTTTAATATGTGACCCTCTGAGGGCATTCTAAACCGTAGCAAACCCCTGACTTCAGCATGAATTTGAAGTTTGCCTGCTGAGGAGAGATGTACACGTCATAGACTGTGGAGGCCCCTGCCACCCCTGGGGATCTCAGACGGCCCAGGCTCTGTCTCCAGAGTGTCCCTACATGGTTTTTAGGACAGGTCATAGTGAGCTCTGTTAGCTGCTGTCGCAGGCCTCCTGACGGCACCTGCTGTGTGCAGCTCTCTCGGCCGCACGTTTGTCTTTGCTCAGGGTTTTTACTCCTGAGACAAACACTGGCCAAAGCACATTGGGGAGGAAAGGGTTTATTTTTTTTGGCTTTCGTATCCTGAATCTTGGTTTATTGTTGGAAGCTAAGATAACACCTCAAACAGTATGGGAACCTGGAGGCCGGAGCTGATGCAGAGGCCATGGAGGGGTGCTGCTTACTGGCTGCCCCCCATGGCTTGCTCAGCCTACTTTCTTATAGAACCCAGGACCTCAGCCCAGGGATGGCCCCACCCACAGCGAGCTCAGTAAGCCCTCCTACATCACCAATTAAGAAAATGCCCTAAAGCCTTGACTACAGCCTGATTTTATGGAGGCAGTTTCTCCTGGAAGCTCCTTCCCCTGTGATGACTCTAGTGTGTGCCAAGTTGACGTAAAACTAACCAGCACAGCATTGACGCTGTGTGGGATTACAGACTGACCATTTTCAGACAGTGTTCATTCTTTAGCGAAGCTGTGTGCCGCTGCCGGAACCGCCGCAGCCTTCTTGAGCTGGGCCAGTTACGACTTCAGAGTGCTCTTTGAGGACCTCCAGGCAGCTGGGTGTCAGCTTGCTGGCTCATGCCTTATGATGGGCAGATCTTTCCTCCTCTCCTTCTGTGATGGAGCTGGGTTAGTTAGGAAGTGACATTGTGCTTTCTAGGACTCTTGATGTGAGGGTGTTTCTATGTCTAAGGGTCCTTTCCATGATATTTCTAAAGGCACACCTCTCTCGTGTGTACGTGTGAGTGTGCATGTAAGTCAGATTAGTGTAGAAGTCACTATGTAATCAGGTTGGCCTTGAACTTGTGACTCTCCTGTGTTAGCCTCCTATATGCTGGGACTACAGATGTGCACCATCATGCTTGACCTGGGAAGGACCATATTTCAGCTGTCTTCCTTTATATAGGATGGGATAATACCGGTCAGATCCTCACACAGCAGGACAGTTTGGGGCTCTGTATTCTGGTCATCGGTCCAAGTCTGTCATCTGTAGTTGGCACTTGTGGGGCTACTCAGGCAGCAGGTGTGAGCAGTCAGAGTTGGGCTCACCTGTTGCAGACACAGTGCGGTGCTGGAGGAATCTGAGATGGCTTCTGTTGAGCTTTGCACGGGGGCAGTGCGGATAAGGAAACGGGTCTCCCTGCTGCCTCCTACCTATGCCTGTACCGGAAAGGCAGCTGCGGGGCGTGGAGCCCACGCATTCTTTGGATGTTGGGGTTATAACTGATTTCAAAGTAAAGACTTCCTCAACAACTGAATTGTATACTGATAGAAGCGAGCAGCTTCTGGTTGGGCATAGCTTTTAGTTCATGGGTAGTTCTAAAGGTAGAATAATCAAGAAGGACGCCCGACTTTGTTTTATAGACACAAGGCGGTGTGTATTCTAGTTCTTTTCTGTTGCCGTGATGGAACACTCTGACCGGACACAACATACGGGAGAAAGGCTTTATTTCAGTGTATGGATCCCATCCATCTTTGAAAGGAATCAGGGCAGAATCTCGAGGCAGGAACTTGGAAGTGAAAGACCCCTGGAGTGGGAGACTCTCACTCAAGTCTGGGGATAACACGACCCCCCAGGAATTCACGAGAGACCGTCCTTGCTGAAATCACATGAGGTTTATTGACAGGACAGGAACCAGTGCAGGGGGGCCGAAACCCATTTCCCATGTAGAGGAAGAGTTCGACGACCACCGAGTAGATGGGAGAAGGGGTATTTAAGGGAAGAAACCATAACCCAATAACCCAAAGGGGGTAGGGAGGGTGCCATTGGAAAATTCCGAAAATACCAGTGATCACTGGAAAATTCTGAAAATACCAGTGTTAATCACAAGGGGGTAACTCCCTGTTTCTCAAGATCATTCTCAAGATTATAATCTAACTTTATGGTCAGCTAGTTCCTGGAACAGAGTCACTGTACTGGCTAACCTAGATTTTTGGTTCTTCTTTCCCTGCTAGATTTTTTTTGGCTCTAGTCTTTCTGCTAGAGGGGTCTGAATTTATCCAGGTCTTTCAGAGGCAGGGGCGGGCCTGCCTGCTACACTGCAGTATTACCTCTAACCAGGAACTCACTTTATAGCCAGGAATTATGCAGAAACCAGGGAGGAAGCTGCTTGCTGGCTAACCCTCAGGCTAAGGCTTAGCTAGCTTTCTGATACAGCACAGGACCACTTACAGAGGAATGTTGCTGCACCCAGTGAGTGGGCTGGGCCCTCCTACAGCGATTAAAATCAAGACAGCACCCCACAGACATGCCCATAGTCTAAGGTAATCTAGGTAGCTCCTCTCAGATGAGGCTGAACTGTCAAGCTGTCTGACAGAGCAGACCAGGACAGTGTGCTGACTCTATCTACCCCTTAAAGGTTTGTCACTGGGAATCGCTCCTCAGTGTTATTCTAATAGAAAATAATTGACCCTTTTTGAACCTGTTTGTTAAAATTAAACTATCAAACTCTATGGAATGCCTAAGTCACCAGATCCTGCAGCTTCGAGGCCAGGCCAGGATGCTGCAGACCCGCGGTTCTGGAAGGAATGCGTCCTGGAGTGTGTGATAGAGAGAACCAGCTATGTGTGTTACAGAAATAGCATATTCTCACAGAAATAGTAAGTGTTTCTTTTTTCTTGGGTACAGCCCATTGCAGAAAGAGACTAGAGGGAAACCTGAGTGCCTCATTGAGCAAGAATCAAAACATCACTATTTTTAGGGGTGCGGGGTGGAAAGGCTTTGGTGTTCGGGAGGTGGGAAAACAAGTTTGTTAAAAATAGGACCTTAAGTGTAAACACTTTGTTTCTTGGTCCATCCTTCTAGCACAGCCACAGAGTGGAATCATCCGGGGGTGAGCTTGCTCCCATATGTGGTGGGCATCTCTGTGAGTTTGTGTTTCCAAGGGTCTGGTCGCTGGCAAGCTGTGACTAACTCTCAGATTTCCATCCCTTTGTCTCGCTCTCTGTGTCCCTCCCACTCAAATGGGCCTAGTGGTCACTGATACTAATCACAGGGATAGATGGGGTGTTAAGATAGAAATTTAACACAAAATGTATTCGTTTCGGTTCTTAATTCTGTCGGGGAGAATGTTAGCTATGAGATGGCAGCCAGCACTGAGGAAGGATTTGGGTACTGCCCTTGCCCTGGGGAGAGGGTCATAAGTTGCCTGAAGCCGGGGCTCACGCTCTGCTCAGCTTCCTTCATCTGTCTCAAGGCTCTGCCAATTGGCTGATTGCTTATCAAAGCTTGAGTAAGAAGCTGCATGGTTATGAGGGGGAGATTGAGTGTGTACATTTGTACAGGTGTGTGGGGGGTGTGCACCTGGGCTAAAGATGTCAGGTGTCCTCTGTCACTCCCTGCCTTATTTCCTTCAGACAGCGTCTCTCACTGAACATGCAGCTAGGCTGGTGAGCCGTGAGCCCTAACAGTCTTCCTGCCTCTCTGACCTCACAACAGCGTCGGGTTACAGGCGTGCATGTGACGATGCCCGTCTCTGTATGAGCGCTAGGTCTTCTCGTGCTTGGGCAGAGAGTGCTTGAGTGCTTCTGTCTGAGGCCACAGAGTTCTCGTATTGTTGTCCCTTTCCCTGTCAGAGGACAGGCTGGCCCAGGTCTGCGCTCTGCACCATTGAGATGTTGTTGAGTTGATGGAGGCATTGGTGCTGCCTTTGAGATCCACAGGCTGCTTCTGTTGGCGTTGGGGGTGAGAACAGCAGCCCAGAAAGGCAGAGTCAGCTGTTTTCCAGTGCGCGTCTGAGTTGTTCTGGCGGATGGTGCCACTGTTGTCAAGGGGACTTCTTGTGCAAATGATGGTGGCTGTGAGGCTCCTGAGGCTGGCCGTCGTGTTTGCCCAAGCTAAGCTACCCTGGCATTGACATTTCTCTATTGGTTTGGAAAATACAGAAAAGGGAGGAAAACGCCCTCCAAACCCAAAGCACTGTGATGAAGTTGGGCTCACGGGTGACTGAATAAGAATGTTCTCATTTAAAACCCTGAGAACGGTAAATATTTGGCTCCCTGTAGCGCAGCCTTCCTCCTCCTGCACTGTATCTTGGTTATTTAGCCTCTGCCAGGCTCCCAGAGAGCTGTTCCTGTGAGCAGTGAGTACTCTGGATGCAGCACTGTGCCGTGACGAGCTGAAGGAGTGGCTTGTTAGTGAGTGCAGCAGCAGCACACATGCGGACACTAGCGCTGCTAGGCTGCAGCGTGGGTTTCCGAATCCCAGGTAAGGACTCACGCAGCTGGTCTCCAGGCCTGCCCTAGAGCCATGAAGAAACCCCCTGTGGGTTTCCTCCATCAAAATGTTCCGTCCAGAGCCTCTGTCTCTCTGCAGCTGGCTTTAGAATGATCCAGAATGCCTTCCTTCTTGCTTGCCATCTGTGATAGCAAGGAGTTAGATATGGGGAGTTAGGGACATAAAGATTCAAGGTAGAGACAGTGGGCAACTGTCCAAGCCTGAGGAACTGAGTTCAAATCCCCAGTGTTCATGTAAAAAGCTGAACATGGCCAGGGGTCCTGACCGTGAACCCAGAGCTGTGGAGGGTGGAGACAGAAGGGTCGCTGAGGTTTGCTGACTGCCAGACTGGTTCCCAGTTTAGTGAGAGAGTGACAGACAGACAGGGACACTTGACATCCTCCTCTGGTCTGCACCCTTCTGCATGTGCACACACACGTGCACACGCGCGCACACACGCGCGCGCGCGCACACACACACACAGCCAAAGTTAACACGATGAGGAGCAGAGTAAAGCTGATCATGTTTTTCCATGTTCAAACTCCAAGTTCAAGTTGGATCATCAGGGTGTTGGTTCATAAAAGACTTAGTTTTTCCTGTTTAAGTTCACCCTTCTGTCCCCTAATCAGGCCGACAGTGACCTCACCTCTCCCAGAAAGCATCACCCTGTCTACGTAGCCTTCCACAGACAGGACACTGCACTCGGCCCTGGCCGCTTCTAAGCAGTTTGTGAGGCGACAGCAGCCTGCTCCGTCCTGTAGTAGACAGCAATCCACTAGCCACCACAGTTGCCTGGAGTGGGCAACTTTCCTTCAAGAAATGAGTGGAAGCCCAAAGGAGGGGACTTCCCGGGAATAGTAGAGAATTCCCTCAGGAGAGCAAGCAGGTAGACCGGGATGAGAAGGATTAGGGGGTAGACCTCAGCAAAAACGTGCTAGAGTCGGCCAGGCCGGGCCGGGCCAGGGTATGTGAAGTTGTATGTGGACCAGAAGCAAAGTGCTGGCGGTGGCCAGGGCCTTTGAGGTTGCTCCTCCTCCCCGGCTGGTGCAGTGCACACCCAGCATACAGGGCCGGGTCCTGGACCTCTGTAGTTACTGCAGGCATCTCTGCTCCTTGGAAGTTTTTCCACACCTCTGGCTCTCCAAGGCCCCTTGGTCTCCGTGGAGGTGCCTGCCTCTGCTACCCTTTACCTGGCCCCACTCTCTCCAAGTCCCATACCAACCCTACTTGCACCTCCTCCCTGGGTGATGTCATCCTGGTATGATGTGCCCCCTCCTTACAGTTTATCTGGACCCCATCTGTGCGCAGACACTGTGTTCCCTCGGAATTTGGTCCTCACAAGGTGACTAGCTATCTCTGTTCTGGGACACTACTACAGTGCTGGCCAGGGCTCAGCTTGTGTTTGTTGCCAGAGTCAGTGAATGGAGTGTCATTATTGAGCTCATTCTTGTTTGGCTCTTCTGTGAGTCCTCACACTGTGGGAAGTACCTGCTACACAATGGAGCCATTTGGGTTCCAAGTTCATTGTGACTGGAGCAAAGGCTGCCAGGAGACAGGAAGAATGGTGGGGAGCCTGTTGTTTGTGGTCTGTGCTGGTCCCCAGGGTAGGGGCGGGGTCTCCTCTGTGTTTGCTCATCCTTCTAGCCCAGCAGAGCTCCAGGACAGTTCTGTCTGTGCCTCACAGAAGTCATTAGAGCTGGGGAGGCTCCGCCTTCAGCGTCTCCATGATTGCTGTACTAATATTCATTTGAGTATTTATTTTCCTGTTGCTCCAGTGATTACGCGGTAGCAAAGCTTGACTGTAGAAAGTGGATTATGTAATTACCTCTCTAGAAAATTGGCTTTCGACTTGCACTTGGGATTAGTGTCTGAACAGACGGAGATTCCGCTGTGGGACACGTGGGTCTCTCCTGGCATGGTGTGTGTCAGGAGAACACCTTCGCACAGCACAGGTGTTCAGTCAACTTGGGGGTGACCGCGCGCCCCAGGTCAGGTCAAGTTAAAGGTGAAAAACAGAAAATCGAGACAATTTCTGTGGCCACATTGGGAAGAGGGACAGAGATAGCAAAGACGCCACATTTATCTGTGGGTTCCTGTGGGATGAGAGCATCCTCACATGAACATATCTTCAAAAGTGGGGTTCCTCAGACAGGTGAATAGAAAACAGCCCAAGAGTGGAGGCTGAGACCTCATCCTCACAGTTAGATGAGCCCAGCAGGGGCCACTGGATGCTTTCTTCAGAGGGGATTAAGGTCCATCCCCCAGGGCCACAAACTAGTTCTTGTAAGAGCAAACCCTAAATTTCTGGTTCCCTGCTCACACTGAGCCATGCTCAGAAATTTCCAGAACTGGAACTAAACTTTCCCCTATTAAGAACCTGGCCAGCTGCAGGGACCTCGTTTTTGTAATAGCAGATTAGTCCATGATCTCCCCAAAACAGGATCTGGGGGCTTCTTTGGATGTCGGCCTCCACCTGTTTCCTCATCTATGTGTTCTACATCCGAAGTCTTGGCTTTTCGTGTGTGTGTGTGTGTCCCTGTGCTGTGGTGGGCATTCCATGTGAGCATGTGTGGGGCACACGACAACCTCCTTTGGTGTTGTTCCTCAGGCACTGTCCAGCTGTGTGTTGGGGACAGGATCTGCCACTCAACATTAAACTCACAGATGAGGTCAGGGGCACTGCCTAGCAAGGTCTGGGACCAACCTCCCTGGTGTTCCAAGGTCATCCAAACATGTCCAGCCTTTCCTGCGGGCCTAGGGATCTGAGTGCAGATCCTCACAGGGACTCCTGAGTTCCAGCACATGTCTGAGACGGGGAGGAGTCCAGAACACAGACTCCCATTGGTGCATAATTTGTGTTCTGGAATTTCAGCTCTGAAATGCTCCTGTTTTTTGAATGAGGCTATAACTTATGACTTATTTAAAGGAGTAAGACAGAGACAGAGATGCTGGGGGTCTGGTCAGCCAGTCTAACCTATTCAGCAAGTTCCAGGTTCCACAAGAAGCCCTGTGGTAGAATGTGAGAAGCAACTCCTATAAGCTGCCTTCTGCATAGCTTCCTATGTTGTGCTGTGATTCTCCTGTGCACCTTCTGACATAGCTTCCTATGTGTGCTGTGATTCTCCTGTGCACCTTCTGACATAGCTTCCTATGTGTGCTGTGATTCTCCTGCGCACCTTCTACATAGTTTCCTATGTGTGCTGTGATTCTCCTGCGCACCTTCTACATAGTTTCCTATGTGTGCTGTGATTCTCCTGCGCACCTTCTACATAGCTTCGTATGTGTGCTGTGATTCTCCTGTACACATATGACGTAAACAAGCAAATAAATGGAATAAAAATTTTAAATGGAGGGGGCTGGAGAGATGGCTCAGTGGTTAAGAGCATTGCCTGCTCTTCCAAAGGTCCTGAGTTCAATTCCCGGCAACCACATGGTGGCTCACAACCATCTGTAATGAGGTCTGGTGACCTCTTCTAGCCTGCAGACATACACACAGACAGAATATTGTATACAGAATAAATAAATAATTTTTAAAAAAAAAAAAAAAAAAAAATTTTAAATGGAAAGTGACTGAGCAAAATACCTAACATAGATATCTGACCTCTGTACACTTGCCTGCTCACATACACAAATTATAAAATTAAAAAAAGGAATCTCTGATTGTCGGGTCACGCCTGATCCCCTTGCATGCTGGGATTGCAGCTGTGAACCAGCACACCTTGTTTCTGTTTGGATTTTTTCTGTAGACAGTTGTGTTTTATCAGAATAAAATGCCACATGTTTCCGTTGTTTCACAAGGAGCACAGTTCAGGATGAGGGACAGGAGAAGTGACTCTACCTCTGCTTATGTGGGTGGTTACCTCGGGTAATTGTGGGGTTTCCTGTCATTCTCACGGTTTTAGAAGGCAAACTTGATCACTGTTGTACAAAGCCAAGCAGTCTGGAACACCTGGGCTCCCACATGCCAGTCAAGTGCTTTATCCAGAGCCACGTGATAGCTAGGAAGCCAAGGCAGGAGGACCGCCATGAGTGTGAAGCCAGCTTGGGCTGCATAGTGAGTGCCAGGCCAGCCAGAGCTATATAGCAAGACTCTGACTCAAAAAGAACTAAAAAATACAAAAAAAACAAACAAAAAAGAATGCTAAGAGCAGGTATGAAGTGTGAGCAGTAGGAAGCCGCAGGCCATCACCGAGGGACCCTGTGTCTCTGGAGCCTTTTGGTGAGGATAGGAATTGATCAGGTCCGACAGCTGTTAGAGGGGCCATCTGACATTGGAGCCTTTTGGTGAGGATAGTAATTGATGAGGTCAGTTTTAGACACTCCAAGCCTTTGTTTTCTCTTACGTATCCATACTTAGCTCCCGTGGGCCTCAGGAACTTACGGCTTCTTTGGTTTGAACAGACCAATGCCAAGCATGTCTGGGATCACACTCTTTTGGATCGATCCTGGTTGTCTTCCAACTCTATTAACATTAAAAAGCCCCTGAACCATGTCCTGTCTTCTACACTGTCCCGTGATGTAGAAGTGATACAGTGACTTTTCTGTGTAAGAGGACACAGATCTGTGGCTGAGGGGGTTCAGGTGGCGGAGGTTGTGCTGTGCAAGCCGGAAGACCTGAGTTCGATCCCGGCAGTCACCTAAAGGCCAGGCATGGTGAAACACACGCGTGGCCAGCCTTGGAAGATGAAGCCCAGTGGACCCCTGGGCTTGCTGGCCAGCCTAGCCTAACCAGCGAGCTCCAGGCCAAGTGAGGGACCTTGACTCAAAAAACAAGTTGGACACACCTGAAGAGTAACACCTGAGTTTGACCTCTGGCCTCTACAAATGTGCCCCCCCCCGCATACACATATACACAAGGGAAAAAATTAATTTTTATCTTGGAAAAGAAAGGTTATGTTGGAGGTTACATTGATGTAGCTGTATTTAGACGTGTGTGCATGTATCATTGTTTGAGACACTTGGTATGGTTATAATAATTTAAAATTTCATTATTTTGTGTATTGATACTGTTCTGTCCTGACAGAAGATCTTTTACCGGGCCACCCAGATCGCATTTATGTCGCATATCGGGGCCGGTCTGGGTGGAGGCGTGGGAGAGTATGGATGTCCGTGGGTCTCCCCAGCTCATGGTACTGTCCTTTGGGTAGTAGGGACACGTGGAGCTAGAGCCAGGCACTGTGTAGTGTAGCCTCATCCAGCACAGCCTGAGAACACAAGGAAACCTTCCTTAAAATAACTTCTCGCTGATTCTTGGACGGCTTGGCTGTTTCTCTGCATCTGGGGAAAACAGTAGGTGGAGAAGCCTGGTTCTCGCATGTGCGGCTTCCGGTGTGTACAAACAAGGAGTTTCCCTCGCTGCATACAACCACACAAGGAGGAGGGGATCTGCAGTTTTCTGGCGTTTTTTTTTTCTTCCTTTTTGTTTTTTGTTTTTGTTTTTGGTGTGTGCATAGGCGGGGGGTGGGAGAGGGAGTGGGCGAGGTCTCATATATCTTAGGCTGACCTGCCTTGAACCCACTTTGTATTCACGGAGGACCAGACATTCAGAGTCCTTGTGGGTGAAGGCACAGCTTAGATACTCTCTGCCCTGTGTGGACTTGTGTGTGCTGGCCGGCTTTCTGTTACAAAGATGTTCAGTTTTGAGGGTCCTAGCCATGTTTTCTGAGTCTGGGGGAGGGGTTACAAATGACACGTGTGTCTGTCTTGTGTGCACAGACAAACTCCATCCATGTTACAATGGAATAGTCTCAGATCAAATAGCACCCAGTGAGTGGAAGCTTTTGAAACATTAAGCCTTGCAGCTGCTTGGACACAAGAGGAGATGGGTTGTGACATTTACTCTCTGTCAACTCTCTCTCCTATCACTTGTTGGGAATCTTTGCCGGAAAGGTTGGTCACTTGTTACTTTCACAGTAACATGGTTATTAGTTCACACGCAAAAGCGAGTACCTAACAGGAGCCGGTGTGGCACTGATTCTTGAAACTATATAACAGTTTCATTGTGGTGGTGTATGTGCGATTTCTTAGTTCTGCTCAGAGCGTATTGTTTGTTTTCATGCACATGAGTGTTTACTAGCATGTGCTTATGTGCACCGCATGTGTGCATTGTCTGCTGAGGCCGGAAGAGGGTGTTGGATCTCCTGGAACTGGAGTTGCAGACAGTCATTAGCCACCCAGAGTGGGTGGGAGCTCGCACTCATGCGCAGTCCTCAGTAGGAGCAGTCTGTGCTCTTAACCACTCAGCTCCCCTTGCCCTCGCAGGTTTTAGTTTTATAGCTTGCTCTCTCTTGTCCTGAGAGCTTTGATTACTGACAGGTACCCTGTGAAACTGGCGAGAGATGCTGTCCCTCAGGACAGTGACAGAAGAGGTCAGTGGAGCTGAGCCTCCATCCTCAGAGCCACACTGTGGCTTATGTGGCTGCAGGCATTGGGGTCCAGTCCGGTTTCCTCTGGTTCTCTGAACATGTGTGGGGGTCCAGTCCGGTTTCCTCTGGTTCTCTGAACATGTGTGGGGGTCCAGTCCGGTTTCCTCTAGTTCTCTGAACATGTGTGCAGCATTCTATCCCTAACACATTAGGGCAACGTTTGTGTCTTAGCTACCAGTTCAGAGCTGTGTGGCCATCAGACACTTGTGTGGGACAGAGGTAGGAAATTTCACTGGCCATCCTGAGAGTGACTTGTTTGGGTAGTGATGAGTGGCCTCTGTCCCCCTCCCTCAGGCACTGAGGTCCATCTGGTTGCTTGACCACACTGACTCTGACCTAGAAGCCAGAACCTCCCCCGGCACACACACACCTGCCTGAAGCTGAGGTCCCTGCCCCAGCTGCAGAGTTTCCTCCGCCTCAGGAGAGAGCCATGTGGCCTCAGCGTTCACGCTGCTGATGCAAGGTCAGGTTTTTCTTATGTGACATGCCTGCGGATGTTTCGTGTCAATAAAAACCTGTAGGAACGCTTCAGGACCTGAGATAGGACCTGAGCACAAGGGGATTCCCTAGGAAGTTTCTTTTATCTTTTAGACGTGTTTCCAGGTCTACATTTGTTTTGTAGAAAACTGTGATTCTGGTTTTGTAGGAGTGGGGAAAACCCTACATTTTGCCAATGGAGAGCATTAAAATTCAGGCTTATGCCTGTGTCAGATTTCATACAAAAGACATTTTACAGTCAAGCTCAGGAAACGTGGAAACAGAGATTTATAATGGAAATGCTGATTCAATTTGAGCCAACGCCAGACATTTCATGAGGGAAAATTAGATTAAACAGTAGATACTTAGAGAGACTTAAGATTGTGACAGCCTAAGAAAACATATGCTGTGCATGCTTCCCAGGCATCCGGACACTCTCTGAGGCGAGCGCGAGGCAGCTCCTTGATGTCTGAGGCCTTTATTAAATGCCCTTTTATCTGTCTTTGGATCACTGGACCCCAGAACGTATGGTTTGGAGTCTGGCGAATCTTGCACATTACCACAGGATCAAAACCCGATGTTGTGGATGGAAGTAATTCAGTCCTGTCATGCGTTGTCTTTGTGAAGTCAGGGAGCTCTAAGAAGGGAGTCACTGGGACCTATCAGCAAGGAACACTGGCCAGCGGGAGGGGCTTCCTGCTGTGCTGGGACCTAGACACACTGGACTCTGCTCTGACCCGAGTGAGGTCAAGGCTGTTCCCAGATGTGCCCTCCCGTTCCAGGGCTGTTTGCCTGCTTCAGTCTGCCTGTAGTCTCCTAGATACACAAACATTTCTGATTTTGATCAAATTCAATTATCAATCATTTTCCTTGGTTGACAATGCTACTGGTGTCCTATCCATGTCTTATCCAGGAAGTCACTGCCAAATCTGTGCTCATACTTCTAGCTTCCATGAGCTATGCTATATTTCCTGTGTGTGTTGGGGTATGCAGGTAAGGGTTAGTGTTTATGGGTGTGTGTGTGTGTGTGTGTGTGCGCGCGCGCGTGCGTGCGCGCAGATACACGTGTGTATAGAGGCCAAAGGTCAACATTACACATGTTTCTCAATGACTCTTCACCATAATATTAAGACAGGGTTTCTTACTAACCTGCAATTCTCCCATTCAGCTTGACTGACTGGCCACTGGGCCCTAGAGATCCTCCTGTCTCCACCGCCACACACCCCCACACACCTCGTCACAGCGGGCTCGCAGGCATCTGTGTGAGCGCTGGAGATCCGGACTCAGAGCCCCAGGCTTGCATACCAGCACTTGACCAACCGTCTCCCCAGACGCGCTGGGTCTTCTTGTGAGTTTTATGGGTTTTGTGCTTTTCTGTTTAATCTGTCTTGGGTGATTTTTACATATGGAGTCAGGTAGGGCATCTGCACATCTCGTCCCCTTTGTCGGAAACATTACTCCCGCTGAGCTCTTCGTGTCCATGTTGAAAAAGACTTGACAGTGCACCTGAGAACACTCTGCAGTGAAGGGGTTTCTTACCTCGAGCCAGCGGTGAATGGTTTGTTCTATATTTGCTACTTAAAAAAAAAAAAAACAAAAAATAGGTACTTGAGTTGTGTGCAGCAGTAGACACAGGGCTAGCCTTCCCTCAGCCTCTGTGCAGAGTGGAGGAAAGTGGCTTTGGATTGGACAGTTTCCTGGCTCACCAAGGACACTGAGCCAGCCACTTAGCACCCTCTGTTCAGTTTGAATCTTGGTTTGATTGTGGTTCTGTGGAGGGAAGGGTGTGAGACTTCCTGCGGCTCTTAAGGCTCAGTGCACCAGGTTTCATGGGCGATGTTTATGTTCCCTTTCCCACGGGCCCAGGTCAAGCTCATGTGGAACCAGTCTTTTAAGATTTAAAGTAACTTCTGAAAGATTTACGTAGGATTTAAAAAAGTCCAATACATTGGGCAGGGTGGGGAAGAAGGCCTTGCTGAGTCTTTGGGCAGGGAGCATTCAAAAACTACCCTGGATAATAGCATGAAGTTAGCATGTGTAAACAGAGTCAGGAGGCCCAGGTTCTGGCAAGGACCTGGATAGGAGTGCCCCATGCTGACTTAATCAGGCAGGCTTTGTTCTGAGGGAATATGACAGTGGCCCAGCTGGGTTGGTAGCAGCTGAAGCAGAGAGGGAAGCATGCCTTAGAGAAACACTGGGTGGTGAACTTGGCAGGCTGTGGGTTGGATGTGGACTTGGAGAAGAGCTGGCTGAGAACTTGGTGTGGCCATGCTGGGTGGGACTGGAGAGGCAGGGGCGGAAGCATGATCTATCACAGTGCAGACTGGAGGCCTTGAATGAAGCAGCTTGGAGTTGTGGATAAAGACTGAATTGCCAGCATAAAGAGGGTGTATGGAACCCCCAGAAGGCCTTCAGAATTTAGAGAAGGCAGCCTGGGATAGCCCAAACACCAGCATCCACAGGGAGGCCCAGGAGGAGGAGCCAGCAGGAGATCTAAAGAAGCAGACAGAGAGTCTCTGTCTGACCCATGTCCTATGAAGGTGGTCCCTGCTCCATCCTGGCTCCTGGGTCTGCAGCCATGTGGATTGGAGAACAGATGTAAGCTGGTCATGAGTGCCAGCCCGGGGCCATGCACACGTGTAAGGGTGGGGAGAGCAGTTTGTGTTCTAGGCTGGGGCCCTGCCCACTTGGAACTAGCTGAAGTCCCACCTGTGGCTCTCATTCCCTTGTTTTCTTTGGTCCTTCAAACCTATCCATCATTGGGTAATGATAAGGGGCTATCTGGGGACTAACTCTTCCAGGGCTTGTCATGAGTGTCCTGCTGTACTCTGATGGAACACACCTTAACTGGACCTTGGAGACCCGCTTTCCTGAAGACCACACTGGGGAAATTCCCCCAGGTAATCCTTAAATCGCCTAAGGGACTGTGGCGCTAAAGCCAGGGTGAGCTTTCTCCAAAGGTAGAAGCCATTCGCCATTCACAACTTACCCCTGAATCATAAAACTCCAGAGTGGAGAATCTTGCTTTCTGAATTCTCATGGCTGTGTCCACTTAATTTTGGTACAGCTCAGTCAGTGGTTGGTTGTTGTGTCAAAAAGAATGTCTGAGTGAAAGACTAATTTTCCTGCCCAGATTTAATGAATTTGCCTATCAATAGATAGTGGTTGCTACTTAATAATAGCTATATTGGCTACATTTCTCATTTCTTAGACAAAATACCTGACAAAATCAATTTAAGGAATTGTTGTAACCCAGTTTGAAGGTAAAGTACAGTCCATCATGGCGGGGAAGGCAGGCAAGCAGTGGAGTGTGAGGTGGCTGTTACAGGAAGCAGAGAGAGATAAATGCTAGGACCTAGCTCCTTCTCCTGTTTCCATCTGGTACCCAGCCCATGGGATGCTGCTGCCCACATTCAGGGTGGATCTTTCCTCCTCAGCTGAACCTCTCCAGAAATTCCCTCACAGACAAGCTCAGAGGTGCATCTGCCAGGTGATTCCAAACCCAGTCAGGTTGACAGAGAGGGTGAAGCAGTCTAACAGCCCACTGCGCAGGTCCGTGAACATCCGCATGTGCGCTAAGGGTTGTTGGATGGCCATCTGGTCCTGGCTTCCTGTGACACCAGCCTGAACACACTTGGTCTGCGTGCATGGCCCAGGTTCTGGACCTTCAGAGAAGGCAGCAGCCTAGCTCTTGTCCTCTTGGCCACAGGGAAAGTAAAAGTGGGTCCCTTTGTTTCTCTGTGCCTTCCCAGAAATGTTCTGGTTAGATTCTGCCGTGGAGAATGAACATTTCCCACAGTTATGCTTGTATTATCAACGCACTGTATAATTTTAACCACTTTTTTCTAGGAATGGGGCTCATAATTTGTGCATTTTTGTGGGTTTCAACCATTTGCTACAGCTGCAGTCCTGATAAGAGGCTCAATTATGAGCACAATATTAGTCTTTAAGACTCACTGATGTCTCATGGGAGACTTGGAAATGCATCTTATTCACAGACATTTGTGCTTACGCAGTGTGGTGCTGTGGTTCTGTCCTGTTCTTTTCTGTTGAATGCCCTGGGCGTTAGCTTGAGTGCCGATCCTTCTCTCGGATTTCCAGTTCTTGAGTTTGTCCTTTAGCTATCTCCCATTGCCTTCCTTCCCTAGCTTCTCGCTGTGCAGGTCTTCTGTTCATGCCCTATGAGGCCACGCAGCTTCCTTGGTTCCTTTTTTCTAATGCTAATAGATGACTGGTAGCAAATTGTTTATTTTTGATAGGCAGCAAAAGCCATAGACCTTGGCACAAGGCAGGAGTAATTGTAGCTGGGAATCTATGTGAATTGGTAGCTAAGAGCTCCCCTAACATGCACAAAGCCCTGGGCTCCGTCTCCAGCATGAACTGGGTGTGTGGAACAAGCCTGTACTTCCAGCACTAGAGAGGTAGAGGCAGGGGGATCAGGAGTCTACACTGGCTACATTAGTGAGTTTAAGGCTAGCTAGAACTACATGAAACCAAAAAACAAATGAACAAACAAACACGGTGGGGGCGGATATTTGCAAAGCATTGGAGGTGGTGCATTCTCGGTATTGAAGATGAACTTGAAAAGGAAAACTAATCTGGGGGGTTCTGTGCCTTCTTCCTTTATCTGGTCAGTGTCTGGACTTGGGAACTTGCAAGCCTGAGTTTATTTGGCCATTTACATCGGAAAACAACAGTGGTCCCTCTGCTACCCCAGCAGGATGGAGCAGGTTAGAAGGTCAGGGCACCTGCACGTACAGTGCTGGCTACACCTCCAAGCACACATCCTGGATATGTCCTACGTCTCATGAAGAAATGTGCCGTGCGCTTATCGCTGGGGACCCTGGCGTTTGCCAACATACACTATCAAAACCAGTGTGTGTGTGTGACAGTGCAGGAAGGGCTGGCACATGGCAGATGGTCCAGAAGAAGAATGCAGAAGCGTGTTGTGCCACAGGGCTTCTGGTGCCCTGGCACGCAGCCTGAGTGCTCCGAGTACTCCATTTTTTGTGACATCTTCATTTGCAGTGGCTCTGCTCCCAGCGTGCACCAGGAGTTTCTCCCAGGAAGCCACCTAGCAGAAGAAGGCTCTGCATAGCCCAGAGCACCCCAAGACCCACGGCAGATGGGCTGTGGGGACTGTCGATTGCTTGCTTCTGCGGGACTCTGCCTTGCCAGGGGGAGTTGTGGAGATGTGGAGAGGGTGGAGGGTGGCAGCTCCTTGCCATCTATCCAGCTGGGGCCCCGACAGCTCATTTCCCTGGAACTTCAGTGGGACTGGATGCCCTCTTTGACAGAAGGGAGTAGCTGCTGGTTGTCCAGTTTACAGTCGTGTAAGGGTTCGAGGAAAGGCCTTTCGGCATAGTGTCCTGTCCGCCCTGGGTTCCCGGGTGTTGACACTCAGCCACCTTTGCATGTGAACATGTATCTGTAAAGTTACAGTGAGCTCTTCTTTTTCTTTTTTAAAAGCAAAGTCTCATATAGTCCAGACTGATCTAATGTGTAGCTGAAGGTGGCTTTGACCTGATCCGGCAGCCTTCTGGAACTCCCATGGGAGTACACTACCATGCCAAGTTTTATGCAGTGGTGGGGATCAATCCCAGTGCTTCATGCATGCCGGGCAAGCACCCAACCAACTGAGCTCCATCCCCAGGCCTGAACTCTTACAGTTAAAGACTATTTAATAGTTCCATGGACATTCCACTTGAATCTTTTATATTAAAGTGTTACTGCCTGGTGCATTCCTTCAGTTAGCTGTTGATTTCTTTAGTGGTGGGTTTTGTTTTGTTTTGTTTTGTTTTACCTTTACTACATAGTAGAAATGTACCGATCGCTACAAAAGAAATGCCGAGTAGAATTATGTGGCCCTGGGCCCGCAGGCTGCTTTGAGGGAAGAGTCACACGAATCTAGAAGCTGCTGTAAAAAGAGGGAGAAAGTAGAGGACACCGTGGGGACAGGGCACAGGGACGCATAGCCTGAGAGGAGAGTGGCCTGATGGGATGGTCAGCCCTGCTCGGCAGCTGGTGCTCCAGTTAGCGGCGTGGACAGAGCCTAAAGTGAAGGGTGCTAGGTACTTGGTATAGTGTGATTGAGACACAGCATGGAACATGGGACTGAACAGCAGGTAGATGGGAGGGGAAGAGAGAGAGAGAGAG
>JAQHUG010000113.1:4941341-4976784 GCA_028555095.1 Dicrostonyx torquatus
TACACTGGTCTCCTTCCCCAGTCAGAAGGACAGGGTACCTGTGTTACACTAGTCTCCTTCCCCAGTCAGTATAAAATGAATGGCTTTTATCTCAAAGCCAATCTGGGCAGTGTTGACTGGAGTGGCGCAGGCGCGCTGATTGCAGAGCTCTCCAGCAGTTCTCAGAACATGGAACCACAGCTTGCAGAGCCTTGCAGAGTTTGCAGGCTTCCCAAACTCACAAACCGAGAGTTGGGAAAGATTGGTGGAAGCCTGGAAGGTGACGTCCAGCGGGAATAAATGTGGTGTTTCATGTAAGGGTGAAGAAAAACTCCGTGTTTAGGGATCCAACCCTTGGAGAACTGACCAGGCTGTGGTTCGTAAAGATTTCACATCTGCTAGCTGTTCTGCACGTGGTACGGTGTGACACGGCTGTTAATGACAGGCACGCTCTTAACCTGCGTTAATGGGCACGTGGGCAACTGCTCTGCACAACCCAGCTGCCTCTGTCGTGCTGCTCTAAGTTGGGCTGTTTCTGAAGAGACATCAGTGTAGAAACTGCAGTGGGGCATGGGGACCCTTAACGAAGGGTCTGTGGTCCAGCGAGAGTTGTTCAACAGAGCAAGGAGTGTCCCAGCACTGGAAGGGCTCCTGACAGGAGATTCACATCATGAGTGTTAAATGTCACCTGGCATGTGGCTATCGTGAAGATGAGTGAAGGCTAGTGACTGTCCATTAGAAAATGTATCCTGTGGCACCCTGTGCCTAAGAGATGGGACACCCCGGTGCCCAGTCCTGCCATGGCGTTGTGTGGTTTGGGTCTCATTCAAGGGCCAGGGATTTATGGGAAAGAAAAGGTGAACTGGCATCTTGGTGGAGGGAGTTACTGGGTTTGTAGGACCAGTGACCTTCACAGCCCAGCAATCGTCATGTGTTCCTGTCACTAAGTTTCTCCTGAGACACTAGAGACAGTTTGATGGCAAGGTGGCCTTTGCCACTCCACTAATGGGTCATTGGGTAGCCTCAGGAGTCTCTTTCAGTCAGAGAAGGTTACCTTCTATATGGAAGGGAGCAGCACATGGCAGCCATCACTGATGATTGTGGGGGAACCATGCCTCTCCACAGTGCTGAGGATGGTCATCCATCCTGCTGGTGGCAGCTTTGGGGTGTGGGCCCTCATGGCCTGTAACAGGAAGAGCGGGCTGCTTGTCGACCCGGCCGCCCGGCTATCTTACACCCAAAATAATCACTCAGAAGCTATATTCATTTAAACACTGCCTGGCCCATTAGCTCTAACTTCTTATTGGCTAATTCTTACATCTTTATTTAACCCATTTCTATTAATCTGTGTATCGCCACGTGACTGTGGCTTACCGGCAAGATTCTAACCAGCATCCGTCTCAGGCAGAAGATCCATGCGTCTCTCACTTTGCCCTTCTTTCTCCCAGAATTCAGTTCTGTCTTCTCCGCCTACCTAAATTCTGCCCTGTCAGGCCCAAAGCAGTTTCTTTATTCATTAACCAACAAAAGCAACACATGAACAGAAGAACCTCCTACACCAATGACCCTGGGAGTGAGGCTGCAGGACCAGACAGCATGTCCAGATAGGGAGCAGGACAGGTGCACTGTGCATCCGGATCATGGTGCAGCCTCGCGGTGCTCCCCTGGGGACGTCAGTGAACTGATGCTGCAGCATTGCTCTCCCCCCTGACTCTGCTCCTTTGACTCCCAGAGCACCAGAACTACTTTGGAATAGATGAAAACCTTGGCCCCGTGGCAGTCAGCATCCGGAGGGAGAAGGTGGAAGATCCCAAGGAGAAAGAAGGGTCCCAGTTCAACTACAGGGTGGCCTTCAGGACCAGTGAGGTAAGAGGCTGCTGGGGAGTCCACCCTCATTGCCACTTTAGTTAAACTTTGGAAACCCTAATTTTCTTGTCAGCCATCTGACGTTTAAGGACTCTGGGAGAGGTTATGTGGTTTTTATGCTGGATCTGAAGTCGCTGTAGCTTTACTGTCAACTCACCTCATAGCACGTAAAGATGGCAGGTTCCAGGGCTGAGACATGAGGACAGATGTGAGCTACACAGTTCGTATCAGAATTTGGAAATGCATTTAAAACCAAATGCAGAAGATGAGGCGGTCTGCAGTGGGTCTGACAGGAACATGGAACCAATCTGGCTACATGTCCGTCCAGCCCACGCCATGGCAGAGTAGCTTGTTGTGCCTGCCTGGTCTCATATAAGTCAGAATCGAGGTCACCGGGCACATGGTCCAGCTAAGCAGCACACCAGCCACCCTAAGGAATGAGATTCCCCTGCACTGCAGGCCTGAGTCCTCTGTCCCACATAATCAGAGTGAGCCCCATTTGGCAGACTGTTCAGAATGTGCCAGCTGACCACTTTAGGTCAGACAAAAAAAGAGGCTTTTCTGGTTTCCTTTGTTTCTGTAAGCATGGTGACCCTGTATGTCTCAGCTGATATATGTAGGTGTCCTGGTGTCCTGGGCTCAATGCTGACTATGTTCATATGGGCTAAGCTCTTTCCTTGAGTGACAGCTTTGAAGACAGATCTGTGCAGACTAAAGTTTAAGATAATAATGTAAATAATTGATGAAGCCAGTTGTCTTGATGTCTGTCACACTCGTCACCTTCCCTGAGGTCTGTGGACAGCATGGCTAGTGCAGGTCAGAGGCTTTATGACTGCACAGAGAACATTGTACATGCCAGGTGTCCCTGTGACCACCCTCACTTCCTATGGCCAAGCAGTGGGATCACTTGGCCCACATGGCAGTGGCTGTTTCCTATCATGAGAGCTCGGAATGGTGACCCAGGGGTTTTACTTACTTTGCTTGCTCTGAAGACACCATGACCAAAGCAACGTCAAGAAAAACATTTACTGGGACTCAAGGTTACTAAGGGTTAGAGTTCATGATCATCATGGTAGGGACCAGGGCAGCTAGCAGGCAGGCAAGCATGGCACTGTAAGAGCAGCTAAGAGCGCATATCCTTGATGTACAAGCAGGAGGCAGAGAGCTAACAGAATGGCATGGGCTTTTGAAACCTCAAAGCCAATCCCCAGTGATGCACCTATTCCAGCATGGCCACACCTCCCAATCCTTCCCGAACAGTTCCACCAGCCAGGCACCAGGCGCTCAAATATATGTGCCTCTGGGGACCATTGTCATTCAGAGCACTAGGCTTCCAAGCAGTAGAGCAAAATGTGAGGCTGGGTCCTGTGGCCCCACCTCAGCCACCCACATGCACCCCCAGGAGTGTTTGGCATAGATACTAAGCAGAAGACAAGAAAGGAGAAGGGAATAAACAGAAATGCAGAGACTGGGGGAGGAGGATGGATTGCGGGCTTCTCCCGGGTCCCTCCTCAGTAGCCTTCCCATGGGGTTTCAGGGCTCCAAGTCAACTGTTTGTGTTGCCGGGCCTTGTTTCCTTCATTGGTAGATTCTCCTCTGTTTGTCTGACCTGTTTGCCTGCCCATTCTTCTGTAACATTGTTGATGAAAAGAACTTTGATTTTGTTTTAGTCGGAGTGTCTCCCTTCCATTTGCTAAACTGTTACTCCCTTGGGAGTAACCAGCACCAGGTACTAACTGGAGTCTCTTTTGTCCCAGCTCACAACACTGAGAGGAGCGATCCTAGAAGATGCTGTCCCCTCCACAGCCCGGCACGGAACCGCCCGGGGTCTGCCCCTCAAGGAAGTCCTGGAGTATGTTATCCCAGAGCTGAGCATCCAGTGCCTGCGGCAGGCAGCCAGCTCCCCCAAAGTCCCGGAGCAGCTGCTCAAGCTGGATGAACAAGGGGTGCGTACAGCATGTGGCCAGAAAGCTCATGCGGACCTGAGCTGGGTGGGACACACACATACACATGCGCACATGCGCGTGCGCACACACACACACACACACACACACACACACGGTCACACAACTCGCCTCTCTCTAAAGATACAGTCTTACTGTATCTTTGGCTGGTCTTGAACTCAGAATCCTCCTGCCTCAGTCTCCCAGGTAGCCAGAATTATAGACACTAGCTCCTACAACAGGTAATCATGTTTTTTCTTTGAGATCATTTTGATCTCCATGTAAAGCACATGACCCCAAAGACCAATCTAGAAAATCCTATAGAGGGTCCATTTTTTCCCAAACCACGTGGTTCTGCTTTTCAGGAGCAGAGTGGCAAAACCACATGGCAACTGTGGCCTGCTATGTCCTCACCGAGTAAGGCAGATGACCATGAAGTCATAAGGCAGGCAGGTCCATAAGCTCTGCCCAGCCTTTTCAGACCTTGGGTGAACACCATCTTAGAATTGGACACCGGCAAACCGATGCTGGAGTCAGGGATCCGTGGCTTTGTCTTCCAGTTTGGCAGTGCTGAGGTGGCTGTGTGTTGTGCTGATGTTTGCACCTGAGTGCCAGCTGACCTTTCAGCTCTGGCAACTCCTCCTGTGTCCTGGAAGTCAAGGACTGTTGAGAAAAGAGGCTATTTATTTTACTCCTAACAGAGATGTGTTTTACTGTCACCTGCCAAATCTGCCCTCTTACTCCAGGCACCGCTGTTCTGTTTATTTTCCTGAAAGCAAATCTGCCTTTGAGGGCACTAACACAACAAAAAAGCTTGGATATTTAACTGCTCATTAACCTCACTGTGGCTCCTCTTGTTTGGG
The DNA here is from genome assembly GCA_028555095.1 of Dicrostonyx torquatus. Classification (NCBI taxonomy): domain Eukaryota; kingdom Metazoa; phylum Chordata; class Mammalia; order Rodentia; family Cricetidae; genus Dicrostonyx; species Dicrostonyx torquatus. The sequence continues at coordinate 4,945,993 of JAQHUG010000113.1, forward strand.
TTCTGTCGCCCTGTGCTTCCCTGTGGTTGGCTCCTGGCCATCTCACTTCCCTTAAGGACATAGTCAGGTGAGGAGAGCCTAGCCCGTTCATTCTCTTTGCAGGATTTGGTAAGATGTTTCAAGCAAGGAAACAGAGCACTGTGAAAAGCCGAAAATCTGAAAAGCAGTTACAATGCGGGGCCTTGAGGTTTTGACACATTGTCTTTATAAACTTACCTCCCAGCTTCTGTAATGCCATTTTTTCCATTTTTAGAAGTGTGGATGCAGGCGTGTGTGCACATGCCAGTACGTGAGGAAGCCAGAGGGTCAGATACCCTGGAGCTGGAATTAGAAGCAGTTGTGAGCCATCTGGGTGCGGGCAGTTCAGAGTCTCGGAAAGAACAGCAGATGTTCATAACCAGTGAGCCATCGCTCCAACTCCCACTTCCTTTCTGTTTTTTAAAGATTTTATTTTATGTGTGTGAATGCATGCACACCAGAAGAGGGCGTCAGATTCCCTAAAACTGGAGCTGGAGGTGGTTCTGAGCCGTCATGTGGGTGCTGGGAATTGAAGCTGCATCCTCTACAGAGCAAGCGCTCTTAACCGCTGAGCCATCTCTACTACATTTGTTGCCTTTTTCTCTTAAAGAGGCCGTTCTGATTTATACATTAGGGAATTCATAGGTTGGCCTTTAAGAAGAGTTACCTAAAGAATGGCCAAGATCAAAAACACTGATGACAATTTATGCTGAGAGGATGTGGGGTAAAGGGAACACTTTTCCACTGCTGGTGGGAGTGCAAACTGGTACATCCACCTTGGACATCAGTGTGGCGATTTCTCAGAAAATTAGAAAACAATCTACCTCAAGACTCAGCAACATCACTTTTGGGTGTGTACCCAAAGGATGCTCAGTCATACCACAAGGACATGGGCTCAGCTATGTTCATAGCAGCCTTGTTTGTCAGTGTACTAGGAGGAGGAAAAGTGAAGTGCCATTTGACGGGTTTTTTTTTTTTTTAGTTTTCTGAAAGAGGCCAAGTGACAACAGGTCACTTCCTGAATAGCATTAGATTGCTGCAATCTTGTAGTAAATGATGGAAGTGTTTCTTTCTCAGTTCCATCTTGGCTGGAGAGCAGATGAGGGAGGTGAATGCTGGTGACCACCCATGAGTGCAGCCCTGTTCCTGGCCATGCTGTGTGTGTCCCTCTATCTACAGGATCTGGATTCTGATTCTGTCATTACATTTCCCAAAGATCACGGCCCCTGCAATGCAGGTCTAGTGGTTGGAAACACCATTCCCATTTAGTTTGGATTTAGATGCCATTTGGGTTTTCTTGGATGCATGGAAGACAGTGAAATCGACAGCATAGTGTTGAGCAGGGAGCTTCCCAAGATTTCCATCTCCAGTTAGCCACCCTTGGCTTGCATAAAGTCCCAAGGAGTGCCAGAAGTCCACCAGGTGTGGGGAGTCAGGAAGCGCATGCAAGCCCACGGAGGGCTCAGCTCAGCCTGCTTGAAACCATACCTGTGGGGCACAGCCATGCAAGTGATGGCCCTGTTCTAGAATTCACTGGTGGACACTGCAGTTGAGATTTTCTGGCCATGGAGAAGGAAGTACAGAGTACAAGTTTGGAACCTTCTGACGTCACTCTGGCCTCGCTGAGGTAAACCACCTCATCCCCAAAGCTCTGAAGATCTAAGCCATCTCTAGGCAGAGTCCGCTGCTATTCGTAAAGAGCAACAAAGTTTTGTCAAATTGTGTTTGTTGATTTTTTTGGGTGGGGGGAATTTCCTTTTTGACCCCAGTAAAGAATAAGCCTTAATACCAGGTGCTCAGTAGTGGCTGCATAACCTCTGGAAGCCACAGTCAAGGCCAAAGCCATGGTCATCTTTGTGACTAGGAACTTGTGGCTCCACACTCCCCACCCGCCCTGGTTCCTGTCAGCAGAGAAAGCTGATTCTGTCATGCTGTGGGCACCCATCAAAGAGCCAGCAAAGCTTCCGCAGCCCGCTGAGGTCGCCCGGGAAGCACCTGTCTCTCACCATGGGTACTGACGTGGCTGAGACTGTTGCTCTGTTCTTGCTCTGAGAACCGCCTGTCACTCTGCCTCGCTTTGCTGCTAGCGTCAGCTGTGGGGTTCATTAGAGTTTCCCATCTCAGTTCCTAAGGCCGCCCCGTTATGGAGCCACATCTGCAGGGAGCTGGTGACGTCTAAAGGTTAGTCTCTCAGGCTTCGCTGCTGCTAGAGGGTCAAGGCCTCTGCTGGCCGGACCAAGAAGCTGATCTTTGGGGGCCAGGGGAAGCAAGAGCTGAAGCTGGAACTAGTTTCTTTTTGGTTCTGGAGGAAATCAGTGGCTTCCACTTTGACACGGTATTGACTGTGACGTAGGATTGTGGCAGGAACTGTTCAGTCGCTGCCACAGCTCTTTCTGGAGTCTCATGTTTGTGGCCAATGTTTTCTTTTCAAAACAGTCAAAATGTGAGAAGTGACTATAATTGCACAACCAAACGTACTTTGGTGGAAACAAAACATTTTCTATGTGTGCACACGTATTGCAGTTCTCGCTGGAATTCCTCCCTTACCAGACCTTGATTTGATTTGATTTCCCTCCTTTCAGCCAACATTTTCCCATGAATGTTCAAATAAATTACAGAAGAAAAAAAAAAAACCAAAAGAGCCGGAGAGAGAAAATTTTTCTAAGTCCATGGCCTTACCCTTTCCCGAACTTGGGAGATAACCCTGGTCCTGCTGTGAAGTGTGTTAGATGAGGCGTTTGCACAGTCGCGCTTGTGGCTTTGTGTCTGCCCGGGGCCGCCCGCTCTTTCTCAAGCCCCACCCGGCGCTGGCCACAGACAGTGTTTCTTGGGGTTTTCTCTCTCCTCTAGCTGTGTCCTGGGCTTTCTGGACTTGGTTCCTGTTTGTAACATCTTGTACAATGAGAGTTGCTTTTGGTGCTTTCTCCAGCATGCATCCTGGGAACCAGATCCCGGCCTTCCGCGGCTTTAGCTTGGCTGGAAGCGGGCAGGTCTGGACTGGCTGCCGAGTTCATCACGTCTCCTCTCATTGTAGCTCAGCTTTCAGCACAAAATCGGGATCCTGTACTGCAAAGCCGGGCAGAGCACGGAGGAGGAGATGTACAACAATGAGACGGCGGGGCCAGCCTTCGAGGAGTTCCTGGACCTCCTGGGCCAGCGGGTGCGGCTGAAAGGCTTCAGCAAGTACCGCGCGCAGCTGGACAACAAGAGTAAGCGCCTCTGCGAGCTGGAGTCCCAGTGCTTGTGCGCACGTGTGTGCAAACAGCCTGTGTAGCTTGTGTTTGTGTATGTGTGAGTTCCTGTGCTTTTTGTGAGTGGATGTTTACGTGCATGTGGATGTGAGTGGCCTGTGTATTTATATGCGTGTTTGTGTGTGTTTATATACATTTAAAAACAACAGATGACCAGCTTTACAATCAACAATTCAGACACCACCATTTCTTGTTTAAAATATTTACATATGGTGTATGTGTGTGTACATGTTTGTGTACATTATGCAGAGTGCATGCAGGTTCATGTAGAGACTAGAGGTCAATGTCATGTCTTCTTGCATGGCTTTCCACCCTATGCCCTTTACTTTCTATTTCTCATGTGCGACTCTGAACGCACAGCACCGTGATGGGCGTGTGGGGGTAGATCATAGAACACACAGCACCGTGATGGGCGTGTAGGGGTAGATCATAGAACACACAGCACTGTGATGGGCGTGTGGGGGTAGATCATAGAACACACAGCACCGTGATGGGCGTGTGGGGGTAGATCATAGAATGACTTTGAGTAGTCTTTCCTCTTCCCATGTTGTTGAGGCAGGCTGTCTCGTTTTTGATAGTTCCTAAAGTACGCCAGGCTCTCTGAGCCCAGTGTGTTAGGGCAGTTCTGTTACCACCTCCTATCTTGCCATAGAAACGCTGGGATTATGGGTGAATTGGCCCTGTATCCTTCTGGTTGGTCTGTGTGGGTTCCAGGGATCAGTCTTGGGTTTTCTAGTTTGTTCGGCAGTAGCTGTCACCTGCTGGGCCATCCCTCTGGTCCACCCACTTTCCTTTATAAGCAGGAGTTTTCACTGGACCTGGAGCTCACTACACGGGCTGCCCAGCGACCTCCATCTGCCTGTCTCCACACCTGCCAAGTGCAGACACCCACTCCTCACCTAGCCTTTGACATGGGTGCTGCAGATCCTCGCTCACTCCCCCAACTCACTTGGCAGACACTCTGCCAACTGAACCATTTCCCCAGCCTAGGTTTACCGTTTCTTAATGTGTGCTTATGCAGGAAGGAGGTGCAGAAAGAGACCATAATCCCCCCTGGGTCCGAGTCTATGAGAGCACGCTCAGTAGAAAGTTGACAGGAGAGCAGAGGACTGGGAGGGCAGCTCCAGGGGAGAGCTGAACCACCGAGGGCGGAGCACCAGGGAGGGCGGAGCACCAGGGAGGGCGGGGCACCAGGGAGGGCGGAGCACCAGGGAGGGCGGAGCACCAGGGAGGGCGGAGCACCAGGGAGGGCGGGGCACCAGGGAGGGCGGAGCACCAGGGAGGGCGGAGCACCAGGGAGGGCGGGGCACCAGGGAGGGCGGGGCACCAGGGAGGGCGGAGCACCAGGGAGGGCGGGGCACCAGGGAGGGCGGGGCACCAGGGAGGGCGGAGCACCAGGGAGGGCGGGGCACCAGGGAGGGCGGGGCACCAGGGAGGGCGGGGCACCAGGGAGGGCGGGGCACCAGGGAAGCTGCATCCAGGTCCACACCAGTGCTTCCCATCCTTTGCAGAAACCCCAGTCCACGCAGTCGAGCCCTGGTTCTGTGCTTGCCTGACTAGCTTTCTGCTTGCTTTGTTTTTAGCCGATTCCACAGGGACTCACTCCCTCTATACCACATACAAAGACTTTGAACTCATGTTCCACGTGTCAACGTTGCTTCCATATATGCCGAACAACAGGCAGCAGGTAAGGCCTCCTGCATGCATCGTGGCATGTCCCCACTCCCATGTCCCCCAATGCATCCATCCAGCTCCCAGATTCACCATGCGGGATGGGGGGGGTAAAAGTGAGACTGCAAATTTACATTTAACCATAGGTTGCTTCCATTAAGCTGACTCTGGCTGTTACTGTAGGATATCAGAGCCTTTATGGGAAGATTGTTATATTTTTTATTGATCAGGAAACTGAAAAGCTGGCTACGCAGACTTTTTAAGAGAACCCCCTGTCCACCATGTTAATTATGAAAACAACTGTGTTGACCAGACAGGTTTCCACGGGTGAATAACTTGTTTTTAGAAAATATTAACTGCATTGGGGGCTAAAGCTGTTCTTAGCTGCTGCTCCTCATTGGGGTTTTATTGTATGGTTTTAATGACACAATGGATTGACCCTTTGTGTGGGGAGAGGATTCTACTGCACTGGCAGTCACTCCCACAGACTTCAGAAGTGTTGAAAGCTTAAGGATGCCTAAAATATCACCAAGTAATTAACAGGATGTTTTGTGTAGCTATGAAATGAGTTGAGTTCTTTTACCGAAATTGCTAGAATTGATGGCAGCTCTTGGCAGTGCTGTGGCTGCTCCACGAATGTGGGAGTTTGGGGCACATAAGGTGGTCCTGTGGGGTAGCAGCCCCAACCCCAGCCGCTCTAAAGGCAGAAGGCCGCCTGAGTCTGCACGTGACTCCCAGGGAAGGTCTTAAGCTGCTGGCGTGTGGTTTGTGGCATTCCTGTCGGAGTTAAGGCAGGACTGAGAGACGGGTTACTGCTGAGTACTGACCTTCTGGGCACCATGTTTACCTTCCTGTGCAGACACCACAGGGGGAGGGAAACATAACGGCAGGTGATTATCTCATTTCCTTTTTATTTTAATTTTACTTGCTTGTTTTATGTTTAAGAGTATTTGCTGGGAAGTGGTGTTGCAGACGGCTGTGAGCCGTTATGTGGGCGCTGGGAACCAAATCTGGATCTCCTGGAATGGCAGCCAGTGCTCCTAACTGTCAAACCTCTCCAACCCCGAATTTTTTCATTTCTTAAACATTTGTGAAATCCATGAATTGAGTCAAAAACTTGTTTTGTTTTTTTTTTTCTCAAAGAAAGGACCAGCTACTTCTTTTCCCTCCCACTAGTTCTAAACCCCAAAGGTCCTTCAGCTAAGAAAACCATCGGGCTTTGCCCCTCAGGAGCAACACTTCAAACTCCACACCCTCCCTTCTGGGACTCCCTGGCTGACCGTGTTCCTCAGACTCTTACCTCAGTCCTTGACCTTCCTGGATGATCCATAGCGTTCTCTAGTATTTGCTTTTCTTCCCCTTTGGAAGCTCTCTCCCTGGATCCCCGGGATTACTAGCCTTCACTGCCAGGCCCGGCTCCGAGCCCTAAGCAGTGCTGTGTGCAGTGTGCCTAAGTTTTATTGTTCACTGTTTTATAATCGCGTAGGTGCAGCTCATGGATATCTTTAGGTGACTAAATTTGCTTGTTGGCTTTGTCCCCATCCCTAAAGACCTGTTGTGTAAAGGTAAGACTCCAATGCCTCAATAGTTTGGGTGACTTTCTTCGCCCAGGCATTTGGTAGACTTTGCTGATTCTAAGCTGCTGGTTGTGGCTAAACAGTGGCACTCCCTGATCGTGGGCGTGGCTATTAAAATTGGCCACAGGTTCTTCTGACCCTTCCCATCTCTCTCATCCTGCAAATAATGCCCACAAACTTAATACCAAGAGCAGAAAAGTCTGAAGGGCCAGTTCCATGGCAGTCACCATGAGACTCAGCCCAACTGGAACCCCAACTCTGCTTGTACCCCTGGTCTTATTAGCACCAGAGTGCTTGTAACTTGTTAACTGGCCCAGGCTTGTCCTCAGAGGACCTGATTCCGTGTGTTCCTGTCATAAATCATCCCGGGAGCTGCTTGTTGAGGTGGTAAAGTTCAGGAGCGGTCAGCAGGCCTGGACCCTTCCCACAGGAGAAGCCCTGGGACCCCACATCTCTACACAGGATACGCTCATACTAGTCTCTCCGAAGGCTGTGTTTCCTGTGTACCCCTTCTGTGAAGAGAGCACAGCTCAGCCAGCATGTGATGTCATACCGAGAACTTCACACGGCAACTTCAAAGCTCACCTTGGCAGAGACACCCTTTCCTCAGAGTAGGCTCATAAACGAGGAGACAGCGCAGTGCCTGGCACACTGAAACCCTTTCTTTCTTAGAGCATGTGCGAAGTTCAGGTGGCCCTGACTGGAAGGGGCCTTAAGCCCCATGAGTTACCTAGGAGTGACCAGGCCCTTGGGGTTTTGTTATTGTGTCTGTAGTGGACTTACAGGCTGCAATGCTTGGGCTGGCCTGGGCTGTGTTAGACCGGCTGCAGGCCCTGCTGTGAAGGGGTCCTTCTCGCTACAGCTGATGAACACTTAGATCCTCCATCAGCCGGGGTTGTTCGGTGCTGTCTGAGCAGATCAGGACTGTGCCTGTGATCCCCCCACTGACACCTTCTGCCAGGATAAAGCCCAGAAGCGGCTCTGTGGTTTGTATCTTCCTCGCCCCTGCATAGGAATGACAGCAGCTCGAGGTTTGCTGTGGAAGCCAAGGGCCGCGCTAGCCCTGTTTTCCTCTTAGCCCTGTCAGGAAGGCGCTGAAAATCCACACTCGGCTCCATGCCTTCGTTTTAGTTGTACAGTCTCGTTGCCTGGCTAGTTTGTACATTTCCTCTGGCTGTTGGTACAGTATGGTCATAGGAGATTTAACTCAGTGATAAATGTTTGGATCCTCAGCTAAGTTGGAGGTGGCTGGTGGGAACCAAGAGCTAGCAGCTACCTTTTGTGACTCTGTGGGGAGCAAGAAAGGCTGCCTCTGGAAATACAGGCCTTGCCTGACTGGATGAGAGTGCCTGCCTCCGTTAGTTTGTTGGTGCTTGGAGACGGGATCTTACTGTGTGCCACATGCTCCTCAGAGCTTGCTCATCTGACTGCCAAGGGACACAGTGTACAGTGATTGATCTGGACTCACGTGGTGCAGAGCCCCTGCCCGGCCTTTGGTTCTATTAGCTCTGTCTTCACTGTGACTCCAAGCTGTCCTGTCCTTTGGAAGTTCTCAGTGAAGGATGTGTAGGGCAGGCTGCTGGGTGCTGGGTTCTACAGCTGTGTCCATTGCAGCCCCGGGCCTGTTTCTATTTTACTAGCTGCTTTGTTCTTGATCTTCTTAGGTCTGGTCACAGTATATGAAAATGAACTTGTCGGTATCAGGAAAGAGGGGGGACCTGTTTTGCCTAATGTAGTTTTTACTGTATTTTTTCTTTTTTTTTTTTTTGTTTTACATGAACTTAAAATGGTACATTTTACTTAGAGGTATATCAAAGTCTGTCAAAACTACAGATTTGAACAGTGAGATTAATACTATGTATCAATACATGTTTCAAAACTCCTGGCAGTACAATGGTTTCCCTGTGCTAAGACAGAACCACAGGATATGAGCAGGGCTCTTGAGGAGGAGCGTTTCATGTTTACTTCCTTGGCTCTTTATGTGTTAAATTAGAAGCCAGGGAGCTCTCTATGGATCCTTTTTATTTCTGAGTTTAAAGGGGGTTAAAAGTCAAACTCAATGTCCTGGACAGTGAAATGTGTTCTGTTGGAGCCAAATAAACTCAAGGGCAAGGTCGTGTTCTTTGTTGTTGGCAGTGAAGGGAGATTTACTGCCGGAGATGGGCCCAGCCCTGCAGTGACAGCACCAGCTCCCTGGTGGGTGACTGGTTATATCTGAAGTGGGTGGGGCTCCTTTCTGTGCCGCTTGCTTGTACTTCCAGGGGCCTCCTGTGTAGGGGTCTTGGCACGTGGTCCCTGGAAGGTGAGCATGCTTTTAATGTGTGGCATAACCAACATGGGTTGTGTGCCTTGTTTATTTATTTCGTGAATGTACATTGGGTGCCTACTTGGTGCTGGGCATGCCTTTGGAAGGCAGGAAGCCAGTCGGTACATTTCCTGTCCTTGGGAAGACCCTGACCCAGATAGGAACGTAAACCAGTCAGGGAAGAGAGTGGCACCTGGGTGACCCAGGCATGAGGGTGGAGCGGAGGTGCAGCCTTGACAGACTTCTCACTACCAAGACATCTGAGAAAGATCAGTGTGGACAAGGAAAAGGTTTATCGTAGCACAGTTTCCAACGTTTCTGTTCAGAGTTACTTGGCTCTGTGTTTCGGGTCTCTAGTGAGGTAGGAGGGCACGTCAGAGGAAAGCTATGTACCTCATGGCCTCTGGGAGGCTGGAGGCAGGACACCAGATGCCGCCCTCCCAGGCACTCCCACAGTGTCCTGCTTCCTCCAGCCAGGCCCTGCTCCTCACTGTCACCCCTTCCCATGGGTACTTTCTGCTATGAGCCCTTCTGTAGATTTCCCACCGGAAGTCAGAGTCCCCGTGAGCACTCCTGCATGGGGACCGAGCTTTCCTGCATGAGGTTTTGGGAGACATTTCAGATCGAAGCCTCAGGAACAGAGACAGCCGTCTGGGTGAGGTGCGCCAAGGCGCCTCACTCCACATCAACACAGGGACTGTCCGGGAAGAACTTGGAGTGAGGAGCATTCTTGGCAGAAGTGATGTCAGAAGCAACTCTGGCTTCCTCCTCTCCCCTAGACTTTCAGTTTTGTAAGACTGCAAAAGACTGGGTTTTCTAACTGCTACTGTAGTAGAATTCCAGACTCATTAATTAACATGAATTACATCAAAAAGCCAAGTTTCAGTTAATTAGTTTGAAGACCTACGCTACCCATGGAGGCAGCCTCCTGGTTTTCTTGCAGAAATGCAAGGCAGTATGGGAGCCTGCGGTCTAAGCCAGTTCCGTGTGTGCAGTTGGTCACCCCTCCCCGAACCCTGTCTCCTCCTCCAAGGTGAGGTGCTCAAACCACAGCGTATCTTACAAGTGTACCGTACACTAGTGCGCTACTCTAGGATGAAAGCAATAGCCGGGTGAAGACAGAGAAGGAATAGAAGTAGATTTGTAAGTAAAAGGGATGGCTAGGGATGTAGCCGAGGGAAGCCCACTTCCCTCCCAGGTGCCATGCTCTCTCGCTCTGATGACCTTGGATGTTCAGATGTCTGTTCCGAGGGTCTTCTGCTTGTGACACCCAGCTGTCAATATGCCCAAGGCCATTGGAATCCCCGAAGGGCTCCACTTGTCTCTGGTCCTTCCTCAGTAGAGAGTGAGTGGGTTGTATATATTACTGTATTGTATGTCACTCTGGGTGTCCCCTTCCCTGCACAGCTTCTGAGGAAGAGGCACATTGGGAACGACATCGTGACCATCGTCTTCCAGGAGCCTGGCGCCCTACCGTTCACCCCCAAGAACATCCGCTCGCATTTCCAGCACGTCTTCGTCATTGTGAAGGTGCACAACCCCTGCACAGAAAATGTGTGTTATAGGTGAGCCTGGGGCCTACCCCCCAAGTGCTGAGATTATAACCTGCCTGATAATAATTTTTATTTATTTTTACTAGTCCTGGGAATTGAAACCAGGGCTGTGTGTCTGCTAGACATGCGCTCTACCCCAGAGCTACATTCCTTGGCCGTCTTCATTCTGATTAGATTTTTGTAAGCAGAATTGCCTCCCACTCTTGAGAAAGGAAGTACCTAGCTGCTCAGAGGAGTGGGGTTCCATTTTCTGCTTTCCTGAGAGACTGAACCAGGGCCCATGGCTGACACCTCGGCCAGATGGTGTGGCCTGTTAGGGAAGTGAATGGCAGGTAAAATCCTAGAGACTCCCTGGCAGGGCCACTGAAACCCAGCACCCACGCTTGCCTTTATTTATGACGTTAAGGCCTGTGTGTGCTACAGAGCCCGAGACCATCTCCACTGGGCCTGCTTTGAGTCCTGGCTCCGGCTTTGCTGTAGAAGGTGATGAGAATGAATACCTGCTCCTGCCTTACTGCTTGTATTGGGTGTATGCGGTTTCTTTTTTTTTTTTTTTCTTAACTTTTCCATTTTCATTGTGTATGTGTATATGCATGTTTTGCATGTATGGGTACACTTCTGGGGGATCCACATGCATGTGTGTACATGCATGCATATAGAGGACCACGGTTAATGTCAGGAGCCCTCCTCAGTGGCTCATCTCCCTTCTGCACTGAGGCAGTGTCTCTCAGTTAAGCCCAGAGCTCACTGATCCGGTTGCTGGGTATCTGGACTCTGGTTCTCATGGGAAGATGGTGACCCCACCCCCCCCAGGCAGGACACCAGTCTGAGTACCGTGGCCTGGCCCCATGTGCAGCCCACTCGGGAAACCACTAGCTCCTAGCTGGCTTTGCCTACTGATGAACTTACAAATCATGAGGACTCTCTGGCCCACTGTGAAGGCTCTACGTCAAACACAAGGAGAGGCTTCCCTCACAGGACGGCTGTGGATGCGCCTTCGGCCTAGCTAGGCCCTGACCCTTGTTAGGGAAGGGTCGACAGCTGGGAAAGTATGTCACGTGTTCTATATAAGCACTGTGCTTGAAGTGGATGGTACTGGCGCAAACGTGGCAACTCGCATCTTCAGGGGTTTCTGGAACCTTCCTCGGCAATAGGCCAGGTCTACAGCGTTGTTGTTTTTGGTGCTGTTCTTACTGGATGCTGTCTTTGGTCACTTATCCTGTTGCTGTGACAGCACAGCTGATGAGTGCCCTCAGGGTTAAAGACGTCCTGTGGCTCTGCTTCCATCGGCCTTCGTCAGGGAGTGTGGCAGGGGAGTGGGTATCTACCAGCTATGCTCCACGACCTCCGTTAACAGTCCCACTAGCTGGGGACCAAGAACACAGGGCCTGTGAGGACATTTCCCATTCCAACCACAGCAGGTGTCTGTGGCCCTTGTGGCCTTTTTTGTTCATCGAGTCCTGTCTTCTGGTCCACACTGCGAGATGACTTGTTAGCACAGAATTCACTGGAGACAAGTATTTTTTTTTCTTTTCAATTTTTCTTGATGCTAACTGAGTTACTATGGGATGGATGTTTTCTAAGCCAGCATGCGTCTTCTGCGAAGCATGGCCCTTCACTTGGTTTTTCTGTATAGACAATGAAATATTTCAGTTCTTCTCAGAGTCATTGGCTTTTAAGAAATCAGAGTATAGCCACTAATTTAATATTTACTGATTTGATTCAAATGAAAGCCAGCAGTGTGCCTCATCAGGTACCCCATCAGGTCCATTGATCCTCTCAAAATTAGGATAATTAGAGTCTGCAAAACAGATGTGCTAACCTATGTTAAATATGAGACCTGCCACCTTAAAGAAGAAAGGGCTATGACTCATCTCTCTTCATTTTTCTTTCTTCCTCAGTGTTGGCGTTTCCAGGTCAAAGGATGTTCCTTCCTTTGGTCCCCCAATCCCCAAAGGTGTAACTTTTCCAAAGTCGGCCGTGTTCCGGGACTTCCTTTTAGCCAAAGTAATCAATGCAGAAAACGCAGCCCATAAGTCAGAAAAATTCCGGGCCATGGCCACACGAACAAGGCAAGAATACTTGAAGGACTTGGCCGAGAACTTTGTCACAACCGCCACGGTGGACACTTCTGCGAAATTCAGCTTCATCACCTTGGGTGCAAAGAAGAAGGAACGAGTAAAGCCAAGGAAGGACGCACACCTCTTCAGCATCGGGGCCATCATGTGGCACGTGGTGGCACGGGACTTCGGCCAGTCAGCGGACATTGAGTGTCTCCTTGGGATCTCTAATGAGTTCATCATGTTGATCGAGAAGGACTCCAAGAACGTTGTGTTTAACTGTTCCTGCAGGGATGTGATTGGCTGGACTTCTGGGTTGGTGAGCATCAAGGTCTTCTATGAACGGGGAGAGTGCATCCTGCTGTCCTCAGTGGACAACTGCTCCGAAGACATCCGGGAGATAGTGCAGCGGCTCGTAGTGAGTATGGCCTGTGTCCCACTGTCCCAGCGGGCTGCACTGGGAGCACCGCCTGTGACTCCAGGGCTTAGGCAACCAGCTGCTGTTCCAGTGAGGGCTGAGTTCTTTGTTTAGTTGGTTGGTTGGTTTTCTTTTGAGACAGAGTCTCTCATATTCAGGCCAGTTCTGAACTCACCAGGTGGCAAGCGTGACCTTGAACTTCTGCTCCACCTGTCTCCTCACCTGGAGTGCTCTGGTTATAGCTGTAGTCTCCATACCCAGTTTATCTGGTGCTGCAGGTCACACCCAGGGTCTCCTGCCTGGTAGGTGAGCACCCCCCCACACCACACTGAGCCACATGCCCAACCACTGGTGGGTTTCTTAATGAGCATCAGTAGCCACAGTGGTGAAGAAGCCACCCACAGCTGCACAGTAAGAAAACTCAGTCAACTTCAAGAGGGGGTTGTGAACCATTTCTATAATAGCTGATGGAAAACGAGGAGGGTTTTAAAAATATTTTATAAGTTTGCATGATAGATACCACACACCTTAAAAACCACAGGATTGCTGTTTGCTAGAAACTGGTTCCTCTCTCTGCTCCCTTTGTGCGTGCTTGTCTAACAAATGTTCTAATTTAAATATGTTAATCCTTCGTATTTTGCAAACGTGGACATTAAGTTAGAAAAACCTAAAAAAGAAAATGAAAAAAAGTTATCTGTCTCAAAAGAGACTTCTAAAACGATGGGATTCCGTGTAAGGGGGTGGGGCTGGGCTGGGCAGATGGGTCAGCTAGTAGAGTACTCACTGTAGAAGCATGCGGACCTGAATCGCATCCTGAGCACACGTGGAAACAGGCATGGTGCCTGTAATCCCAACCCTGGGGAGGCAGAGACGGGCATCCCTGGGGCCTGCGGCTGGCCAGCCTCGCCTAACCCAGGCTGTGATAATACTGTGTAATAAAGAGAACTCAGCTGGGCAGTGATGGCATACACCTTTAATTCCAGCACTCGGGAGGCAGAGGCAGGCGGATCTCTGTGAGTTCGAGACCAGCCTGGTCTACAAGAGCAAGTTTCAGGACAGGCTCCAAAGCTACAGAGAAACCCTGTCTCAGAAAACAAAATAAGGGGCGGCGGGGGGGCGGGGGAGCGGGGGGGCGGGGGAGTCTTGCCATGTAACTCAGGATGGAGCTTCCAGTATATCCCAGGCCAGCTTCAAGGAGACCCTCCTGCCTAAGCCTCCCGAGTGCTGGGATTACAAGTGTGTGCACCTGAAATAGTCACATTTTCGTTCCCAGCTTTAACAAGCAAAATCCAGCTTATCTCTGGGTGTGTGAGGCAGAGCAGTAGCAATAAATCTGCTGTAATATAAGAAGAAAGCGTGTTTGGGCCATAAAACATCTGGTTATTAGCTCCTTCCCAAGGAGGGTGAATCATCTAGTCAGCTGAGACTCATTAAAAAGGGTGGCTAGCCCTTCCTTCCTGCCCACAGAGGGTGAGTTCCTCTTTTATTAGAGAGACCAGTGTGAGGGTAAAATCGGTCAGCATCGGTCGGGGTGGGGATGGGTGTAGTCACCGCAGACTGTGTCTCCGGAAGACCATCGTGCCAGGTGGCAGGGACACCGCTTTCTTGTAGATGGTGCACTTCCTGTTGCCGTCAACACAGAGTACAGCCAGAACTGTGCCTTGTGGATACAGGAGGGGAGGAGAGCTTCCTCCCAGAGGGACCCTGAGCATGACACCTGAGTCCTGGAAAGACATCCTGAGAAGGGCCATGCTTGATAGCGGGTCCCCTGTCACATTTAGATTTCGAGTAGAGACCTTCCTTTGTGTTTTCTAGTGGGCCCCAGGAATTATGCAGCTGACCCCAGGTATGTGGGCGGAGACTGCTCTTTTCCAGGGTTTTCGAGTCTGTATAAGTATATGGGGCACTCCAGAAACAAGGAGTCCCCAGACTGACTTCAGGGATGTCTGAAAGCAGGAGACAATAATAAATACGATAATGAAGGAGAGGAAGTCAGTAACAAGGCCTAGCCGGTGTTCTTCAATCCAGTACCTCGGTGAATTTTCGGTAGCGCTTGCATTCACATCCGCCAGCACGCAGGCACGCTAGACACCGTCTGTTAGGGCTGCTTAGAACAGAGTTGAAGAAGAAGTAAAGAAAATGTCTGTCGAGGTTGGACGCCTGAAATTGCTCTGTTAACAGCTTGGAATTAGTTCAGGTGGCTGGGAACATGAGCTCTTGGGAGCTTCACTCCTGACTGACACAGTGTTCCCTTTCTGCTGAGTCCCCCGCATTGTGCTGGTCTGGGAGAAGCCAACTGGCAGTGTGTGCACTTCCGTAGCCATGGAAACCTAGGCCAGATGCTGATGCAGGGAGCAAGCCACAGCTCCCCAGCTGTACTCACAGCCATGGGGCTCGCTAATAGGGATGTGTGTGTTCAGAGCCAGGTTCCTGGAAACGGAGTTTACTGAACTGAAACTCCACACACTGCCCCCAGGGCGTTGGGGATGGGGATGATACCTCCCAACTTGAAGTTTCCCACAAAAAATGATGTCATCATCTTCAAATGATGTTTAATGAGCCATGTTTTCCTTTCATGGCGTTGCAAGCCGCATTCCTCCAGTGCCTCAGAGGGTTACCGTGACTAATTACCTCACTTGCTACAGCACCAAGCCACTGAGCTGCCTACCTCGTGTCCTTCTCGGGGTGCTGTGTAGACTCCTAGTCTTCCAGAAGAGTGTCACTGGAACTGCCTGGGGTGGCCCTTAGTATCCAAGGCATAGTCGAGAGAAGGAAAGGTGGCTGCAGGGCCCCTTGCCACCCTCAAGCCCCACGTTGATCAAAAGGGCCCTTGGTACCAGATGGACATGGGTGGTCATTCCCAGGAGGCCTGACGGGACAGGCTAGGAAGTCTTCAGGCCAGTGCATGAAGGGCAGTTAAGGGGTTCCTCACAGTCTAGTCTTTCCCGAGCACAGGCAGTCACCGACTGAGATCACAAGTACTTTGGGCACGTTTGGTTGCTTTCTTTTGATTTAGTATGAAAGCATCCTGTAGGCCTTAGAGATGGGTGGCTCATGCCATCTTCTCTCGCTCCAGCACACCTAGAAGAGGAGAATTCAGTGCTTCAGAGCCCGGGTGGCTGTCGGGAGGGAGGCATGGCACAGCATGTGCAGAGCATGTCTCAAGAGCAGGCTGCCTGCCAGGCCATCTGGGGTCACGATGCTTTCGCTGCTCTGTCAAGGGCCACCATGGTGAACTATTCAGATGACTTCTCAGATCATTTGGAGGGACAGGGAGGTGACTGAGAATGTAGCAGAGGGGGAGAGGGGCTCACTTAGACACTTGTGTGTGGGTCCCCATTAGGGTTCCATGGTAGCCAGGGAGAAAGATCAAACCTGTCTAACAGCTTCCTTCCCCCGCAGATAGTGACAAGAGGCTGTGAAACTGTGGAAATGACCCTGAGGAGGAACGGCCTGGGCCAGCTCGGCTTCCATGTGAACTTTGAAGGGATTGTTGCCGACGTGGAACCTTTTGGCTTTGCCTGGAAGGCGGGTCTTCGCCAAGGGAGCCGTCTGGTGGAGATCTGTAAGGTGGCCGTGGCCACCCTGACCCACGAGCAGATGATCGACCTACTGCGGACATCCGTGACGGTGAAGGTGGTTATCATACACCCCCATGAGGATGGCTCTCCCCGCAGGTAAGTGTGTACCGCCACCGGATACTCCTGACTGCCTGCAGCATCCTCAGAGCAAGTCAGATGGCTCTGTGGCCCACAAGAGCCCCGAGTGCAGTGGTTTAAGAGTTTCAGATGGGCAGGTGATATGCGGTCACCGGCAGGCCGTGGCTCTCTACAGCGTGTCACAGTGTGAAGTCGAGTCACCACAGACCAGGGGATGCACAGCACGGCCTTCACAGCCTGCACACCTCAAATTGGGATGACTAACTAACTGGTCCCTGTCTGAAGGAACGCGGGACGGCAGGTAGATTCTGGAGGCCATGGTGGCCTCAAGGTGAAGCCTCAGAGGTGTCAAGTGGATCCAGGGAATCCTTGTAACCTGTCCTGGAAAACAGGAGGCGAGGCAACTACACTAGAAGGCACAGAGGTGTACAGGTGGTGGGAGGGACGGGGGTGAAAGTGGGAAGTGGTTTGTCTGCTGCTGACAGACAGTCAAGGTGTTAGCCTAAAGGAAACACTCCCGAGTGTGCTGACCTGTGGCCTGGGAACCACATGCACCTCCAGCAAGGACTGCTGTGAACTGTAACTATATTTAAAACATTAGCCATGTGTATGTGTGTGTGTGTGTGTGTGTGTGTGAGCGTACATGCATGCATATGTGTGTGTGAGTGTGTGTGTGTGTGTGTGTGTGTGTGTGTGTGTAGTGTACATGTGAGGATGACAAGGTCATGGTTCAAGTCAAATTTGACTGCCAGTCAGATCATAGGGCAGAAGACACTAGTTAAGACCATGCTCCCTGCAGACCGCAGCCCGTTTGGGGGTATGGTGGGGCTCTGTCAGCCATATTTCCCATGTAGCTTCTGTCTCCATTCAGGTAGAGTCATGAGGCAGATTCTGAAGTTTATCTTCTGGGAGGATGGAGAGACCGAGGCCTCGGGCTCTACTGCATGTTCATGGGGACATAGACTTCCTACAGTTCTTTCCACATCCGCAGCGTGGGGAGGGACCCTGGCTTGTGTGGCTTTTATAAAGGCCGAGTAACACGATCTCTCAAAGCATTCAGAACTTTCTAGCATAATTGTTGTTCCTTCTGCATTTGAGTTGGGGGAAAGGGGCACAGCTTTCAATTCACTCCAGTTTCTGTCATATCTAAAAAGGAACTTTCCTCTGTAGACAGTAGGTTGACTGTATGCGCCTTCTGGGCTCGTGACATAAGGGTATCCTTTTTCCTTTCCCCCAGTGGCACATGCCTGGTTGCATCTGTGCCATGTGTGGGCCACATGCAGCTGTCACACACCTGAAGTGTGATTGAGTCTTTCCACTTTAATTAATTCACTTTAATAAACCACAGGTGGCTCTAACGGCTGACCTTTTGGGGAGCTCGGCCCTAAATGGCGATCTTTTAGAAAACAAACCACCCATGTGTCCTCTTGGTCTCGCCAGAGTTTATAAAGTCTGATTAGATTTAGCATTTGCTCCCAGCCTGATGTGTTTGCTTTTGTGATGCTGGGGATGGAACCAGGGCCTTGTACACACTAGGCATGGACTCCACCCCTAGCCTTTCAAAGGCCATGTTTCCTATATTTGCCCAATATGTTTGTAAACTAAAGGGTTAAAGAGCTCAGATCCCTTAGTGTTAAAGGCCTAGCTCCGTATAGCCCCACCTTGCCCAGGGTTGCCCATTAGACCTATCTGTGTCACGGTCCGCCCCTCCTTCAGTCAAGGACCGCCCCTCCTTCAGTCAAGGACCCCCAGGAGCCGTGCAAGTACATAATAAAGAAAGATAAAAGCTATTTGACAAGAGCAAGAAGCAGACCGACCGGGAGCATATCTTCCTCTTGGCCTTCCTTGAAGCTCATGGATTCTGTAAGCGGACATCTTTCTCAGAATTAAGCCAATCTGTGGGGGCACACACACGTGTGACTCCTGCTGAGGGTCAGGCCTTCCCTCTCCGTGAGACTGGCTACTGCAGAACTGAGAAAATGGTTTCCAGGCTTTAGTCTGCTTTTGCTCTGCAAGAAACTCTCGGAGCTTTCAAGAATGTTAGATAATAAAAATAGTAACATTCTCATTATGCCTGGTATTTCAATCATACAGTTTCAAAGAATAGAATTTCCTAAGGAATATTGAAGTGTTTTTCAGCCAAAACAAATAAACAGAACTGCAGTGTGAATGTTTTGCTGCTATCTTTTCCTCAAGAGCATGTTTTTCCTCTAAAGAGACTTTCTTATCTGCCTGGATCTGCCTGGAATTAATTCTTTGTTTAAAATGCAATTGAAAATAGCCCGGATATTCCTTCAGAGCCTTTGCCTTTGTTGCTGTCCCTCCCCAAGCTCATAGTTCCCTTTCTTCTTAGAGTGCACGTCCCCTTCTGCTGTCACCTTTGGAGAAGGTTCTAGAGGTCTGAGCCCTGCACACATCAAGCAGGACTCTCCGTAGTCTCCTCCTTCTGTGTGGATCTGACTCCGAGCCTTTTTAAAGTTTGTGTTTTCATTCTTCCTGCTCCATTTTCCCTTCTGCTATGTGCGGGCCGTGGTCGCAGTATTTGCTGCGTTCGCATCTCTTCTGTCTGCCACGCTAGCTGTGGAGGGCGCAGGCAGTGCTGTTCCTTCTGTCACAGCCATGTTCCCACACAGTCAGGCCTTGGACTGTTCGCACTGTTGGGAAGAGAGCATACGTGTTGCACACATGTACCTGTGTGCATGTGCTGCTGGGGATCAAATCCAGGACCTCGAGAATGCCAGACAAGCGCCAGATCACATTGCCAGCCCTGTAGATCTGAGACCAAGCTGGCCGTGAGCTGGCAGGAGTCCTTCTACCTCTGCGTCCCACGGGGTTCTCACTCCTAGCCGCCTCATTCTACATTTTAGGAACCATAGTGTTAGGAATATTTCCTAACACGAGCTCTCTGCCGACACAAAATCCCAATCAAGCCAAATCAAAAGAAGCCAAATTAAGAAATATATCCAGGTTTAATGGGAGTTCTGCGCTCTCGGGTGGCCCCGAGGGGAACTTGGAAGCCGGAAAGGAAAGAGACCACCACGTGTTCCTTTTTTGGGAGTTCATTTAAATATCTTGGGAGTGGTCCTGACCCCTCGACCTGGCCTGCTGGGATTTGGAGTCCAGACCAATACAAACTCTCAGGCCTGGAGGCTGGGATAGATGCAAGGGGCTGGGGTCTATGCTCCCAACTTAACACATAACACATAGAAGAGATGCTAAAAGGGGACTAGCTGGCCCTGGGCTCTTCTCATTGTTGTATTAAGTTTAATTTGGTTTGGCTTTCGTGGAGTGTGGGGGGGGGGGCAGCAGAGTCCCCACTACGAAGTAGCTCAGGCTGGCCTTAAACTCTCCATCTTCTCTCCTTAGTCTCTTAAGTGCTCGAATTAGAGCCAAGCTTTGACACACTTTCAAATCTGAAAAACTCGGGCATGGAGAGATCAGGCAGTTAAGAGCACCCGCTTGTCCCCAAGAGACTTGAGTGCCGTCTCCAGCACCCACATTTGACTGCTCACTGCAAAGCCTGGCACCCATCTTTGGAAGCCCCCTCCCCCTGGGAGTTGCCTTGGACTCCACCTCCAGGAAAGCCAGCCAAGCACTCAACCACGCCCACAGGTTATTTAGGCCGCTGCCCCCCCCAAAAGGAACAGGTGGTTTTCGGGTTTTGTGGGGGCCCCACCCCTGTCTGTCTTTCTGTCTGTCTGTCGGCCCCCTGTGCTTTCCTGTCCACCCTGGAGTGCTGCTGTAGGTAAATATGGGCTTTGATTTGGTCTAATCCGATCTGATTGAAATTATTTGCGTCCTTGGGGAGGCTCATCTTAAGAATATTCCTAACACTCCCCACTGCCCTGCCTGGATGACCCGAGGGCGCCTGCCCCCTATGGCTACCCCTGGTGTCTGAGTGCATGTGTGCCTTGTCCTACACATGCGTACCCACGCATACATGTGTGGACATGTGCATACACATGGACACCAACAAATAATCAAATAAACCTTCACAATAAAACTGAAAACTCTTGAAAGGGCAGCTTACTTTGGCTCCATAGTTAAATATACAAGGACTTGCCTGGGGCTCTGACAGCGCTCTTGATTTGTGGGGAGAAAAATTACCTCCATCTCCTTCAGAAATTGGCTCTTAGAGTCTGTCAGGGAGGAAAGAAATAGTAATTTAAATGAACAGTTATGTGCATGCGCACACATCTGTGTGGTTTTTCAAGAGAAGTTGACTCTGGTGCAAGTTCACGAGGATGGCAGAAATGGCCAAACTAATTACAAGGACTCTTAGCCCTCATCAATACGGTGGGAACGCTTCCATTCATTTTGGAGTCTCAGCTCCGTAATAGTCTTACAGGGGATCAGTAACAAAACCGTTTGCCCCAGAGCCCATCTGCTTCTGCCCTCAGCCTGGGAGGCCTGTGGGTTAATGGGCACTCCTGGGTGTCCTTGGGTCACCGCTGAGGTAACTGAAGCCGTCTGTAGGGAAGGTGTTTGTGTAGCATCAAAAGCCACAAGTGTTTTGAAGTCTCTTTTTGACCCAGCCTTGAGGACAGTCCAGCTGTCCCCACTCCCCAGTTGAAAGGAAAGCAGAGCCACGTTTTGATTTCTTGATGGGGCTGGGGGTGGGGCTTGTTAAAGGAGCTCAGGCTGGGGGTGGGACCCTCTTTGGTGCTCTTTGGGAATGAGTGGCTTGGGGCAACATGGGAATCTCTCTCTTCAAATGGAAATGAGCAGAGGAAAGGGCTGCCTGGACTACCAGGCTATGCTGCCCTTGCCTTAGCTTTAAGGCCTTTCTGACTGGAGGAATTGCTAGGGGGATAAAGGGCTTGCCAGGAAGCCTGAGGACCTGACTGAGTTTGGATCCCTAGAACCCACGCGAAGCCAGCCCTGGTTAGCTTGTAAGCCCAGCATCCCTATAGCAAGGTGGGAAATAGAAGCAGGAAAATCTCCAAAAGCTCCCGGGCCAGCCTGGTGTGTGCAGCAGTGAACAGGAGATCCTCTCAAGGTGGAAGGTGAGAATAGACACCCAAGGTGTCTGTGACCTTCACATGGGCACTGTGGCACCCACGCACCCATCCACATTTACACACACACACACACACACGTACACACACACACAAAGGTTTTTGGGTTTTTTTTTTTTAAGGCTCTTTTTCCATTTTCCAAAGGGGAGGCCCTAGACCTAACCTTCAAAGGTGACATTCTGTCAATGGCATTTTAGGGAAAAGACTTCCTTCAAAGGCCGCTTTCTAAGAGAAGTAATGACTCACCAGAATCGTGCATGGCTTGTCACCCATTGCTAGCGAATTTAGTAAACATGTCCAATAAAAATGGAAATGAAACTCCAAACCGTACATCTGGCTCTTTGTGTTTTGTTGACATAAGTCCGCATTTCCATATGATACGGGACAGCAGAGATTTCCATGGGTCATCTCCAGTCAAAACGATTGCTCGCAGAGTTCTATAAATTAAGGCTCCTGCATCGTGCTTCTGTCTCCTGCTGCCTGATTGCCAAAGTACAGGAAGCCGGGAAGATAGGAAATGAGGAACAGAAAGAAAATTCCATTTTAAAGGCCTGGTATTGTGTGTGTGTGTGTGTGAGAGAGAGAGAGAGAGAGACAGACAGAGACAGAGACAGAGGGAGAAACAGAGAGAGTTGAATCTGGACTCAAGTAAGGTTTTAAACATAACAGTTCTAATTTATATAGATAGTGAGATGGGTATTGTGTCTACTCTTGTATTACTAACCCTCTAATGAATTTTTATATGAAACATAGGAACAGTTCAGGACTTGAGGCTGCAGTGGCCACCTGGCCACCTGGCGCATGCTCAGAGTCCTGGCCTGTTCTGCCAGTGTAATGATCACACCCTTTCTCTAAAGGAAGAGCATGCAGTTTCAGAACCTTTGGGGAGCTGCCTGTTTTCGTTCCCTCGTTCTCCTTGTCCTCCGTTCATTTGTTCCGCGGTTCATCCGTCATTCACGCGTTCATTTGTTTAGCTGTCCATTCACGCCGTTGTTTCTTGGTTCTTTCATCCATAACTCTCAACAAATTGGTGCCAGAAATTGCTGATCACTTGCGTTGTTAACAGGACAGCCTCCTCTTCACCCGGATGGGGCTCTGGTCTGTCCGGCTTTCCTTACACAGTTCTTCTTGTGCACGTTTTGGCTATTTAAAACAGCGTTCTGCTCAGCAAAGCAACCACTTTTTACTTGATAACAAAGATAGCGCAGCAGTTGTGTGAGGCAGCAGAGTCGGGGCCCAGTGTTAGCAGGGAGCAGTGGGAGCAGCTCAGGGTGGGTAAGTTGGTCAACAAGCAGTGCCAGGAAACCCTGTCTCCTGAAGATGTGTCACACGACACTGCCCCAGACACCATCAGTTACCTGGCCTACAACATCTGTGCCTTCAGGCTGTGGGGTGAAGAGACTGGAGAGAGGGGAAATGTTAAAGTCCTCTTATTTTTCACCTAGAATCTGGGTGTCTGCTGATCTCTGCTAGCCTGGTAATTATATCCTGAAGTTGATGACGTCTGTGGGTGTTGGAAAGCAAAGAGGAAACTGGTGTGTTGATACGCTAGTGGCCGTACCCAGTCTTGACCAACAGAGTTTAGTGTCTCTCAATGTGCCTGCTGCTGGAAGTGCGCTCCTCTCTGTGGACTTGGTTCTGTGTGTGGAAAAGAAGCCGCTGGTCTGTGCCGTGCCAGGGAGACAGGAGAGTGAAGGCTTTCCTTGAAAGGTGTTTCACTTGCACTCAAGAGTCAAGAGCTTTTCCTTTTCTCCCTTAGGAAATAGCATTTTATGTTAGGTCTTTTTTGCCATATTTGGGTCCCAGCCAGCCCTTCACTCCTGGTAAAGTGTATTTGTGGGATGCCATCCGCAGCAGTCTGTGAGTGGTTCTCCAGAGCACCCAGGATGTCTCTGGAAGCCACTGTGAAAACCGCATGTTCCTTACTTCTGGTCACAGTGGCAGAACACCTGATTGGTGCATCTCAGGGGAGGGAGGGGTTACCTCGGTTCATGGTCTGAGGCACCCTGGCAGAGACTCTAGGACTCCATGCATCCAGATAGGAAGCAGAGGCAGGTGGGAAGTGGAGCCTGCCTGTCAGCCTCAAGGCCTTTCTGCCAGAGATTTGCATCCTCCTGTTAGGCCCCACCTCCCCAAACAGTGCCACCACCTGGAGACCAAGCGTTCAGATACGTGAACCTGTGGGGACATTTCACATCCAGGCCAGTCACTGGTGATCAGTTCAAGGCTCCGGCAGATCCACCTCTGCAGCAAGGGGCTAACATGCAATTGTCCTATATGCTTTCTGTGAGGATTTCCTCAGATCTGTGGAGCAGAGCTAAGGTTGACCGGTAACTTTGATTACCATATGTGGTATTTGACATATTCACCACAGGAGTCAAGCAAAATCTTTAGATCTTTGTTCTTTAGAGTTAGTGCTAGGAAAGTGTCACTTAATAGCAGTTCCATGTGTGTACATGTATGTATTGATATGTGTGCAGGTGCACATGTATATGTGGGTGCACATGTGTGGAGACCAGAGATCCATGTCAGGTCTCAGCTGCTCTTCACCATCTTTTGAGACAGAGTGTCTCAGTGAGCTTGCACTGGTTTGGCTGGACTGGCTGGCCAGTGAGCCCTGGCTGGTCAGGGAACTTCTGCGGGGACTGGCACCTGTTGTCTTCCTGGTGAAAGTGGCCCTTGTTCAGCCTTTGTGGACAGGCTGGGTTTGGGTAAGGGGCAGTAAGGCTGAGTCTCTGATCGTTTTATACCGTCTTCTCTGCCATCCACTCCAGTCTCTGTGTTTCTGCAGAACACCGAAGATCCGCATGCTTGCTCTCTGACTGTCCTCTGCGCCTTGGGCCTCGGGGCCTGGGGTGGAACTTTGCATGGACCCTGCTTTCTAAGCAGCCCTGTGTCTTCACACTGTCGGTCGGCCACACCGGCATCTCTTGGCTGAGTCCCTGGGCTGCGCAAGGCATGGTGGTTCTCCCTCTGCACGTCCTGGGTGGGGCTGTGCTCCGGTGCTCCAGCAGTGCTCCTGCTGTGCTCTGGCGGAGCTCCCGCTGTGCTCCGGCAGTGTTCCTGCTGTGTTCCGGCGGTGCTCCTGCTGGGCTCCGGCAATGCTCCTGCTGGGCTCCGGCAGTGCTCCTGCTGGGCTCCTGCTGGGCTCCGGCAGTGCTCCTGCTGGGCTCCGGCAGTGCTCCTGCTGGGCTCCGGCAATGTTCCTGCTGTGTTCCGGCGGTGCTCCTGCTGGGCTCCGGCGGTGCTCCTGCTGGGCTCCGGCGGTGCTCCTGCTGGGCTCCGGCAGTGCTCCTGCTGTGCTCCGGTGGTGCTCCGTCAGTTCTCCTGCTGGGCTCCGGCAGTGCTTTCCTCCAGCACCAGCAGTGGAGTGTATTTGGAGCAGCTCCTTCAAAGGCTGCATCAGGATTTTAGGCCGACTACCTAGAGGGGGCAGTGCCTCCACATACTGACTGCTGGACCAGCATGGCCACTGGGTGATTTGCCCTGATGCCTGGGCCCGGGTGAACAGTGTCTTGTCTAACTCTGGGTCTGGCCATGACCCTGCTGTGTCATCCTGAGCAGGTGTGCAGCATCTCTGGACTTTGATGTCTAGTGACAGTAGGCAGCACTTGGAGGAGTACAGAAGGGCTTTCAAAACACCTAACACCAATAACCCGCAGCATCCAAAGGGCTGTCATGGCCCCACTGTGCAGCACTTCCTACCCCGGCCGGCCTAGTGCTGTGCTGGCAGAGAGAAGAAAGCCACAGCGAACCTTTTAGAGTCTCAGTCCGTGGCTGTTATCCAAACGGCAGCTGAACAGTGTTGAGCATCTGGGGGATGTTGCCGTGGGTAGGGTGGGTGTTAGGTGGCTCCCAGTTAAGGAGGCTTGCAGGGAGAACCTGCTCAGCCATGTGCAGGCCTTGCCTGGGGCCCTCCAGGAAGCCTCCCTTCTCACCACCTCTTCCTGACTCGACAGGGGTTGCTCAGAGCTCTGCCGGATGCCCATGGTGGAGTACAAACTGGACAGCGAGGGCACACCCTGCGAATACAAGACACCTTTCAGGAGGAACACCACATGGCACCGTGTACCCACCCCAGCCCTACAGCCAGTTTCCAGAGCCTCGCCTGTGCCGGGCACACCTGACCGTCTGCAGTGTCAGCCGCTGCTCCAACAGGCCCAAGCCGCCATCCCCCGGAGCACATCCTTTGACAGGAAGCTGCCTGATGGCACCAGGTAACACCCACAGCCTTCCTGAGTCCTACGGTGGCTTGTTGTGAGCTGTGGGCCAGCAGCGCAGCCAGGTGTCCTCAGACACTCAAGAGTCCCGCCTTTTCCTGATGCAGCATCAGGTGCCCTCCGCCCACCCGGGCCTTCTCCAGGTCTTTGCCCTCTGGTGGCAGGCCCTCCAGGTATCCCAGAGGTATTACCCGTGCACTTCTAGGAACCCTTGAGCGTGTTTGAATAAAGCAAACACTGTGAACAGGGACTTCCCACTGCAGGGCTGCGAGCCTTCAGGTGTGCAGCTTCTCTCTCACCGCCGGCCAAGTGAGTGGAATCCAGACGAGTCTAATGATGGGGTCTCACTGGGTTGCCGAGACTAGCTTTAACTCACCCTGTAGCCGGCTCAGGCCCTAGGTCTGCCATCTTCCTGCTTCAGCCTCCTGAGCAACAGAAGTTACCAGGCTGCTCACAGGCTGGCTCAATAGTAGCTCTCTGAGTGGAAGAATGCACCTTTGAAACTTAAATCCAGTAGCATGAGAAGGTGGTGAGAGTCTGGGACGCCTGTCGTGCGTAGATTGTATTTGAGAACAAAACAGTGAATTCCATTTGTAACGCCTTTCTGTCAACCTCCATGTGACCTAGAGATGTGTCCGTTTGTAACGCCTGTCTATAAACTTCCTTGTGACCTAGAGATGTGTGTCTTTACCTTGGACAGCTGGTCCCTGTCGCCACACGCTGGTAGCCAGGGTCTTGCTTACCTGATACACCGTCCCCTGGGCCTCTCTGATAACGAGAAGGATGCAGTCGCTGGCATGCCCTTCTAGGGACTGACCAGATCAGTATCAGTGAGAGGCTTAGAACCAGACATGGCACACTGTGTACAGATGTATTTACCACCTTCCTGCCTCCTCTAATTTGTTCTCCCAGGAAGTGAGGAAGTGTCGGAATCTTTTAGCTTAACATTAATTAAATCATCTGGGCCGCAAGCCTCGTTACTTGAGAGTCATGGGGCTGTAGCCCCCCCCCCCGTGTCCTGAAGGCACACAACCGGTGTCACCTGAGCGGGTGTCCCAGGACATCCCTTAATTAAGTAGAGTTTCAAGAATTACAGAGGAAACCAGAATAACCCAGCTCCAGAGGGAGTCCTGACTAGCATTAACCCTATCAAGTGAGTTTTCACAAATATTTGGGAAAAGATCTGTAGAATTACATTTGGTAGCTATGTGAAAATTTTGCTGAGTCCCAGCTTTGTTTTCTGCTGGCATTAAGCTCCTTGTAACAGGTGTGGATGCTGCTCTCCTGTGTCCTCCAGCCGTGTCCCTGGTTTTGTCCTCTGGAGCTGTCATTGTGCCTTCGTCTTTACACAGCCCTTCCTGTGATGGGTTGCTGGTCGTAAATCCCCAAAATCTTGGGGCATCCCAACTCTTAGATTACCAATCTAATTACATTGTAATGTGATTGGCTCTTTATCATGAGCAAAGCAAATCTGTTTGTAACCAGCTCAGGTCAGACAGGTGGGTTTGACTGGGACTGGCGGTGTCCTAACCCTGCTGCTATTCTTTCTCCCCTTGCAGAAGCTCTCCCAGCAACCAGTCATCGTCCAGCGACCCAGGACCTGGTGGGAGTGGACCGTGGAGACCACAAGTGGGCTATGATGGGTATGGCTCCTTCCGGCTTTTCTGTCTCCCCAAAGGGAGTCTGTCCCTATGCCTGGGATTCATTCACAAGCATTCCCTGTGTGGGGGTTGAGGGAAGGCCACTGCTACAGGAAGGATACCTGCAAGAGTATCGGGCACGGACAGCAAGCTCTGGGTCCAGGCTAGGAGATGCCGTTTCTTTTGCTTGAGTCAGTCTTGCACTGTCGCCCATGTGGTTTGTAACATGTGGCAATCCACCTGTGTCAGCCTCTCGGGCTGGGAGGGCAGGTGTGGGCCTCCACATCCAGCTGGGAGACTCCATTTCTGTGGACTTGGTCTTAACTGACCTCTCTGACACCCTGCTTTCTTCGTGACACGGAAATGCCTTCTGAACACGAGGGTGAAGACCCTTACTTAAGTTGCTAGCAAGAGACAGGTCCTCGGAGCCAGAGAAATGAGGTTATAATTGAGGCATCTTCACTTCCTGCTGGAGATCCATAGTCGCAGCCCTTGTAGTTTGTGTCATATCCCAGGAGTCAGCAGTGAGGTCACAGCTGGAGACACACACACACGCGGACCTTGTGTGGGACTCTGAGACCCCGTGGGCGCGCGCGCGCACACACACACACACACACACACACACACACACGGACCTTGTGTGGCACTCTGAGACCCTGAGACCCCGTGGGCACATACACACACATACACACACGCGGACCTTGTGTGGCACTCTGAGACCCTGAGACCCCGTGGGCACATACACACACATACACACACGTGGACCTTGTGTGGCACTCTGAGACCCTGTGGGCACACACACACACACACACACACGGACCTTGTGTGGCACTCTGAGGCTGCCACACTACAACAGTCGTCCTAGCTGTGCTTTGTGGTGATCGTCTGTGGTGGTCAGCAGCTGGGCCCACAGTTGCCCATCCATGGAGGCCTCGAACTGGTACGGACAAAAGACCCCTGTCCATAGAAGAGCCTGCTGCAGGCAGTCATGCTACCTCCTCAGATGCAGAGCAGAACTTGAGACCAGGCATTACATTCTACTGTCCAGTTTGGGCTTAGAAGTGGACACTTGTTTCCCGGGTGACATGCTCGTCACCTTAGATGACAGGGCTCTTCACAGCTAAATGTCAAATACCTTTTCTAATTGGAGCGACACGTTAAACAAGGAGGGTGTTTTAGTTTGTTTTTGAATAAATGAGAAACACTTGTGTGGTTTAAGATCCACAGTGTGGATTCTCTCCATACAAATCATATTGCAATACAAACACATCTTCCTCAATTCCTTTACTTCTAAGATTTGTCTTCCTTTTGCAGGTTTCCATAAGCAAAGGCCATCTGGGTGGACTCTGTACCTAGATTTTCCTTCCTTGAAAAGCGGTTTCAGCTCTGTCAGTGCCGTGTGCATTAGTCAGAAGACAGCCAGCCCCGTGCCCCACCATAGCTGGGCCGCGGCAGCCCTCTGTGGCAGTGTCGCTTTTGTATGTTTAACCTGCCTAGTGCAACAGCAGCTTCTGCTCCAGGGAGGTCAGCCAGGATGCTGCATTTCCACTGGTCAGGGAACTGTTTCCGAGGAGGGCTTCAGGCCCAGAGCCAATAGGGATTGGTAGCCATGGCCTCCATAGGAACCAACAGCCATCTTGTGCCTGTCCCCTGTGGAAGCCTGCCGCCCTGTCCTCTGCGGCTGGTGGTGTCAGGAAAGAACAGCTGGACTCTTTCTTTGCAGGTGCCCATCCCCTCTGCTGCTCGAGCACCAGGGTCCGGGCTCTGTGGAGTGCGAAGGAGCCAGGGAACATGAGGACATCATAGACGGAGGCAGGCTTCCAGGTAACACAGAATCCCTGGGGAACGGCCGCCGAGGTCCCCACTGTCCCCACTCATTCACTCCTCAGCCGTATTTGATTAGCATCTCTGGAGCTAGGCCAGAGGGCTTGGGTGATTCTCCCAGCAAAGGAGGCAGTGCCTGTGGGTGGCTGGTTGAGGAATTCTGGGGTGGCTGGTTGGTTCTGGGGTGGCTGGTTGAGGAATTCTGGGGTGGCTGGTTGGTTCTGGGGTTGCTGGTTGGTTCTGGGGTGACTGGTTGGTTCTGGGGTGGCTGATTGAGGAATTCTGGGGTGGCTGGTTGAGGAATTCTGGGGTGGCTGGTTGGTTCTGGGGTTGCTGGTTGGTTCTGGGGTGACTGGTTGGTTCTGGGGTGGCTGGTTGAGGAATTCTGGGGTGGCTGGTTGAGGAATTCTGGGGTGGCTGGTTGGTTTTGGTTGGCTGTGGTTGTAGCGTGGCTTCAGGTAGCCATGGTTATAATGCCTTTAAAACTAGGTCCCTTTGTGGTGGTCGTGTTCCTGGCTCCTGTATGTTCTTTGATGACCTTGGAAATTGTCATTATCCTACTTGATTGTTCCAAACTATCTGTCAGCGTCCCGTTTTTCTTCCTCTTACTCACATTGGAGATTGGGGGTTCAACTCTCTTTCTGTCACAGAAACCAAATGGCACGGCCCACCTTCCAAAGTCCTGAGCTCCTATAAGGAACGAGCCCTGCAGAAAGACGGAAGCTGCAAAGATTCCCCCAATAAGCTATCTCACGTAAGTTGTCTGCATATGGCAGTCACACCGCTAGCCAGGACTCATGTCTGTCAGCATGTAGTGGCTGGTCCAGCACACTTGTCTGCACTGCTTAAGAACATAGGATGCAGCTCGCTACATAGTAGGACTACAAATGGTGGTTTCATGTTTGACAGTGTGAGGTGCAGCCCAGCACACAGTGTGACAGCATGTGTGTGTGTGTGTGTGTTACTCAAGAACATGGATTATATACCTCACACACTAGAGTGACACACATGCCAGCAGCACATGGGAGCAGTTGACCAGCGTGTGCCCACATGTGATGCTCAGTACTCTGGGGAATATCCCAGTGTGCAGCAGGGCAGGCAGCACACCCGTGGCGGTGATTGAGAATATAAAGCACTTCCAGCACACAGTAGGTGCACACCCGTGGCGGTGATTGAGAATATAAAGCACTTCCAGCACACAGTAGGCGCACACCCGTCCAGCACACAGTAGGTGGCATTTGTGTGGCGTTGATCGAGCATGTGCTGTTTACCACACAGGATACTTTAATACGAGAGGATAACAGGTGAGAGGAAACGAGAATGTTTTTGTTTCCCTAGCTTGTGAAGGAACTCACAGAAAGGGTTACAGCAGATTACTGGCAAAGCCAACATGTGCATCCACACTCCGAGCCTCCGTGTCCCAGGTGATAGTGTTGAGCGCCTGTCCCCTGGTGTAGTTAGTTGACCATTTATCCACTCAATGGGATAGTGCAGTTGTAGAAACTGAGACTTCTGCTGACGTCACTGAGGTGCCCAGTGACCGTGGCTGCCTGCTGATTGTGCATGGTGCCTGCTGAT
>JAQHUG010000113.1:4995675-5022363 GCA_028555095.1 Dicrostonyx torquatus
GAGGTACCAAGATGGCCTGGCAGCTAAAGGCACTTGCTGCTGAGCCTGACGGCCTGAGTTCTCTCCCTCGCGCCCACGTGATAGAAGAAGAAGGTGGACACCTCCAAGTTACCCTCTGACCTCCATCTATGTACCATGACATATGTGTGCCCCTCACACCTTAAATAAATGAATGCAACAAAACAATTCTACAAAATATCTCAAAGTAGTAAAAGATCCCAAATAAGGTTAGCCAGTCACTTCTGTCTGCCAGATGCTGCGACTCAGGTGCTGGGATGTGACACGCGCCCTAACATTTGGTACCAGAACCGAACCCTCTCTCACTTGTAATCTAAGCTTCTTTGGCTTAAGTGGGAGAGTGGGCTGTTGCCTGGGATGGCCGTGAGCAGCCAGCTGTGTGCTGGGTTCCCAGAGCAGCACCGTCAGGCACTGCCCCCATCCTCGCCTTCCCTGTCCACTTTCATCTAAGCACCTACTCCCAGCTCTAAAGAACTGAGGTGTGAAACTGGGACTCTCACCAGAGGCCTCACGGTGAGCCGCCTTCTTCCGGCCTGTATCAGCTCCAGTTAGGGGCCTGCGTGTGCTTGGGCTCAAGGGCGGATGGCTCCACAACGTGCAGCGTCTCAGAGTGATGAACTCCTGCTCCGTGTGTGTGTGTTTGCTTCAAAGATAAATCACTTCCTTTTCCCAGTACGTGTGAGCGCTGCAGCTCACACACATGCCAGTTGCTTTCTTGGCTGGAGAGGCCAGACAGAAGGAGGAGAGCACTGGCAATGGAAAGATTCCTAGTCTCCTTGCCACACCCAGAAATGTTAATATCCTCTTCTGTATGCATCCGAAATGAGTGTTCTAGAAAGGGCATTTACACGAGAGGAAAATGGTCCAGAATGCCAGAGAAGGGATGGCGATCCCAACCAGGTCTGACTTTTCATGGGTCCTTTCTTCCCTTGTTGGGATTTATTTTGCTGTGCCTGGGATTTGACACAGTGATGTCAGTGCATTCCTTAGTTATCTTAGCTATCCTAGTTTCACTTCTCTTGCAGTGTTTTTTGTTTTTTTAAAAAAGCAACTGAGAAGAAAAAAAAGATTTATTTTATCTTGCAACTTCAGATTACAGTCTATAAATGTGTATAGCCAAGGCAGCTAGCTGGCTGCATCACATCTACAGGCGAGAACAGAGAGAAGTGGGAGTGTGTGTGCTTGCTGGGCTCGGCTCAGCTGCTCCACTCTGCCGCGTACCGTCCAGGAGCCCATGCCGAGGGAATGGTGCTGCCGTAGTGGGCTGGGCCATCTCACGCACATCCCCACAGGCTAACCCAAAGCGGGCATTTGAGACACTCTTCCCAGGTGATTCTAGACTGTGTCAGTTGACAAAGCTGACCCTCGCGATAGTTTTGTTCCATTGATTGTAATTCGGTTTCCAACAATTACAGCACAGACTTTGTAAGTGGTCATTTTTTAAGTGGAGGCCTGAATTTACTGGATTTAAACTACTTTTCTTGAACCCATTTATATGGCTCAGAAGATGTCAGTGTTCAGAATTAGTTTCGTTATTGAGACTCAGGTGACCCTCGTGTCAATTTCCTGATAATACAATGTTGTCATATCCGATTACCATCAAGCCACCGCGTGTTCTTTTGTGGAAATCAGCTGTCTGAAATGGCGGCTTGTATGTTTCCAGGAGCTCTTGCTTCTCCACGGTTCCATTCAACAGTTCAGAATTAATAAAGCCGTACATATCTGATCTGTCCAGGTATTTCACAGAATGTCATAGGAGCGACCTCTGCCTTCTAGGCACACACTTGGCTTTCCTGGACTAACAGAAGACTTGCGGGTGCCGCTCCGTGGCACAGTCAGACAGTTCAAACTGCATGTTCACCTTGGGTGTTTTATTTGGTTTTGAGACGGTTGGGTATGGCAGCCTAGACTTGCTTGTACTTGCCATGTAACCCAGGCTGGCCTTGAACTCTCAGCAATGCCCCTGTCAGCTTCCCACACACGGGGCATTGGATGTGTGCACCACTGCTCCTGACGCCTTCAGATTGCTAATGGCCCTGCTTTGTTCAACCCTAGTTCTCCTTCTATGGGAACCTGTCTCCACGGAGGTCACTGTACCGAACACTGTCTGATGAGAGTGTATGCAGCAACCGGAGGGGCTCTTCCTTTGCCAGTTCTCGAAGCTCCATCCTGGACCAGGCCCTGCCCAACGACATTCTGTTCAGCACCACTCCGCCCTACCACAGCACGCTGCCCCCGAGGACCCACCCTGCGCCCAGCATGGGGAGCCTACGGAGTAAGTGGAGGCCAGGCCGCCCTGGCTGCCTGGGTGGGCACATGGGGATACCTCGGGTACATATGCTTTTCAAGTTAGATATCCCCAGTGCGCATGCGAAATTAGATATCAATTGTTTGGCACTGTTTCTTTGTCTTTTAAAAGTCATTTTTAAATAGCAAAACTGCAAGGTGGTTTACATTAGACGTTATTATCAAATACTGTTTTTACTTTATCTCCAAAGGAAGTGATGTGTAACGTCTAACTTTTGCAGAAAGCACAGTAGCATTGGGGTGAGTTTTCAGGTTGTGCCGAGCATTCAGCCCTCCCTTCTCATGGTCCTGGGTGGGAGGAGTGTTAGGAGACCCAGCTCCGACTCTATGACTCTCTGCATGTCATCTCTATTTCCCTGTTCCCAGCTTCACCTGCACCCTGGTCACAAGTCATAAAGTCATATCTTAAAATTATAATCTTTAATGTCGTTCGTGTGTGTGTGTGTGTGTGTGTATGTGTGCGCGCGCGTGCGCGCACGCATGTGTAGGGATGTACATCTGTAGAGGCAGAGTCTCTTACTGAACCCAGACTTTGCCATCTCAGCTCTCCTGGCTGCCCAGCGAGCCCTTTGCTGGCACTATGGTTACGAGCGTACATCAGCATGCGTGGCCTTTACCTGAGTGCTGGGGATCCGAACTCAGGTCCTCGTGTTTGCAGAGCAGGGGTTTTACACACTGAGCTGCCTCCCTAGTCCCAATGTGTGTGTTAGGTTTTGATACTTTTTTTAATGCTAACTTCTGCGCCCTGCCCCCATTCCTATTGTGCAGAAAAGATAACAGTTTAACTATAAATTAATATTAAGTTTGGTTTTTAAATTTCATCAAAAAAAAGAACATCTTTAGAACCAATTTAACTTCTGCAGTGTGTATAAGCATCTCACGTTATCTGACATAAGGCTTCTTACTAATGTTTAACAAGCTTGGGGAGGACCTCATCTTGGGCGGTACTTAATGTATCTCCTGCCTGTTATAAATCCCCTGAGTTTCTCAATAGCAGGACACACATTTATCGTGTTTGCCCGTGGTCCTCTGAGTGTCATAGCTGCGCATCCCCTTTGGAGGCAGGGCCCTGTGTCGCTCAGGACGACCCGGTCAGTGTGCATCCACTGAAGTTCTGGTTTAGCCCTTATTTTTTTCTATTTCTCACACTACAAGTGGTCTGTGTTGCTGGATTTTCCATTCAGCCCTTCTCTTTTTTCCCCACTGTGAGAAATGCAGTTTTTAGCTTCAGTTTCTTTAAATGAATAATAATAAATAATAATAAACAACCTCACTTCTTAGACACATTTTCGATTCCTAGGATGAGCAGAGAATACTGTGGTTTCCATCCCATCCCCCACCCCCACCCCACCCCAAGCTGCATGGCACCTTGGTTACTGTAGAGCCCACTGACACATGGCTGTCAGCCAGGCCCCAGCTCTGGCTTTAGCAACCACTGTACGCATGCTCTGTATGGGGTGGTACACGTGCCCACCCCCACAGCATTGTCAGACCCGCCTTACGGCCTTCAGAAGCCCAGTTCTTCAGTTTCCCTCCTGCCTGCTTACCTATATCAAACATGGCTTCTCTGCTGGTTTTGTGGTCCTGTCCTAGCCTGTAGCTGGAATATGTGGCCTTTCCTGCTGGACTCTTTCTTAGCATTGACAGTTCAAGTTCTCTGAATGACAGGTAGTTCACGCTTTCTTTGAATCCTTTCAGATATGTCCATAGCATCAAGGCATAATGAGGGAAGAAGCAAGATGTGCCAGGTCCTTGTCCCTTCTTGAGGCGCCCTTGCTATTAGGTGTACTTCATAAAACACCCTTGCTTGGTAACGTGTCTCCGGGATAGACACGCAAACCTGTCATGTGTGACTGGATGTGAATAAGAACCTCTGCAATAGCGTGTAGTGTCTTATCTTCCCCAGACACCTCTGATTCCCTTCTGGCTGCCCATGATCAGTTGGAGGATGCTAGTTCCAGGTCCATGACCGCCTCCAATATCTGTGTGACAGTTCTCATCTGTCCCCTCAGAGTCCATTCATCCAGTGCTTTCCTGGTTGTTACACAGCCCCCCCCCCAACAAAGGGGCACAGCCCTCTGAGAATGTGGCAGCATTCTGAATTGCTGTGGTATAAATCCCAATCCCCAGAAGCAGGTCTCCAGTGGTGAACACCAAGGAGCACGTGCCTGGGAGCACCTTTTAGATTCTCAGAGAAACAAACACTGTGGCACATGGTGTCCACGTGATGTCTCCTAGCTTGGGTAGGTCTTTTTGTCAGACTGATCCAACCTTTTGACACCAGGACACAGTATTGTCATCTGTAAAGCTCACACTCAAGGGCCATCTTGTCGATGCTGTCGGGGTGGCCCCTCGGCATTTATAATAACACCAGTGACGTCAGACAGGGTCAGGATGGTGGACTGATATTAGGGACCACAAGCTTGGTGTCTAGGGCTAAAGAGCATGTTGGGTGGGCAACAAGGCCTAGACATGAACCCCCCTAAAATTTAGGTCCTCATGCAGCCAAGCAGAGAAATTGCATGGTTCTGTCCAGGTGAAGCTGAACATTGTCCACCTGTACCCAGAAATGCATTCAGGCCAACCACGCCCTTCTGTTCTTCACCTCCTCGGGCCCAGGAAGTACTCCCCTCCTCAGACCCAGGAAACACTCCTGTTATAATCTTGCATTCCCCTCTTCTCTGCGTGCATCATCTTATCTGACCTGAGTGTTACATAGCACGGCCTTCTTGGATCTGTGAGGAGCCAGATGCTATTCTGGGAGTCAGTCACATGCTGCCATAGGCTCTGCGACTGTGCCCAGGGACCGGTAGCCAGGAGCTAGTCAGTACTGTCGCCTACTGGTGACTCCTCCCTCCCACCATAGCCAAACCCGCCAGACCATGGGCAGTGCTTATCCGCCAGCTCTGGGTCCACTGTCCTCTGACATGGTGACTGTGCTTGCTGGCTTCCCGGCGTAGAGTCCAGTGATCTGTCTGTGTCAGTTAAAGACGGCACAGGTTTGAGTCTTTGGATGTAAAGAATTTGAAGAGGCTGCTCTTGTTCTTAATGACCTCATTTCCACTCAGTGGGAGGAAACGCTGTTAAATGCACCTGATTTTGAGTATTGGAAAAGGCACATGTAGCTCCTGGGTCGTCTGAGAAACAGGCGCAGCCTGCAGCTCTCCCTGCTCAGGTTGTCAGGCTGAGGTTCAAATCTCCCCACATTCATCCCAAGCTTTTATGACAGTCCTGTGCCGGGTGTCTGCCAGCTTTCCCTTGTCACTCGGATCTCAAGCAAGTGTCACCTCCAAAGACAGGACTCTGTCTCATAGCTCATCACCTAGCCTGGCCTTTTAGAAGGTTCAGGATCCCAGTGTGTGTCTGTCTCCTAGAGTCAGAGCCCGAGAGCTGAGCCCCAGCCGTGTCAGGCTGGCCTACTCTCAAGATGTGATGGAGCAGCCACTCTCTAAAGATGGCACTGGAGGCCCCAGCCAGGGGGGACATCTCACGCAGTCTGCTCTCCTCCCACAACAGAAGGGGCCTGGACACTGAGCTATGTAGGTCACTTCCTGAGACCCCAGGGCCACTTAGTGGTGACTGCCCTTGTGCTCTCCCATGAGCAGACTCCAGGGCTGACTGAGCCGCACCTGTCTGCACACCCAGTCACTCGCATCTGCCCCTCAACACCAAGATTCTTAATTTGTACCTTGCCTTAGAAACAGAATTTGAATTTCTTAGCCCCAGACTGCCAGATGGTTGTTTGCTTGAGTAACTGGGGGAGTGATCTTTCCACAGGAGGGTGTTAACTCTCTCCCCACCTTCTCAGTTAGAACCAGCCACTGTCCCTTTCCTTCTCCCATCGGCCTCCATCCCCTCCTTTGTCATGCCAGCCACTGTCCCAGTTAGTCTAACAACCCCAGCCACAGTCTTCTTCCCAGCTCTGGCCAGTGGCCCCTGCAGCATACCATACTGCAGAGAAGGCCTCGGAGGAAGGACCCAACAGTCCTGAGTGTTTTCTCTCCCAGCCCGTGCTCCAGACTTTGCTGCTGGCTTCCCTCGTGACAATGGCACAGTGCAGGCATGGACAGCTGATGTGTGCAGGGAGAGGCTGCCACAGTGGCCCCTCAGAGGAGACTGGGAGCACGGTGGCAGACGTCCCCACACCGCAGCATGGTCGCCTGGAAACAGCACTGCCTGACTGGTGTCACTGTCACCGGGAGCAGACTGTGGGTGTCCTTCAAGGCCATACACGCAAAGGGATGCCTGCCCCATTCCAGATGCCAGCACCTCACAGCTTCCCAGAGGGATGGAGGTGCAGAAATCACAGGTGCATTTGCTTAATTACGTCCCTGAACGGAATTGCAGGTTCAGCCGGCCAGGTGGTCATTACTTTGATTGGTCTCATTAGTCAGATGCAGCCACAAGCAGCTGCATGCAACGCGCTGGGCCGGTTCAGAAAAGGTGCTTTGAAATCGTCCGCTCAGGCCCTTTCAGAACGGATTCTCAGATGCATAGCGTGTTCTTAACAATGAGTATTATTAATGTCCTGGGCACCTAAGGAGCTGGCATGAGAGCTTGAGGAGAAAAGGAACGGTGGGAAACTCACGTGCGCTACTGAAGGAGAGCTGAGGGAGGGCCCGGAGGCTTCTGGTGTGGCAGCAGTAGGGCTGTCCTGGAAAGTCAGACAAGCGGGCCCGCAGCCGCGTCTGCACACAGGTCGTGAAGAGATGTCCTTTCTTCTTCTCATCTTTAGTTGGAATAGTCTCACTACATTTGGGTGAAGATAAGAAGGCCCTTGTGACGTCTGTAATGTTTACCTAGCGTTCAGCTCTGCTGACCTCACTCCTGAGACTTTGTAAGCCATCAGGAAAGAGATCGCTCCCAGCCTGTCTCGAGGCGGTGTGGAGGCTGAGGCACGTTTAAAGGGGGGCAGCTGAGGAAACAAGCAGGCGCTTATCCTGGGTCAGTGAGATTTGGGTACCTCCAGAAAGCTTCTGCAAGAGCGTGAAGTGAGGATGTTCCTCAGGGCTCCATGCTGGCGGCCCCTGCTTTGGTCTTGTGTTGGCTGGTTATGCCAAACCTCCATCTCTTTTGGGTAAAGCAGCTTACTATTTCCTATTTTAGCGGGACATGTTTTATACAGCTTCCTCGGCACCTTTGTGAGAGACGATGGAGGTCCCTGTGCGGTAACCAACTCTATGGCGACTCTAGCAATCACGCCATGACTGAGTGGGGACATGACCCTCTGACCCCAGGAGGATCAGCAGTGCTTTGGTGTGGGGACAATGGTACCTCTGCAGGGACTGATGAACTAGCAGACTCGAGCTAGGGACTGATGGTGGTCATACTGAGTGACCGGCTGTGAGGACAGTGACTCATGGAATGACAGGTTGACTGATTCCAGACAGGGAGAGTGGTGCTCATACTGTGGGCAAGAGCGGCTGTAGCCATGCTGTGACCTGTTAACCGACTGGCTCTGTGTGGGTAGCAGTGTTCAGGCTGTGACTGACCATGTACACAGTGACTAATGGGTTGACAGACTTAACTGACCATACTGGGTACTGCGATGATTATATTGATGTACTCTGTGGAATCTATGGTATCATAGCATAGTCCATGCTGTGACTAGCCAACTGGTTCTCTGTGAGGGTGATAGTGCACATGCTCAGCCTGCCTGCCTGCCTGGCTGGCTGGCCGGCTGGCTGGCTGGCTGACTGGCTGGCCGGCTGACTGACTGACTGGCCGACTGACTGACTGGCTGCTTGGCTGGCTGACTGGCCGGCTGACTGACTGGCTGGCCGGCTGACTGGCTGGCCGGCTGACTGACTGACTGACTGGCCAGCTGACTGACTGGCTGGCTGGCTGACTGGCTGGCCGGCTGACTGACTGACTGACTGGCTGACTGGCCAACTAGCTGACTGGCCGGCTGACTGGCCGGCTGACTGACTGGCTGGCTGACTGACTGGCTGGCTGGCTGACTGGCTGGCTGGCTGACTGGCTGACTGGCTGATTTCTCTGTTGGGGTGGTAGTTCTCATGCTGTGACTGACTGATTGATTCCCTGTGAGATTGAGGGTGAAGGTGTCCATGCTGTGACTGACTCCCTTTGAGGGCAATAATACTCAAGTTCTGACTGATGGACTAACAGATTGACAGAGTCTGGGGACAATGGTCCCCATGCTGTGACTCAGGGTGGAGACAGACTGACTTAAACTCTGATTTTGTTTCTACTCAGATGAGTTCTGGTTCTCCGACGGGTCCTTATCGGATAAGTCCAAGTGTGCAGATCCTGGCCTGATGCCACTACCAGACACAGCCACAGGGTTAGATTGGTCCCACCTTGTGGATGCTGCACGAGCGTTTGAAGGTAAAGATGCACCCACACCCATGCGAGCATGCTCCCGCAGGGCCTGTGCTGCAGCTTAGGAGCACGTATCTATGTATTGGATCATCTGGCAGATGTTGAATGCTGTGCCCATCTTTGAAGATGAAGATAGGGGAAGACATGGATCTAAGGAGGCATCTCGAGGTGGTCCTGTCATTTGGTGAAATAGCACTAGGCAAGGGATTTCAAACCCTAAATTCTACTCCAGGTTCCAACTGCCATCTGATCAGGCAAGCCACTTTTCCTCTTTGGCTCCATTGCCCTGTGTAGAAAGCATGCATGGTTGCCTAGCTCCCACTGTCTCTGTCCTTGAAACACACTAAGGTGACCTGGGAGAGCACCCTCATGAGGCGAAAGCTGCTGTGTTTGTTGGGACTGTGTGTGTAGCCTGCTGACGTGGTGCCAACACAGAGGACTCTGGCAGGATGATTTGCCCCAGGCAAGTCCCTCTACCAATGTGGGTCTCAGCTTCTAAGGTTGGTGGATCAGTTAAGCCCATGGGTCAGTTAAGCATGTAGGTCAGTGGGTTAGTTACACCTGTGGATTGGTGGGCTGCGGAGGTTTGGCTAAGCCTGTTGGTCAGTGGGCTGTGGTGAGTCAGTTGCGCTCTGAGAACCCTTCTGGCTGCCATGCTGGTTTTGATCGCCATCAATGCTGTGACTATCTAGTTGAAGCTGCCACCTGGGGCACATTCTTCTCCAGGTTATGGGGCGCTAGCCACAAAGTCAATGAAGAAGCCGCTTCCCATGGTCTGGGCCTTGTGTGGTGCAGGGCCACAACTCTTAGTGGCAAATAACACATTTGCCACGTGTGTTATTTTTCTCATTGCTGTGACCCAATACCTGACAACAGCTTGTGGAAGGACAGCCTGCTTTAGCTCACGGTTTGGGAGGTGCTGTTGAAGGCGTGCTGATGGGCAAGCTGTGGCCATGGGAGTCGGCAGGCAGTGTTCCTTCCCAAATCAGCAGACCAGAGGCGAAGATGGGACGGGCTGGATCCCACGTCTTAAGTTTGCACACTGTCCCGGGCATCGCCCTGGCTGGTATGATGACACACACTAGCCCATGGGGACATTCTGCACACAGGCTGACACTGCAGCTTTCTCTTTGTCCGCGCCTTTCCCAGTAGATGAAGTGATGTGGGATTGTTTATTGGGGTTTCCTTGACTTCTGTCCACTGTGAGGCTGCCAGGCCTTCCAGCCCTAACAGAGTATGCTGTCCCTAGGGCTCAGAGCCTCCATTGGCCCCTCCCTGTCAGTCTCTTGTGATTCTACCTCCCACATGTGACATCGGCCACAAGAGACCAAGGTCTGCTGCTGTGACCTCTCCTCTTGTGGCCCGGCCTGCTAGAGAGGCCTCCTGTACATCCATGCCCCTCGGGAGCATTTACTATTGAGACTGGACAGGGGACACTCACACACAAGGACTGTGCCCTCCTTACTTCCCTGATAGTACATCACTCCCTCCTGGAAACAGTCTGAACAGTGTCCGTGTTCTTGCTTGTGTCGCTGTTAGAAGCCGCTAAGGGTGGTGGGATAAAATTACTGGATTCAGACTTCAGCTCCCATATTGATATACCTAGCAGGTGGTGCATTTGAAAACAGGTTTTTAAAGTAGAATTTACCGCCTGTTGGAGTGAACTGTTAGTGTAACTGTTTCCTCCGGGTTGGTGATCTTAAATCGGCAGTCATAATGACAAGCAGAAGAACCTCAACAGATGACACCCAACAGCACCCCCTCACAGAAGAGGGTGCTCGGGAACCCCATCTGAACCAGAAACTCACTGGCTCACCACGCTGCCTGAATGGAGTCTTCTCTTTGGTTTGTTGGAGCTGTCTACATCTGGGAGGAATAGGTGTTTCTTTCCATTTCCTCAGGAAAACTTATCAAGCAGACACCCACAATTCTTACTTAGAAAATCCAAACAGGAATTCCTCCCTGGCAGTCATGTGGTCCATCGACCTGCCTCGTTCATCACTAGGTTTCGTTGTATTATTCAAGAGTAGAGCTGAGCACCAAATTCACCATCCCCCCCCATTACCATTGTTTGAATGTGTTCAGATGTGATTAGTGTATAGAATGGGAGTGTCCCTGTCATCAGGAAGCTTGCCCAAGGCCACTCCATGAGTGCCCTCCAGTGAGAAATATTCCCAGACCTTGTTGACCACAGGCAGGGAAAACAATTTATCAAGAACACCAGAGCTGAAACCCGAGATGGGAACTTTGGAGATGTGTGAAGTGTTACTCTGTGACTGCCCAAGAATTAAGGAATTTGCCTTTCTCCTTCTGTGAGGGAGTAGTGATGAAGGGAGCGCCGCCTGTGAAATCGAGAAGTTCTTAAAGACATACACAATGTTTTAGAAACATTTTAGTGGACAAGTATGAAAACTAACGACTATACTTCCAGAGATTCCCAAAAACTCCACATAGGGGCTGGAGAGACTGTCCCATGGATTAGAGCCCTTTCTTATAAGTATAAGGACCTGAGTTCAAATCCCCAGCAGCCTCATCAAGCTGGATATTGACTGTGCATGCCTGTAACCCAGACTTGTGGGGTGGGGCAGAGATGGGAATATCCAGAGGCTTGCTAACCAGCCAGTCTACCCAAAATGGCAAGCTTCCAGTTCAGCAAAACTCTGTCTTGAGCCAATAAGGTGGAAGAGGACAGAGAGGAAGACACCTGACGTCCTTCTCTGTTCTCAGTGTGCATGGCTGTGCACATTCGTGTGCAGGCAACACACACCCCCAGACAAATAGAATAAAAGAGATGAAATCTGTTTTAAAATACAACATCAGGTAAAATATAATTGCTTGTGTAAATAGATCAATGATTAGTTTTTCTTTGAATATTGATTAGCATTTATCAGATATAACCCCAAACCATAAAAATGCATGAGCAAGATGGGATTATTATGTGAGGGGTTACTGGAGCCACAGCAGACTGTCATCCCCTGGAGAAGACACGGGCCCTGTAAGACCTCCCTCTGGCTTGTGTCATGAGACCTTGTGGTGCTCGGGGGTCTTGCTGTCCCCTGAAGAATTCAGACTCTGGCCAGG
Organism: Dicrostonyx torquatus; assembly: GCA_028555095.1. Taxonomy (NCBI): domain Eukaryota; kingdom Metazoa; phylum Chordata; class Mammalia; order Rodentia; family Cricetidae; genus Dicrostonyx; species Dicrostonyx torquatus. Next base: position 5,007,424 of record JAQHUG010000113.1, read on the forward strand.
CCAAGCCATCGACCTTGTGTGTTAGTTTCCAAGACGGGCACAGGCCAGGCTGTCGTCCCAGCTGCTTGGAAGATGAGAGGAAGAGAACCACAAGCTCAGTGTCCGCCCGGGCAGCGGACCGAGATGCTGGCTCAGAAAGCGCAGGGCCCAGGATTTGACTTCTGGTATCACAAAAGCAGAACTTGGTTCCCTAGGATGCTCAGTGCACAGTTCCCAGTGTCCAGAGCAGCTGAGAGGCTAAAGGGAACCCGTCCCCAGACAACCTAGCAGGGGCAGCTCACTGACAGAGCCTTTTGCTGACTCCTGGTGAGGCCCTTACTCAGCACCGTACTCAGAGCCTTCATCTTACAGGGAAACCATGCACCTGACACTGTTCCGTGCTCCCACGTCCACTGAAGAGCAGGGGCCACCTCTCCCTCCCCCACCCACCGTTCCTCCACATTTTCTCATTACATATTCTCTGGGTGACTCTAAAAAGAGATTAAAAGAAGTTATTGAAGAATGTCAACTGCATGGGAATAAATTTCATGGTGACATAATTGAGTATTTATTGCAAGAAAATAAAAGGGGGTTAAGGACAGAAGCCAGAGTGTGGAGGTCATTGAAAAGCCACTAGAGAATATTCCAAAATACCCACTGTCACTCAAAGCTACCAAGTTTACAGTGAATTGTTCTCAGATTCGGAGAACAATGGTACCCTTGTGAGAGACGTTCCTGAAATCTAGAGGCTGCTTTCTTGTGTGATAGAATTCTTTCTTTTTTTACATCTCCGAAAAAGAGAGCCCCATTGAGAGCGTCTTGGTCTGTAACACTGCAGTGAGAGAACTCACGTGACACTCTGTAGTAGGCTGAGATTATTCATCGTTACAGGCAAGACTTGAACTAGTTTAATAAAAGAAAGGCTTTAATTATGATAAGTTAGTAGGTGAAGTAATTAAGAGTGATTATTCTAATTTCCTAAAAGTATATCTAATAGAATTGGGACCTATTTCTAATAAAAGATAAGATTTGAGAGATCCTTCCAAAGTCTCATGAAGGATAGATCCTCATTCCCGGGTAGTCTACATAATGCAGTTGGGAATATGTTGATGAGCAGGGCTTTCAAGTTGAGAAATTAAACAAGGGAGCTTCCTTAGTTCCTTTCTCTTTGCTGTAAAAAGTGCCCTGACCACGCAACCGAAGGGAGAAAGCACTTATCTTGATTCACAGTTCCAAAGAGAGACCGTCCACTGTGGCAGGGAAGGCATGGCCCAGCCACCCCAGATCGGGAACTGGCTGATCCCATCGTATCCACACTCAGGAAACAAGACAAGAAACTGGAAGCGGGGCCAGGCCCTAGAGCCCCACTTCTCCCAGCAGTGCTGTACAACCTTCCCAAGTGGCGCCACCAGCTGGAGGCCAGGTGTTAATACACATGCACCTGTGGGGAACACACGTGTCACCGCAGCAGGAACCCAGTGAAACCATAGCATTTCTTTTCTGTGCTGGCATCCATGACACATGCTGTGTGGGAGGGAGAAAAAGTGGTTTAAAATTGCAGCCATGCTTGTATTTCTAGAAGGTAGGGTCAAATGGAAATTAGTAAAGATTCGAACTTGCTGAGCAGTGGTGGCGCACACCTCTAATCACAGCACTCGGGTGGATTTCTGCAAGTTCGAGGCCAGCCTGGTGTAAAAAAAATGAGTTCCTAGAGATCAGTGCTACACAGAGAAGTCCTGTCTTGGGAAAAAATTCTACTATTTCTCCCAGTGCCTTGAGCTGGCTGAGGCTCAGCTTGGTGGTTCTTCTGCTCCACAGGCTACCGAAGCCCATGCTTGGAGCTTGGCTGTGTCGGGCTCATCCAGAGGACCCCACTCCTGTGTCATTGGGGTCATTGCATATTTTCATGCATGATGGAATCTCTAGTGGAATAAAACCAGTTCTGTGATGATTTGACGTCTGGTCTGAGAAGTCCCAGGCTAGGATACCTACCATCATGTGTGGCAGAGCAAGTCTCAAGGACAGCCGGACACTAGGGTGGTGCTGTGGTCACGGCTGGTGTGTTGGGTCCCACATAGTAAATGTAACACCCTCGAAAGACACCGCAAGCTCCAACTGCGTGTTCTTTGGAAATCAAGCCATCGTTAGAATTACAATGAGAGAGCAGAGCCGCTCTTAAGTAACTGTAGAGTCTTAATATAGACAAGGACAGGAGTGGATAGAATCCTCGCTGGTGAAAATGACAGTCCTTTCTGAATTAATTTGAGTTAAGTGCAGTTTGAACTCAGCTATCTAAAGATATGCTAAGAACTTAATTGCACCCATTTAGAAAAATGATGAACAGTTTTCAACAAAAAAAAACCTATTATAAATCAATAATAATTAAAATAGCATAATAATGACTCAAAAATAGAATAATTCCTTTTGAAAAAGTAAAGAACATAGGCATCAGAATGTATTTAACACCTGCGTGAGAAAGCAGTTTATATACCAGGAAAGTCAACTTTATAAAAAGTGAAAAATAATTCAGTATTTACCATTTGGACGACTTAATCATGCAGTAATGAGAGAGCATGTGCGATACAGCATGGCCAGATAAATGGGCGCTGGCTCCGTGGTGAGCAAGTGGAGTGTGTGGATGCGGCCGGCTGAGGACACACGGCAACTAAGTGTGCAAACCGTGTTCACGTAGATGGAAATGATAACGAGCTGCAGGCACTCACCTTGCTCAGTGTGAAAAACACTTCTGCTGCTCCAGGAAGCCAGAGAGCACTAAAGCCAGTGTGGCTCTGCAGGTTATAACGCAGAGAATCCATGACTACATCCCCGCCCCCGATCTGAAATCTTACAATCTCATTCCTCAGGACTAGCCGATAGCAAACTATCCCTATATAAAATAATACAGCACAATTAAGATCAGTTATGTAACCGAAAAAGCACACGTCAAGAGTGGAGAAGTCTCCTTGGTCTAGGATTGAGAGGGTGAACTAGGCGCCAGTGGTGTCAGCGCAGGGCCAGCAACTCCCCTGAGCGGTGACAGTCACATTTAAGACGTGACCGGGTCCCATGCCAGGCTTTATTGTAATGTGTCCAGTTCTGTCTGGTGTGGGATGCGGTAACGCCCTTCTCCTGAACAGAATTCCAGATTTGTCTGCCACAGCAAAACCTTCCATCTTGTCTTCTGCTGCGTGAAGTAATGTTTTCTAGACCGCCCCGACTTGTTTTCTTAATGGGTTTTTCACTTTCCAGCACTTCAAGAGCAATGTACGCTCTGTAGAAACTGCATTTGGGATCTGCAGTGCGTCATGCCCCACGGTGCTGCCGGCAGTGGGGACTGCAGATGTTCTAACGTGGGCTGTGGGGCGGGGTTGGGCTGGTCTGGGCTCCCCAAGGTGGTGTTAATAGTGTGTTCACCTAAACCCAGGCTTAACAGGACGTGACCGTGTGAACGGGATCAGAGCCAAGTAGAAAATCTGGCTGTGGGTCAGACTGAGTCCGGGAAAAGGGAAGTGGGTTCTCTTTGAAAAGTCCTACCATTGATGGGCTGGGAGATGGCTCGGTCAGAAAAGTACTAGCCTTGCAGGCATCGGGCCTTGAGTTTGACCTGCAGAACCTGTGTGAACAGCCAGGGATGGTCGCTCACACTGGTAATCTCAGTGCTGGGAAAGCAGATGCTCTCAAATCCCTGGGTCTCACTACCCAAATCAGAGCGTGTTCAAGGCCAACGAGAGGTCATGTTTCAAGAAGCAAGGCTGGCAGCATCTGAGGGATCAGCGCCAGAGTTGACTTCTGGCCTGCACATACGCATGTACCTGCACATACGTGAGTGTGCACATGCACACAGGTCCTGAAGTTAGCTGCTCTCATTCATCATCAGAGTATCAGGAGTCAGCCAGTGTGGTTCAGAGTTTCCTGCTTACATGCTGAAGTGAGCAGCAAGCAAGCTTCAAAATCAAAACGATGCTGGCAACCAGAGACTGGGCTCTATGTCCCTAGCATGAAGAGGCCTGTCCTCTTAAGTACCCAGTATACACTGTGGGCGGTGACTGTCACCATGTCCCCAAGACTGAGCGTGAGACCTGTGTGCTCACATGCTTTTAATGTCAATGCTGGGCTTCTGTGGGAATTAGATGACCAAATGAACATTATATACATATGTATGTATATATGTGTGTATGTGTATATGTGTGTGTGTGTGTGCAGTCTGTGTCTTTACATATGTATAGATAAACTTTGAAGATGTAAAGTTTTTCATTTTAAAGTTTTAGAGTTACTGCTGGCTGAGCCTGTGTGCACACAACAGAACACAGCTTGCTGGGCACTCCTGATGGTCTTGTAAGTCGTGGGGAAGTAGAGAGACAGGCACTGCGTGGCCAGGTTTTATATGGTAAATCAGCTCAAATCCCCTAAGCAGTGGATTGTGTTTCAGGCCAAGGCGGATCTGTGTCTTGAGCAGAGGCTAGTTCCAGGGCTCCTGCTTCCCGTCACCAAGACCAGCTCTGCAGCACTGCCTCGGGAGACGGACAGTGTGGAACGTGCCATGTGTTCTGTCTCCTTTCCTGTCAGCTGAGTCGCTGTCCCACAGCCCAGGAAGCATGGGTGGAGGTCCAGGAAGCCCTGGTTCCCCCTCCCCAGCTGCAGAGTCCACGCAAGTCCTTCCCTCTGTGGTTTCGACAGACAGAGCAGAGCAGCCTTCTCTGTGGAAGAGATGGTTTACCTAGCCACCTGCCATCCATCTCTGGTGCATTTTATGGCTCTGCTCCTCCCTGTGGCCCCTGCTCACACCCCTGCCTGCTGTGCAGGTGTGACTGTGCAGGTGTGTCTGGGGTGATTTACTGTCCCGTAGGCTGTCTTGCTCTTTCAGCTCTAGACTGTCACTGAATAGCCTGTGGATTAGCCTTCCTCTTGCATAGTGCTGTGTGCATCCAGAGCTTTAGGGTGCTGGGGCGATGGCTCAGTCTTTGATGCGCTGGCCTGAGTGGAAAGGCTGGGGACACCGTGCACACCTGTAGCCCCAGCACTGAGGAGCTGACGCCGTGAGGGTCCTTGGGGTCTGGCTGACCTGCCAGCTTAGTAGAGTCTGCAAGTTCCAGGCCAAGGGAGAGTAAAAACAAAGGTAGACACACCTGTCACTGAATAGCCTGTGGATTAGCATAGTGCTCTATGCATATCCTCTTGCCTGCCCAGAGTCCCCAGCCTGCTCTTCCGGGACACACTGCCTGGGTGGCAAATCTACACTGGCCTCTGCCCCTCTGCCCCTCCCCCCCCATCGCCAGAGGACCATGTGACTCCCTGGGGCTGCCTGGAGCATGTCCTGTTCTGGTTCATGTGTGGGGATTTATAGATGAAGACAGAAATGGCTGAAGCAGGCTGCCGTATTTCTATCCAGGTGTGAGACCTGACCCTCAGAGCCAAAGGCAGCTTGGCTAGGTTGTCCCCATGCTCCAGACGGTAAAAATGAATCCATGGAATTCAAATGAACAACAACAACAACAACAACAAAAAAAAAAACTCTTGATGTTGGAGTAGAAGCATGCTTGGGCAGGTGTGTTTGTCTGTGTGGACACCCGTGGAGCCAGAGGTTGACATCAGGATTTCTTTGATAGCTTCTCATCGCCCTTTGAGGCAGGGTCTCTCTCTGAACCTGGAGCTCAGCATTCAGCTAGACTTGCTGGCCGGTGGGCCTCGGGGATCTGCCCACCTCTGCCCTCCCACACTGGGGTTCCAGACATACCCTCACCGTGCTGTTTCTGCGTGTGTGCAAGGGATCCAAACTCAGGTCCTCAGGGTGTGCAACAAGCACTTTACCCAGCCTGGGCTTTTCTAGTTTTTGGTTGCTGTTGTTTTTATATGATAAGATGTCTATTTGGGGCCCTCACAGAGGAAGACTGTAGAATCCTACACGAGATCTTAGCCAAAAGGCCATAGTTGGTGTGCAGAGAATTCTGTAGCCACCCAGGGCTCTCACTCCCAGCCAGGGTTCCCCTTCATCCGTCCCCACCGCCTCTGTGCAGGCCGACGTGTGTGGATGTGGGCAATGGCCAAGCTGCCAACTCGTTCAGCTCCAGGTCGTTTCACCAAGTGCGACCACCCCAGTGTCAGGCATGGGTAGCGCAGTCTCCTGTTAGGCTGAGCGGCTGCAGGGTCTTTGTCCTGCTGTGGGTTAGGCTTGGGCTTGACAGAAAAGGCAATTAAAGGACCTGTGTGCCCGTGGCAGGTGTTAGGCGAGGGCCGTGCTGCTCAAGAACCCTGATGTGCTGGGTCACTCGGTAGGCTCAGCGGGACTTCTGAGAGGGCCCAGGGCACCGTGACTAAGCCGGCTGTGCCTTGAGCACCGTATGGCTGCAGTGACGTTCCATCATGTGCCCCTGGCAGCCTCAGCATCGCTAGCCTTTTTAATTAACTGGTAGTGTGTGACCCTACATCAACCGAACAGGCAGGTCACCTCATTAGGAGGCCCGCGCAGCAGCCAGCGGGAGACAGCTCCTCCCCATTAATCAATCCCTATGAGAAGAGCCTCCCATGCTCACTGGCGGACTTCAGTGCTCAGCCCCAGCTGCGCATGCACGTGCACTCAGAGTACCCAGGCAGCTTCCTGAATCTGTCCCCATGTCCTGCAAAGACAGGACATTTCCTGCCTACCTCGAAACATTGCTGGCCTGAGTTCTGGGTCAGAGTTTAACCCCAAGAGGCTGGACTGCTCCTGTTTGCCTTTCCTTCCTGCCCAGCTTTCTGGAAACATTGAATGCCAAGCTCACGATGCCTTGTAAGAGGAGGCTCTGTCTCAGGTTCTGGGAGTTTCCGCTGAGCTCCGTGCACGGGTGCTATTGAGAGGGCCCAGTGGTGACTGTTCTGAACTTTGCAGAGTGGGTGGTGCAGGACAGTGTGAAGCGGTGGGGTCTATAACTGAACATGTATGTGTCAGACTTAACACCCTGCTGCTAACTAGAGCACTTAAAACATGCATGTTATCCTCACCATGATGTATGACGGCACTGAGCCTTCTGGTTACTGTCTTCTTACACATACACTAAGAGGTGCACATAGACCACACACACACACACACACGCTAGCACGCCATGCATGCTATACCCATACAACCCCATCCTTCAAGCACCATAAGGGTCTCCGAGATTCTCAAGGTCAGAGAGACCTTCCTGTTCATGGGAGAATTCTAAATCTTATTTCAGGTCTTGACTCAGATGAAGAGCTCGGGCTTCTCTGTCACCACGCCTCCTACCTAGGTGATTGACACTGGCTCTTGCTATTTCCTAGCCTGTTTCTATTTATTTCATGTGTCTGCACGCCTGCATGGTGGTCCACATACTGAGCGGGGGTGGGAGGGTGCACCAGGGACGTGTGCCCTGGCTGCTGTACCCCAGGAATGTTCTCGAGTTCACGGGAGCTTGCAGAAGGGTCCATGTCCATGGTTCTGTCCACATCATCCAGCTTGCTAACCCATGCCCAGCCATGACTTTAGATGACATGGGGTGTGGAAAAAAGACGGTAGCCCTGTCTCTGTGTACGTGGTTTGTTCCATGCAGCCCACGGAGGACTGGCAGTCTCATGCCTTTTCATTGCCAACAGCTTGCCTGAGTTTCTGTTCCTTCGTTTTGTTTCAAACAGGGCATTGTGGTAAGGAGGGCCAGCAGACTCCATTCAGTAAATTGGTCTGTACAAAGGCATGGTGCCTGGTGGCTCTCACCAAATTGCTTTCTGTGTGTTCCTCATCTCCAGACCAGAGGGTGGCGTCTTTCTGTACTCTGACCGACCTCCAGCATGGACAAGACCTGGAAGGGGCCCCAGAGCTGTCCCTGTGCGTGGATCCCACCAGCGGCAAGGAGTTCATGGATGCCTCTGGGTAAGTGGGCAACCCCTCCCACTGTCCCAGAACTCAGGGACCCCAGGCCAGGCAGAGGAGAGGCTTACAGTGGGGCTAACCTGGATTCCTGCCACGCTGGAAATGACGCCACTAAAACGTGTGGCCATTGCACTGTCTAGACAGGTCCTGCTGATTGCTGGCCTGTGCCCACAGTAGCCAGTCTCACGGCGAGAGGACCAGGTGGGACCTCAGGTCCTCCACCTAATTACTACAAAGGCACCAGGCGGTGACCCTCTTGTTAGTCAATCTCAGGCCGCCAGGCCACCCGTGCTGTGGGTCCTGCCTAGGGTATAGTGCACCCCAGACTGGTCCTTGATCCTCCTGCTGCTGACATTTATGAGGATTGCACCTGCAATTTATGATGCATGAACCCCACGCCTGACTTCCCCGTGAACTGACCCACTGTTAACTTGCTGTTGAGCCTAGTTGTGTTTCCTTGACAAAAGCAAGTTACGGAGCCCATGTCCATGTTTGACTCCTCGGACTTAGCTCCAGCCTACCTGTCCTCCATTTCAATGATCCTGGTCTTTGTTTCCTTACCAGTCTTGGTGTCTTACAGACACTGAGTCTGCAGTGGTAGCTCTGGGGACAGTGTCCCAAATCATCAACTTACACGTAATGTTTTTAGTGAGAACTTTACCAACACAAACACAAGCAATATCCCGGCCTTGAGTTTCTTAATTCCTCTTCTTTATACCGTTTCCCAGGGAGCGATCGCCCTCCACACTGACTGGGAAAGTCAACCAGCTCGAACTGATCCTCCGACAGCTGCAGACCGACCTTCGCAAGGTATGCCTGCTGGAGCTCACCAATAGAGGGCTTTGCCTACATGCGGCCCCTTTCACTCCTTCAGAGAAGCTGAGAAGACCCAGGGACGATAAAGACCTTCACCAGACCTGGACACAGGAAGGAGATTCCCTGGGTCTACGCTCTCCTTCTCACGGGCAGCTGGTGTGGTTTCTCCCCTGAGGGTGCGGGGAGTCCTGTGTACTTGCCTGAGGGTGACTGGGCCTTCTGCACGGTGAGGTCCCCATGTGAAGTAAGACGCAACAAGCCAGCATCTTTGATTCTGTGAGTTGTTGACTGCAGCAGCCAGATGTGAGCCAGTCCAAAGGGGAGTCAATTGCTCTCCAAAAACAAGATCTCCAAGAGTTCAGTCAGCTCGCCCCCCCCTCGGAACAGCTGTGTACATGTGCTCCTGTGCCAGTGTCTCCTCAGAGGAACAAGGTTGTCCTTACTCTGCTAGGTGCCCTTTGCTGCCCATAAAGGCAGAGTGGCGTGTGTATTGCAGAGTGTCCCAGGAGGCTTCGGGTGGCCGCTCGGTTTGACTTTGGGAGGAGAGGGATTATATCTGGTGTGAATGTTAGTGGGACCAGACCACAGGAAGGAAGGAGTGAAGGGAGGAATTACATAACAGCCAGGAGTGCTGGGAGGGAGTGGCCTAGGGTGGGCACGGGGACAACTTCTGCAGTGTGTCAAACGAGTGTGTCTCTGTGCACATGCACGTCCACATGTTGACACACAGTTCCTGATGGCCTCTGTCTTCCATCACCAGCAAAGAGGCCAAGGTCAAGTGCAGAGGGGAACTGCCAGGGTAAAGTCAGCTGATCCGCCAGTGTGTGTGTGTGTGTGTGTGTGTGTGTGTGTGTGTGTGTGTGTGTGTGTGTGTGTGTGTGTGTGTGGTGTGCCAGCTCTAGGGACCTCCTATCCAGTTCTGACCCTAGGACTTCCTTCTAACCCAGCGGAGTCCCCGGCAAGCACAGGCAGCTCACTGCTTTATCTCAACAGGTGGGAACACCAAGGCAGTTGAGTTTAATTTGGTTTAGACAGGAAGTCATGAGAGAAATAGAAACACAAGACACCCCCCCAGGGGGTAGGGAATGAAAATCGGGAATGCAGAGTATAAACTGCTTGGGGAGGTATGCACCAGCCGGCCAGGGGAGCAAGAGCCTTCCTTGCAGGACTTCTCGGGAAGATGTGGCAGTCAGGGGCAGGAGTGACTGATGGTGGGAAGTGATGTTGAGAGAGACAGGATTAGAAGACAGCGAGGAGTGGGTACCAGGAAGTTCCCTTTGAGAAGCAGGAGACGGCAATGGATCAGTGATGAGGTGGGTAGGAAGGAGAAGAGGGAACCCGGCTCTAGAGTTGTCCATTAGACTTGGGAAGGTCTTGGAGACAGGACACATGGGCAGGGTCTCATCCCTAGCATCAGACTGTTAAGCACAGATGGAGCATTGGCAGCTATTGTCCCCATGGTTCAAGAGCAGGACAAGGAAAGGAAATCAGAGACTGGAGAGCATGGATCTAATTGCATGCTGTGAGGTCTCAGGGGGACAGGACCTGAGGGGCAGCAGGGTAATCTGAGCCGAGGTAGACAGTGGTGGAGGGGAGGAGGATTTCATGGCTGGCCTGGCTTTATGGTAAGGCTTGTCCTATCTGCCTGTCCAGAAGGTTCCTTTCTCTTAGAACCAGGGCTTTACAGGGTAGGGTGGTGGGTTTGGGGCAAGCCCAGCAGAGGTAGGGAACCAGGAGGCCATTGAAGGGTGACAGTAGACAGCCTGAGGAGGTTGGGCCACTGAGAATGCACCTGCTGGGACAGTTGTGTGCTCAGCGCTAGAGACCTGAGCTTGTGTGCTCCTCATGGCTGTGTGTTACAATCCCACTATTATATATGCTTGCGAGTGACAAACTCTGAAGGTTGGCATGGAAATACGGCAGCATCAGACGGCCAAGGATAGAATATGAGGCCCTGAGTGATTGTTCTAGATTTAGCATCCATGGCTGCCACATTGGTAGAGAGGAAGGCTACTGGAGAAGACCTGCAGCCTAGAGGGGTTCACACCAACTGGCTTCAGTCTGTCTCTTCCAGGTGGGTGAGGGTAGTGTAGCTTCTGATTGACAGTCGTCCTACATAGCAGCTCCATCCCTCTTGGGAACATGGAGGAAGCCAAGAGGCTAGGGTGGCTTCTGTCCCTGTGTGAGTGGCAGAGCCCAGGCAGGAGAGATCCTGGGATTAAGTCAGAATGGGACCCTCATGTCCAGCTCAGTGGGAGGAGTCTACCACTGCTCTGTAACCCGGTTTCTGGTCCCCATAGGAGAAGCAGGACAAGGCAGTGCTGCAGGCTGAGGTGCAGCACCTGAGGCAAGACAACATGCGGCTGCAGGAAGAGTCGCAGACTGCCACCGCCCAGCTGCGCAAGTTCACCGAGTGGTTCTTCAGTACCGTCGACAAGAAGGCCTGACCAGCCAGCTGCTCCTCACTGGGACCCTGGGCTGGCCTGCCCGCCCGACCGCCTGCGGTCCCTCCCAAGTTGCCAATGCAGCTTTCCATGCGCTTCCCACCACCTGTAGGTAGATTCCCACTGCTCGTTCTGTGTCTCGAGACTCACCCTAGCAGGACAGGTCAGGGGACCTGGCCTCCTCCTGGGTAGCTGCCGCAGAAGATGAATGTAACCCCTGGTGAGCGCAGAAGTAGCCGGCAGCTGAAAGGCTCCCGGACCGTGCTCCGGCCTCAGCTTCCCTGGGGGAGAGAACTGGGTGTCACTAACTGAAGTAGGTGACCTACAGAGATGCTAAGTCAGTGTACTCCAGCAGGGCTGTAGGATTGTAAAAAAGAAATGCGGAGGCAGATAATCAGACGTGGACTTTAATGTTAAAGGTGCTCTATTTTTTTGGATGTACAGTAGTTTTATCCCACAGCCACATTACCATAGCAATAAGAAGGGCGCAGGGAGCAGCGGCAGAGCTCTGGCAGCGCAAATTCCTGAAGTCTAGCACTAGCTCAAACGCTCTTACCGTAGAGACATATTTATTGCAGGAACAAACGGTGCCTGAATATTAACAGTGTTCTGATTTTTTTTAAAGAGATGCTTATGCCTTGTAAATGGCTGGACCTGTCGGTAGTCCCGTCAGTGCTTAGTTTGCTCTCGTAGTCGCTCTGCTGAGGACGGTCGTGTCCCTTCCCACTAGAGGTCCCTGATGCTGAGTGCCCGCGGAGTCCTGTGGACAGCCCCAGAATTGTTTATCTTTGTACAGAAACTCCGACAAAGTGTCTTGTATTTAACACTCTTATTTAAGCTTATTTAACCCTAACCTGTTAATTTTATATGATTTGGTTTCACCTGCACTGTAAGGAGGGTGGCAGGCAAGCGGGCGGTGACTGAGCTCCCCCGGAACAGGCTGAAGCAGGCGGGCGATGCTGCTGGCTAACACGTTGTTTGTACTGCTTTTCCATTTTTAACTGTTATATTTGAGATGAACATACATTTTGCTTTTTTTAATAAATGTTCAAAAGAAGTCGACATAAGAAACAGCGTTATCTGGTGTGTGTTGACTGTGATGTGTCCGTCATTTCTGTGAGTGTATTTCAGGTCATTGAGGGTCCTGATCCATATTCGGAACTGTTTAGCTGCCTCCTAGCCCCTCACTGGTTAAGAATGCTAAGGATTCGTTACTGCACTCCACATATGCTGTTCTCTGAGCTTCTAGTCTCCTTGATCCTAGGAGTATCCTTGGGAGGGCCTGGGTGATCCTAGGAGGATCCTTGGGAGGGCCTGGGTGATCCTAGGAGGATCCTTGGGAGGGCCCGGGTGATCCTGACAGTATCCTTGGGAGGGCCTGGGTGGTTCCCGTTTTACAACCAGATAAACTGTGACCTGGGGTGAGTAACTTACTCAAGCTTCCTTTAGGGGTGGAAAGCCATTTAGCTGGCTGGTTTTATAAAAATCCAGGGTTCACTATATAGCCCAGGTTCACTAATAAACTCATCCTCCTGCCTCAGCATCCTGAGACCTGGATTTACAGGCTTGTGCCACCACACCTGACTGACTATAAATCTGGTTTATTCGAGGAATCCAGGGTTGTTTGTGAGATGGCTGTGCAGCCACACGTCAGCCAGGGCCTGGAGCCACCGCTCTCGAGTCCCTGACCTAGAGCAGCTGTGGCCCTGTAGCGCGCAGCGCAGCTAAGCAGGTGGAGTGAGTCCGCCTTAGAAGAAAGGAAGGAGTCCAACCAAAGCAGCCAAGAGGGGCGCCGTCCCACCCTGAGGCATTGCCATGGCCCCAAGCACCAGTGTCTCCTTGATGTTAAGTCCTTTTATCTCTAGGGCCAACGTGGAGTCATCTCTCATATCCATGTCTATGGGGCCATGCCTAGCACAGGGACAAGGTGATTCCGGTCTGTCACTCTGCAGGCTGACTGAACGTGCTTCCTCTCTCCATGGTGCATGTCGTTCTTAGCAGCTTTGCACTGTGCTAAACACGCTTGATTTATTACTTATACAACATTCTGCCTCCATGTATGCCCGCATGCCAGAGGGCACCAGATCTCATTACAGATGGTTGTGAGCCGCCATGTGGTTGCTGGGAATTGAACTCAGGACCTCTGGAAGAACAGCCAAGAGCAGTCAGTGCTCTTAACCACTGAGCCATCTCTCCAGCCCCCTCACTGACACCTCTTAACTAGGCATGTTAACCCGCTATGAGGATGCGCTGGAACAAACTAATGCTGGAGTCAAGCCTCTAAAAGTCATTGCTTTCATTTTAGAATAATTAAGCAGGTGTTTTTTTTTTTCTCACCTTATGGGGTGAACTGTTGTGTGTCAAAGCCTTCCCAGTATGTGGCACTTGATTAACATATTGGAGAGGTTTTTTTTTTTCCTATACTAGGGAGAGGGCTTATCAAAAACACTAAGTTGCCATCAAAGGGTAACAACAAAAAGCCTACCTTGCTCAGCTGCTCAATGAGGTAGAAGAAGCCCATGGTCCCACCTGTCAATCAAAATGCATTTTGATTGCATGTCATTCACCAGGGATGCCATCAGACTTAGGAAGCCACAGCTTCTTTACCTGCAAAGTCTAGGGCTAGAAACGTGGCCACATAGAAGGACGAGGACATGTCGTCAGGGGCGACGGCTCAGCCAGAGAAGCCTGATGGCCTAAGATCTGTGGAACCCACACAAACAGGTGGGTGCATAGCGTGTGTCTGTAACCCTGGCAGTCCTGTGGTGAGGAGTAGGAGACAGGAGAATCACCTGATAGTGGCAGAGTGTTTGGAAAAGTCACGTGCCCTTGTAACATACCAGCCTGAGAGCCTGAGGCTGACTCGGCGCTCACCCTCAGACTGAGGCACGGCGGACTTGGAAACTTCTTGTGGAATTGACTGCGTACTTCCAGCCAAATAGAGGACTCCATGTCCTTGGAGATAAACCATCTGGTCAGGGCTCTTTGTCCCTCTTTACCATGGTGACAGTTGTGCCACCTCAGCACGAAGATACTTGTGAGAAATTTTATGAAGGCCTGCTGCCACCAGTTCCTGCCTCGACGGGGGGGGGGGGGCATTAAGCAGCCCCAGGTCCTTGGAAACCAAGCCAGCATGGGCTCCACTCCTCAGCATCCCCAGATGGAGTTAGGGCGGGCAGAGGTGGTGGAGACTGTGCTAACCCGCTGCGTCTGTGGGTTACACATTAGGACGATCCTAAGTCATTTCTTTTGAATGTGTATGAATTTCATACTTAAAACCAGGACCTCATTCTAGAGATGCTGAAAAGCACACTGCTCTTAAGGAAGGAAGAAGACAGGAAGTACCTGCTTATTTCCTGTGACACACAGGAGGGGAGCGATAAGAGATGGACCCGAACCGGAGAAATGCGATCTCTTTCTCACCTGTAACCTCCAGATGAATCCAGGTGCTGAGCTTGCTGGTTTCCCATCCTAGACACTGGATGGGAGATCCAACAGACAGAAAGCTTCAACAGGCCTCACCTCAAATGTCACCCTTAGGGGAGGGGATAATGTGCAAATGTGTGTGTGCATGCCAAGGCCGGAAGACAACTCAGCTGCGGTGCTTCAGAAGCCATCACCTTGTGGTTTTTTTGAGGCAGGGCCTCACTGGTCTGGAGCTGGCCAGTTCAGCCAGGCTGGCCACCAACCCTGAGGGCTCGACTCTCCCCAGCCCCGGGGTGATGACTGCATGTCATCATCCCTTGCTTATTGTATTGCAGATCCTGGGCGGTGAAGTGAGGGCCTCATACCTACATGGTAAACATTTTACTGACTTGCACCCCTCTGTCGGCTGTCGGC
>JAQHUG010000113.1:5044222-5054686 GCA_028555095.1 Dicrostonyx torquatus
TTATATTCATTTAAATACTGCCTTGCCCATTATCTCTTGCCTTTTCTTGGCTAGCTCTCACATCTAAACTAACCCATTATAAAAGTCTGTATGTCACCACGAGGTGGTGACTTACCGGATGATTCTAAGGTACGTCCATCTTGGGTGGAAGAAACACGGCGTCTCGCACACTTCCTTTCTTCCCCGAACTCTGTCCTGTCTACTCCGCCCACCTAAGGGCTGTGTCCTATCTTACAGGCCAGGCGTTCTCTTTATTAACCAATGAAAGCGCACAAAATAGAGAAGAACCCTCCTACACCAGTTGGCTTCGTTTAGATTGGGGCTATTTTTTCAGCGTAGTATTTGAGGCTGCATTGTTCCAAGCCCTGAAGTGGGCCTTGGGGTCCTCCGCAGACTGAACCTCTTTGTTCTGAAGCAGTGCTTCCTGTCTGGTTCGCGCTGGGCCTATGTTTTCTCTCTCTAGGAAACTCTTCACCCACGCCTGGCTGAACTCGGCTGTGCTGTTCCTCACCGTCATGGGGTCCACATTCCTTGTACCCCTTTGAGCCTTGAGGAGAAAACATGCTTGAATTCCACTTTGCCGTCTGTATTTTGGTGTACACAACCCTGCAGCTGTGATGTACTCAGATTTTGTTCTTGCCTCGTGTGTGTGTATGTTCCCATGTTCATATTGTATGGGTGACTGTGGAGGTGTGTTTGCATGCATGTGGTAACCTTGGCTGTTCTCTTCAGTGTACTGTCTCTTCTTCTGGAGGCAGAGCCTCTTGTTAACCTGCAGTTCATTGGTTAGGTGGAAGCATGATTAATAAAAACTCAGAGAGAGAAACTGGGGTTCAACCTAAAGATCTGAAAAGCAAAACAGCCAGCCACCGGCTCTTACCTCGACCTCAGTCTGAAATTGTGATCCTGCCTCCAGGAATCTCAGAATGAGACTGCGTCTGAGATCTGTCTCCGTGCCTCTCCCCCATTTTTTAATCCTCTCTAGGGCTGGGATTTAAGGCATGCACCACCTGGTTTCTGTGGCAACTAGTGTGGCTACTGGGATTAAAGGTGTGTGTTACCACTGCCTGGCTGTAAGGCTGGACGGTGTGGCTGTTTTACTTTCCTGATCCCCAGGCAAGCTTTATTTATTAAAATGCAGTTGAAATGCCACTACATTAAGTTAGGCTGGCTGGGCAGTGAGCTCCAGGAATCTACCCTTCTCTGCCACCCCAGTGCTGGGATAGCAAGCACACACTGTGGCCATATCCAGGCTCAAAGCAGTCGTGAAATCCAACCGTAGAAGCACTCTGGGTTAGAGTGTACAGAAATGACTAGCTGGGAAAGAGCAGGCACGGACGGGGCTGGACCTGACATCATTAGAGCCATCGGCCATTCTACAGACCCCTGCGGTGTGACAGAGCCATCCAGTGCCAGCAGCCTGGTGCAATGGTCACTCCATATTCTCAGGGCTGCGTGCCCTCTCTGTGCCCTTACCGCCCCTTACGTTAGCTGAGTCCAACCGCCACCTTCCCCAAGGTTGCTGGCTATTCCTCTCTGAGCCTTTCTTTTTCTCGTATGTCCATTCCTCTCCTGTTTCAGTGGTCATGGAAATTCAGGGTCCAGATGGTCTTCTGTGGACAGCTTTTGGTCCAGGTGGGGAGGTGGGATGAGGACAGGTGCCCAAAATGATCAGTTCCTCCTTCAGGCCATGTCTTGTTGGACAGGTGTCAAAGACAGCACCTTGCCTCTTCTGGGCACTGGGCCCATTTCTTGTTGTCTGTCAAGGCTGAAAGGGCAGGAATTCAGTGGGCATACTGGGGAGCTGGGCACTAAGAGTGGCGGTGCTACTGTGCCTTTCAAAAGGCCTCTGCAGGGTGAATATAAGAATTGGGTTTTGTCTACAGGACAAGATTCTTCTCTTACTCTAGTTCTCAAGGGAAATTGTCTGATTGGCTCACTCTTGATCAGGTGGCCAACCCTCACCCAAATACATTCTCGGCAAGAAGTACCTGGCAGAAGTGAGAAGCTAAGTCCCAGAAGCTAGGTGATGGCTGCAGAGTCTGCTCAGGGCTTACAGAGGGAACACTGGACATGAAGCCCGGGTGATGATTAGGCCAGCATCCTTGGCATGGTCCCCAGGGAGATGGCTGGCTCCTGTGCTTTGGACTTGTGCCTCTGAGAACTGCTATCCCTCTGAGCTACACTCCGGCTTCAGTTTAATGGATCGACCCCCAAGTAAGGGCCAGGAACAAATCTCTGAAAAGCAATCAGGGAAGAATAGAGTCTCTGCCCCCGTGGGAGGACATTTGGCTTCTTGATGGACTAGACCCCAAAGATCCTGACCAGGAGAAGGTATAACGGAGGCAGCTTATACCAGGAACACCACTGCCAGGGTGCCTGGTGCCACCCCCTCCCACACACACAGGAGCGGTTGAGTGAGTGGGAGAGCTGAGGGCTGTCCTTTGACTTGAGAATCAAGAGCTGACCTGTGAAGGAAATTAGCCTCCGGAGAAAGACAGGGAAACCTCCAGTAGAGAGGCAAGAGGTGAGAGGAAAACTCAAGCAGCATCCGAGAGCCTTGCAACAAGCCTGCTGCATTTGTTAGTGCTCCCAGGCACACCGTCCTCCCTGCTCCCAGCTAAGACACTATTGCCCTGTTTTGTCTTCGGGTGGAAGCCTTACTGCTTTAAACAAAAGGGAAAGATGACTTCACACACAACATTTTACGTTAATCTAAAAATCTTGATGGACCAATACTGCTGCCTTAATTCTATAAACAATTGAAAATGAAAACAAACAACCCTTCCCGCGCTCCCAAAGTCCAGAAATTTATGAAAGCCTCTGGTGGGGGACAATTCTGTATTCTGTCAATCATGTTTTAAATAAATGCTGATTGGCCAGGCAGGAAGCATAGGCGGGAAAACCAGACAGGAAGTAGATGTGAGAACAGGAGAATTTGGGAAGCAGGAAGCTCCCTTGGCATTCCTGTGCAATCCATCTAAGAAGCAGAATGTAAGCTGCCCCGCTGAGAAAAGGTACCGGCCATGTGGCTAACATAGATAAGAACAATGGGTTAATATAAATTACAAGAGCTAGTAAGAAGACAGAGCTAATGGGCCAATCAGTGTATAACCTAATGTAGACTCTCTGTGTGATTTTCTTTGGGGCTTGCCAGCTGTGGGGTACCGGGCGAGACAGAAACCCCAACAAGCAGGACCCTCATTTTACAAGCCTCTTCCAAACTCATACAGCTTTGCCATTTCAGGCTAAAGCGGAAATGAAATTCCACAATCCCAGACCCATCAACAACAGTCTGTCCTGCTGTGTCCCCCAAAACATCACCTGCCACAGCCACGCAGAGTTGTTCGAGAGAGGTGCAGTTTAAAGAAAAGCCTAGTCCCTTCATGCTTGCATGCCCACCAGTCCTGTTTCCAGAATGTTCACTCTAGCCCCTGCCACTTCCTACCACTTCCGCTCAGGCTTTCGTTCGTCAGCTCAGCTGCAGATGGTGTCATCCACTGGGATCCTGGTAGTTATTAACCAGCGTCAGCATCCTTGTTGGGGGACCGGCTCCAGCTGATGCCTCATCCATCCAGGGCTGCCTCCCAGGGCGGCATCTTCTCCAGGACACCAAAGACACAGGCTCCCCCTGCGCCTCGATGGCCCTCGCCTGCAGTTTATTTCAAAAGCAGAAGTCCTTGGCGCTGCATCCTGAAATGAGGATGCTGCAGGAGTTTGCCAGCCAAGGGCGAGAGCCACAGCTGCCTGGGAATGGCTCCCTTCCTCACGCCTCCATCGGGCCCTACTAGGCAGAGAACAGCAGTGGCAGCATCCTTGGTGACAACCACAGAGCAGCCTCACAGTAATTAAAGAGAAACACTGGGGACAGGTGGCAATGCCTGACTCTGCAGACATCGAGGCCGTTAGAAAAAGGCTTGGCTGTTCCTGGGTCTTCGCTCCCTTCCCTCCTGCTTTCTCACTGGGAATCTGGCTCCAGGCCCAGGCAGGGACTGGCAGTCTTGCTATTTTGGGCCCTTCCTGGCCAGCAATTAGTACCAGGATGGCTGAGCCCAGGCCGAGGAAAATCGGGATTTTTCCATGAATGCTTCCTTTTACTAAACTCTGTGTGGAAGAATCAAGGAGTAATTAGAACTATTCAAGCAGGGATGATTTTGTTAAAAGGAATAAATAGGGGCCAGCAAGATGGCAGGAAAAGACACCTGCCTGCCACCAAGTCTGATGATCTGAGTTCGATCCTGAGACCCAGATGGCAGAAGGATATAACTGATGCTTAAAAGTTGTCCTCCGACCTCCACACACATGCTGTGGTATATGCCTACACACACACACACACACACACACACACACACGTATACACACACGTATACACACACGTATACACACACGTACACACACGTATACACACACGTACACACACATGTATACACACGTACACACACGTATACACACACACGTATACACACACATACACACATATGCACGCACGTGCACAAATAAATGGAGTGTTATATTTTATTTTATTTATTTATTTATTTTTGATTTTTCGAGACAGGGGAGTGTTTTATTTTAAAAATGAAAATAAACAGGAATTCCTGTGTGCGGTGTGTCTCTTCCATCCTCTACCAGGCCCCTGGTCCTCCTAGGACACCCACACACCATCCACATTGATTGCCACATGTTGGCCACAGTGAGGGGCAGCCCCGGGGTCTTCGTAACTGCACACTCCAGCTCTGAGAGATCCTAAGCTTGCTGAATTAACATCCCTCAGTCAAAAATAGTACACAGTGACATACATGTCTCTGTGTGTCTTCCCTCAAGTACAAAACACCCTGGAGAGCTTGTGTCCCGTGACTGCGACCTGACATGCCATTGGGTCCATCACCTCTAAGCCGTGTGCCCAGATCCACGCCATGACAGCTCTCCTTGTTTTGAACACAACCTCAAATGTTTCCACAGTCATATGGTTGAGTGAGTCTGGACAATTGGACGCTGTCCATAAAAAACCAGGCTTTTCTTTTTCCGTTTTCTCCAAACGGAATGGAGTGGCGAGCTGATGCCAAAACACAGCCTCAGCCGACAGCCCCCATCTCTGGCAGGAGGCCGAGATAAGGCCGTATCTTTCACAGTCCCGTCCGAAGCAAGGCGGTCATTCACAGTGCGGATGACCTACAAGATGCTTGACCAGGAATGGCTGGTCTTCCTGAACTCAGTGCGGAAAGGGAAGTGGTCCAAGGGTCCTCCAAGAGTCCCCAGAAAGCTTTCCCGTTGAGCATCCAGTCTCCAGGGATCAGACACACTCTTGAAGCCCCACGTTCCTTTAACTTTCCTGGGGAGATAGAAACGAACACGTCTCCTCCAAGGTAGCGCTCAAACAATGAGCAAAGGACTGATGCCCCCAAGTTTGTTCAGACTCAGCCAGGAGTTTATTGAGGTTCCTGACGGGGTGGTCCCCTAACAGCACCAGCATGGAAGTCTCATTCCTGCACAGCTGCATAGGGGGAGTCGTGTCCATTTCCCGTCCCGTTCCTGTTCGTGCACCCCCCCCTTCCGGCCCCCCACCTCACCCCTCCTCCCTGCTTTAGTCAGCTTCCCAAGCTCTGTAATCTCTAGCACCTCCCAAGACCCTGAGCAGCCAGGCCAGGATTTCACACAGCTAGGAATGAACACGGGAGGGACTGGCTGAAAACTCCAGTTAGGGTCCAGTGACCTTCCCCCAACCCCTCCTTCAGTGAGAAAAGGTCAGCGAGTCTAATCTTGAGGGTCTCATAAGTAGTCCCAGCCGCTCGGAGGAAGAAGGTTGTTACGACCAGGGGACAGTGCTCTACAACACCTCCATCTTCAACCATTCTCAGCATCAACCGTTCTCAACGAAATGATGGCGTACGCCTGCTCTCTCACCAACTCAAGTGACCTTCACTCAAGCCACAGACACATTCAGTTGTGAGACAGGAGACGTGCCCCGCAGACCGCTTGTTGCAAAAAGGCAGCCAGGAGTTGGAAGGGGTACCAGCGAGGCATGTGGGGCACCCACTGTATAGCGCAAACATTTCCCATGTACATAAACAAGACTCTGTCCAGATATTCCGTGGGTTTTCCGGAGAAGCGGGAGAGAAACTGACGAGGGTGTAGAGGAAGACCTGTGCCGGATAGGACCGTCTTCTTCAAGACTGCGACTGGAGCTGGGGACGTGGCTTAGCATGCGAAGTGTGTCTGCCGCACAAGCATGAGAAACTGAGTTGACATAAGCAGCCAGGCACAGCGGTATTGTGTCTCTGACACCAGTGCTGGGGAGTGGAGACAGGGGCAAGTTTCCAGTTCCGTGAGAAACACGGCCCAAATAATAATAATAATAATAATAATAATAATAATAATAATAATAATAATAAATGATGATGATGATGATGATGATGTGAAGAGTGACTGAGGAAGACATGAAATGTCAACCTTTGGCCTCCATATGTACACACACACATACACACACAGACACACACACACACATATACACACACACACACTCAGACACACACACACACAGACACACATACACACAGAGACACACAGACACACACACAGATGCACACACACAAACACACACACATACATACACCCACACCCACGCACGCACACACACACAGTGTCCAAGAACAACTTTTGCAAAATCGAATCCTATTTTCAACTGTCTATATTTATCTACTTCTGGATTCCTTTTCTGAAATATGCACAGCACGGCCTCTCAAGTTCCGGTAGGGTAAGCTCTTGTCTCCCAAGGCTGGGATAATGTACAGGGCTGAGATCTGCCAGTGCATCCCACCCTCCCACCAGTGCCCACTGGCTTCTCACTTTCTTCTCCCCAGACACCTCGCTGGGAGGGATGAGCAAACTGGAGCCCAGGAGGCTGGAGGACAGCAGGACCCCTCCCTCAGGGCAGATAGGCCCTCTGGTGAGTTTCTGCTCACTGACTGCGGAGTTATGCTCGTGGGGTCTGCTTTGCTGATTTCTCTTATCCCTCCCTCTCCAAAAAACAGACAGGGTCCTGGTACTGTAGGACCGGGTGTGTGCTGAGTGTTTTCTATACCTGACACCAGGTCACCACCAGCTCCCTATCTGTGCAGTGGGCACCCTTCCGGCCTGCCTCAAGGACAGGGAATACACACAGGCTGCTGTGAACCAGGCTTCCCTCAGGATCAGTTTCCCAAATCCACAACACAGGCAGTCATCACAGGCGTGATGTGTCACGACCATGTGTCATCCTTAATCTTAAGTGCCAGCTAAGCTGGATTTAGAATCTCCAGTGGTAACACCTCTGGGTGTGTCTGTGGAATTTTCAGAGAGATTAAAGATGGCCCTCACCATTCCATTAGCTGGGGTCCCAGACGAAATAGAGAGCAAGTTGGGTAGTGGTGGCGCACACCTTTAATCCCAGCACTCAGGAGGCAGAGGCAGGCGGATCTCTGTGAGTTCGAGACCAGCCTGGTCTACAGAGCTAGTTCCAGGACAGGCTCCAAAGCCACAGAGAAACCCTGTCTCGAAAAACCAAGAGAGACAGGAGAGCAAGAGCAAGCTGAGCACCAGCACATTCTTTCTCACTCATTCATTCCCCCCTCCCTGTTTCTCCCTCCCTCTCCCCCGCCCCACCTCTGCTGGTCTCCCCAGCTCCTGCTTTGCTGTACCATGGAGTTTTTGCCTCAGAAGAACCTCTGGATACTGCCTCCCCCTGGCTACACTGCACTGGAAGCCCCTGCTAGACACTGCTAGGAGAGAGAGAGAGAGAGAGAGAGAGAGAGAGAGAGAGAGAGAGAGAGAGCGAGCCTTCCTCATTGAACAGAGGTATTTGTAACCCAAGAACTCCCTTCTTGGGATCCCTGTGCTCCTAAGAGAACTCCGGGCGGCATGCTCACCTGTTCAAGAGTTTATAAAAGAATGTAGCACTTCTGATTAGTTCTAGAATAATCTGATTGTTCCCAGGGACACAAACATCTTGGCAAACAACATCACCAGTGGAGAAAGCACAAATGGCACAGTGTGTGGACCCAGGGACTCTGTGAGGTTGGCACTGGTCCCTGTCAATTCAGAGGACCTGAACAAGGCATACGTTCTGATAAAACATGAGAGACCTTTCCTCTGGTCTTTGGAGCAGGCACCTCCCTTTTATGGAGTGATGATGGTTCAGTCCCCAGCCTGTGGGTGGAGATGTCAATCATTCCCCTCCCACCCCTGCCTGCTGGGGATCAGGGGCCTCCTGCAGCATCTGCTGAACAGTTGGTCAAAGCAACCCCGTTTCTCTCAGCCCCTCCTCCTGCCATGGCTAGCTGGGCCAGGGCTTTGTCCCAAAGGAGAGCCCACAATGTGTATGCTGACTTGCAGAAGCAAGCTCTAGAAGACCAAGGGGAAACAACCTGGAAAAAGGGAGACGGGGACTGTCTGTCAGGGAGCAGGAACTGGGGGTGGCGAGACACAGAGGGGACAGGAGGGCCGGAAGAAGCATGTGCCAGGTAGCTATGGTCATAACGGTGCCAACCGTGTGGGAACAGAAAGAGCAAGCGAGAGTCAGGGAGGGGCTGCCCAGAGTGTGCTATGGAGTTTGTGCACTGACTGCTTCACACCAAACCCACCAACACAGACAGCACCTCGGAACTTTCCTCCCAGAGAGCAACACTTAGGCAAATGGAAGTCCAAACCATGCCCGCCAGGCAGTGAGGATGCCAAGGAAGTCGTGGTGGTTTTCCAGGACTGGCTGGAGCTGGCAGGAAGTCAAGGCATCCAACAGAGAGGAAGGCCAAGGAAGGGGCCCGATGGCTGCCAACCTAGGCCGTCCTTTGGGCCAACTCCTAGGTCCTGGGTAAACTGAAAGCCACCTTTGAGACATCCTCACAGGCAAGACACTGTACCTTTTCCTATTGAGTGGTGCTCAGGTCTTCTCAACTCTGAGAATGGAGTGGCGTTATCCACTCAGCAGGCATGAAGGTGGGGGCCTCAGAAGCCATGTCTTCTCCATTTCCGTTACTAGAGTGGTGACCTGGAGCCCAGAGCTACAGCTTTGCTTACTGGACAACACAGAGCCAGTAATATCGAATCAAGGCATCTCCATCTAGGGCCCTGATATGCATGACTGTCTCTCTGCCCACTCAAAGGGACAGATCAGGCCTAGGAGCTATGCAGGTTGACAAGGTTACTGGGCACATCATCAGCCACCAGCTGTCAGACAAGAGCAGGCCCGCTACCCTTTTCCAACAAGAACAGCCTGGCCTTCTTCGCATGAGGCCTGGGTCAGCAGAGAGCAGGGTTTCAGCTGTCCTGCTGGGCACACCACGCCCTTCTCTCCAGTTCATCTTGGCTCAAGTTCAAGATGAAACACTAATCCCTCCACCTCCTCCTCCAAGGCTGGGAGTCCCCAGGCTGTTGCTCACCCTTCCTCACACAGCTGGAGTCCAGAGTAGCGAGCAACAAGCCCTGTGGGCAAACACATCTGCGGCACCAGGCAAGGAGTAAGTGGCAGAGGGGAAGGCCAAAATCAAAGCCATCTCCCCCCAGAGCTCCCCAAGGCAAAGAGGAAGGCAGGTCCACCAAACCTTGGGTGGGTGTCAGGGACAAGTGAGGCCTGCCTGTCTCCACGCCAGGTCACAGTCTTTGCTTTCTGACTAAGGTTGGGATTTGTGTTGCAAAGTCTTGAGCTCATGGAGAATCTCTGCGCTGGTCCCCGAGGCTCTGTGAAGGGTAGCCTCCTTGCCTCTTCCCGGCTGCCCCAGGTACCGGGTTCTTTCTAGAACTGTGTGAGCCTCAGTAGGCACACACATGCAAATATGTCAGGCTTCCCCCATCATTTGCATTTCAATGTTTCAAACCAACAATCATCCACCCTTGTGTAAAAAAAAAAAAAAATGAGAATTTACGGAAATCTGGGCTAATTCTAAACCCCGATGAATTGCACCAAACTATAGAAGCTTCCTGATGAGGCTTTAGAGAAAACCTGCTGGAATCCACTTACCTCTGAGAAGGGGCCAGATGGGAACCGAACCAAATACTGACATTTTCTTCAGCAGTGGTATAGAAATGACAAGAATCTCCCTCACAGACAGCCTGTCTTCCCTGTTTTTAGGTGGATTTTATCTTGGCTGTGTTCACCCACCCTCTCGGTACCCATTGTGTGGGATTCAGGCTTGGGACCTTCTAGAGAATTTGATGAATGGATACCGGTCCAGTTCTGGGAATCTATTCTGCTCTTGAAGACACTGCTAGTCACTCTGAGTCATCTCAGAGGCATGCCTCTGCCCTGAGATAGCTCCACCCAGATCTGGATGGCCACTGGGTCTCCTAACCTCAGATGGCTTACCTCCTGCCAGCTGTCGGGACATCCCCAGGGCTCTCGCCACCCACTGCAGCTGTGGGGTAGTTTGAAGAAACAGCGAGACACTGCGATGGACAATGGTTGGTGTGATGGACAGTGGGTAGTCTGATGGACAG
>JAQHUG010000113.1:5062311-5078406 GCA_028555095.1 Dicrostonyx torquatus
CGAGTCACAGGTGGCCCAGACATCTGGAGGGACAGGTGAGAAGAAATGAGACATCTTCAGGAAAAGCTATGAAAATCTGACTCTCCTCTCTGTCCTCTCCTGTGACTGTGCTCTCCCTGGGTCTGTCCTGGCCCACACTCCTGCAATGAAGAGTGTGCACCTCACTGTATTCTTTTCCTTCAGGGAGCAGTTGCTAGAAAGACTCAGGAAAGTCCACGTCTCTAGCTCCTCGTTCATTTTCCTTTTTGTACCATAGATTCATCCCCAAACCCAGCAGAATGTTATTTCTTACAGACTCCTTGCCTTCGGAGTGCTTTTATTATACAAAGCATTCCATGGCCATCGGGTTTCTTGAATCAGCCTGTGGTCTGTGTGTCTCCCTAGCAGAAATGAGTCCCAAATTCCACCAATTTCGGTGTGGGAGTGCATCTTGAATACTACCGAGGCATGTGCCTGGGAACTCGCGAAAAGTCATAATTTTCCAAAACAGAAGCTGGAGTCTAGAATCGTTTCTGACACATGAGTGGTCCCTCCTGGATTGTTTCTCAGTGCACGGATGGTTGCGTACGGGGCTGGCGCGCCTCTGACGCTCAGTCTCACGCACACGCCAGCGTGTGCTGTCAATAAATAACAAACATGGACCTACAGACGAGGGGCATAAGTGGAAGCACCCCAGTGCCTGGTGCCCACACCTAACATGTGATGGCTTAGCATTCCTCCTATGGGGCAAGCTTTCTGCCCCGAGACTTTAGAAAATAATAAAAACCCTGCCCAAGCATGGAGATGGGCACAGTGGTCACGCTGGTCACTATTCCCCCTTGCCCTTTGAGTCTTCTCCTCCATCGTGGTCTTTCTGGGGAGACTGCAAGAAAGAAACCACACCCACCAAGGCTGATTGGCTGATCAGAACTTCCCGTGATACAGTGTCGCAGGTCCATAGCCAAATTATCTTGTGCGATCATTAGCCTCCCCCTCCCCAACCACACTAGAGCCACCTACAGCCCTCGTCTGTGTGTAATCTAACATCTCTGTGACTGTCCTAGTCAGGGTCCCTATTGCTGTGATTAAAACACTGTGGCCAAAAGCAAGCTGAGGAGAAAAGGGTTCATTTGACTTACAGTTCCACATCACAGTCGGTCACTGAAGGAATCCAGGGCCGGAACTCAAAGGCAGGAGCTGATGCTGAGGCCATGGAGGGGTGCTGCTTACTGGCTTGCTCCCCATGGCTTGCTCAGCCTATAGAATCCAGGACCACCAGCTCAGGGATAGCCCTATCCACAGTGAGGGCTCTCCCTGGTGACAGTTGCTAATTAAGGAAATGCCTTACAGCGGGATCTTGTGGAGGCATTTTCTTAATTGGGGTTCCCTCCTCTCAGATGATTCTAACTTGTGTCAAGTTGACTTAATGCCAGCCAGCACAGTGACCATTTGGTACATCCTTCAGAATGTACAAAATCCTCTAGCTCCGCCCACCCCAAAGCTAGGAATGTTGTCTGACAGCCTCTGCAGCCAATGGAGAGCTTTCCCCACTGGCGCTGCCTCTGATGTTTCCACCAGCCAACAAAAGTGTCTTGATGCGTGTCTGTTTGGTTACCATAAAAACTTCCTGTAAAGGGTATCGTGATGGAACATGGAATCCGGGTAACCTGAATCGCCTGAATTCATCCCCAACACTTGCAACAAATAACAACAGGAAAAAAAAAAAGAAGTTCTTTCTCAAATTGTACCGGGGAGACAGTTTGCTAAACCGCAGCTCTGTCCCAGAACTGGGGGACTTGAAAAGGCTGACACGGCCAGCAGCTAGTTTTCCCTTCTAATTGTTCCCTTTCCAGCTCAATGTCCCCCAGCCAGACAAAGTTTATAAACCCAGGCAGCTCTGCGTTTCCCCAAAAGAGGCTTTCAAATGAGTCTTCCGGGGATTCTAGCTGAGGGACCGTCCAGAGCTGCCGTCCTTCTGCCATCAAAGGGCATGGGCGCAGCTGAAAGAAAATTGGTTGCCTTGTCTCCCCCCCACTCTGCCTTGAGGACGCGTTGGCTTCTATTTTCTATTCCATTTATTATTGATAGGGTGTTTATTTTCCACACGTCACGAGACTTACAAACCAAATAAACTGCTCTGGCTGTTGGTCTGGAGGGAGGGCTCCTTTGGCTGGTTCTGCAGTCCTCTGATCCCAGCAAAGGAGACTAAAGCCAAGGGAGGTATCTGAGGGGAGGAGGGGACTCAAGGGTGGGACAAGGTGCCACCAAGCTGGGACAGGGGTGGGGGCACACAGGGCTGGGGTCCTCCAATGACTCAGCTTAACACACCAGCCAGCCAGCCAGCTAGCTCCAGGAGGCCTGCAATGCTCAAGGTCACAGCCTCCCTGACTTGGCTGTGGATGAAGTCAGTCTCCTGGGAGCCCTCCCTATGCAAGCTCCTTTGTTTAGCCAAAGGAGAAAGGCCTGGCAGCTTGCCTTCCCTGCCCCTGCAGGCCTGGGAATAAGTTTTTCTCTTGTTTCTAGTGGGTAAGGAACAAAAGCGAACTAAGCCACCAACTCGAAACCACCAAGATAAGTCAATCCACGCATGCCCGAGCATCTCAGTAACGTCTGCCACCTCGCTCCACACCGATTCCTTTCCAATGGTGCCTCAGGCACCGGTGAGGAAGAAACTGACCCAGGTGTGCAGCCTTCATTGTGGCCTCGGTCCTCTGGAGAGAGGCTTGGAGCAAACACGGCCTGCACAGTGCTTTCCCCCAAGCTACGAAACTTTGCCAGTCCTAGAGATTTCTCCTTGATCTGCTGGCCGTCCCAAGGACCTGGCTAGTTCTTATGTCCACTTGACACAGGCTGGAGTGATCTGGGGAGAGGGAACCTTAAGTGAGAAAGAGCCCCCACCAGATTGGTCTGTGGAGCATTTTCTTAATTCACGAGTGATGTGGGGAAGTTGGCCCATCCCACAGGGGACAGTGTCACCCTGGCTAGGTGGTCCTGGATGAGCAACCAAAACAGGCTGAGCCAGCCATGGGAGCGAGCCAATAAGCAACACCCCTCCATGGTCTCTGCCTGGTGTCTGCCTCCAGGTTCCTGTCTTTTAGCCCCTGCCCTGACTGACTTCCCTCAGTGATGGACTGTTAGCTCCAAGTGTGAGCTGAAATGAACCCTTTCCTCCTCAGGTTTCCTTTGGTCTCCGTGTTTTATCACCGCAATAGAAACCCTGTGACATTGCTCGGCTGAGAGCCACAGCTGTGGCTCCTCCCACTTCTTATTGCTGCTTAGGAGGATTGGAGCCCTCAGCTACCCCTACTCTGGGGCTAGGAAAGGGGCCGTGTACCCTCCAGGAAGCCAGGTCTCTGACTTTCTCACAGGTGCCTGGAGACTGACTTCCTCAAGTTGATACCAAGTGGTCTCACAGACTGGCCTGGCTGCCAAGTGAGAGCAAGCACAGGATGTGAGCTTTGTCCTCGGAGGCCCGGGGTCTGAAATGCACAGCCAGGCATGGGGGAGGTGAAAGAAAGGCCTCCCTGGCATGTAGCGGTCCCTGGAGAGAGGCCCCTGGGACTCCCAGCCCAGCAGGAAGTGAACTGGTCTGGGGCCCTGGCCTCTTACCCAGTCCTGAAAGGAGAGAAGACAGCCCTGGAGGCTTATCAGACCTCAGCCAAGTTAAAGCTTGGCTCCTAGGAGGACCTGAGGGAAACGGGGCTTGGCTTGCCTCAGACCAGTCCTACCCAAATGACCGGAGGTGGCAAACCCCCAACACCATCAGAATACAGGCCAGAAATAAAGCCACTTGGCAGCCAGCTCAGGGCTGGAAATAGAGTCCCCCAGGAATGACCTTTCCAGACAAATGCTGGAACTGAAGGTCAAAAGAGCCTTCTAAAGTAAGGGAGAAAGGCAGGGGTTTGCCTGGTGTTGAGATGTCCTCCCC
This sequence comes from Dicrostonyx torquatus, assembly GCA_028555095.1. NCBI lineage: Eukaryota > Metazoa > Chordata > Mammalia > Rodentia > Cricetidae > Dicrostonyx > Dicrostonyx torquatus. The sequence continues at coordinate 5,066,219 of JAQHUG010000113.1, forward strand.
ACCCCCGGCCCCGGCCCCAACAAGCTCCTATGTTAGGACATTTAGACCCAGCTGGTGGTCCTGTTTTGGGACTTTGTAGGTCCTTTAGGAGGTGGGGCAGGGTGGATGCCCACCTCTCCCTTCTACAGGAGGTCTCTGCTTCCCTATCTGCCACCTATGAGAGGCACACCCTAAGGTTGCAGCTCAGCCACCAGGGCTGGCTTCCCTGTCATGAGACCTTGAGCCAGGTAACCCTCTCTTCTCAAATGTTCTTTCTCGGGGATTTTGTCCCCTCGGCCTGAGTCATCAACACACTGGCCATGCTGAGGGCTCAACACAGAATGTCCAGGACTTACAGCCTGGCCCTGCCTGACACTGCCTGCATTCCTCAGAGCCTCCTCACTCCTTAGCTTCAGGACAGTAGGAAAGCCGGCTCTGTTTATCAGATGAGTGATGTGGGAGTGTTCTCCTGTATTTTGTATTACTCTTATTGGTTGAATAAAGAGCTGCCTGGCTTATAAGATGGGCCAGCCCTTAGGTGGGTGGAGTAGACAGAACGGAAGTTCTGGGAAGAGAGAAGGAAGTGAGCCAGACGCCACGAGCCACCGTCGCAGATGGATGCAGGTTAGACCTTTCTGGTATGTCACCACGTGGTGACTTACAGACTTTTATAATGGGTTAGTTTATGAGGTGAGGGCTAGCCGGGAAAAGGCTAGTGATAATAAGCCAGGCAGAGTTTAAATGAATACCATCCTCACGTGGTTATTTCGGGTGCAAGCAACCAGTAGCTGAGCGGGCCAGCGGCTGGGGGCTTGGGAGCCAGGCGGCTGGGGAACACAACCCGCACACCTCTCTCCCCTAATTACAACAGATGAGTACTGAAGAAACGGAGGGGATGGTGGGTCAAAGGGAACTTGATTCTGTTCCATGGGCCGCACGGTCTGAGGAGGGCAGACAATAGAATAGACAGATGAAGACATCTGTAGAGACCGAGGGTCTCACCGCCTGGAACCCCTCTAAGGAAGGACCTTGTGTAAACTGAGCAAGCCTGGTTGATGAGAGGAGCCAAGCTGTGGAGATCTGAGGGACTGGGTGTAGGCTCCGCTTCTGTACCAACTCAGGATGGCACTGGAGTGCTAGGTGTGGGCTGGCAGGCTGATGTGTGTCCCCCACCCCTGCCCCACCTCCAGCCAAATTCTAGGTTTGCACCCCAGCTGCAGAGACGCTGGTGTACAGGCTGCAGCTCTCCTGCCTCAGAGACTCCTAGATGGTTGTAGCTCCCATACCTGGTGTCCTCTGGAGTGTTCTTTGAATATGCGTTCTGTGTATGTGTGTGAGACAGACACAGAGACACAGAGAGAGGTCACACCCAGATTTACCTGGATTCCTGAGCATATTCTAACATGCAGAGTTCTTTAGAACTCGGCCATTCATTTAATCAACCCAGACAGAACCCAGCTGAATAACCGGTTAGCATTGCCTTGTTAAAGGTATCCACGGGTGGGCACCCTGATCTCCTATGGCTGCCCTTTCATGACCAGCCCCCTTTCCAGGCAGGAGACTACCCTGCCTGGAACCCTAGTCCTATGTCTCCCTCTGCCCCCCACTTTGCACCCTGTCTCTGGTCCTCCCTGAGAACAGAGCAGATGATCACCCCTCATTCTCAGTCCCACAGGCCAGGCAAACTTGGCTTCAGGTAAGCAATGCCAGTGTTTTTTTCTAGGGGACCTTACTGAGCATCACAGCCTCTAGGACTATGGCAGGAAGATGCCGCAGAGCAGAAATGAAAAGGACACCCCCATAAAGAGGCTGCCGAGACCACTGCCTGTCCCCCATTTTCCTACGCCCATGTTAGATCCTTGTTTGCCTACAGTCTCAGCCTCGAAAGCCAATGAATGACTATGGCAACGGCCAGGGACACCTGCCCAGGTTTGCACCTGGCCTAGCCTTTGCAGAGATGATGCGGTATGGAGGAGCCATCGTAGGCCCCTGTCCCATAGCTGGATGAATGGATGCCGGAGGGATGCGCTACTGTCCCAGGGATGCACGGTATGGCTATAAAGTATGCCACTCTCTCATCCAAAGTCAGCAGGATAACTCCACAAGGCCTGCACAAGGTTAAGCCAGCCAAAATTCCAACATGAATAGGAGAGACACTCACAAAGCCCCGCCGCTAGCTGGGGAGTTATTGGCAGTTAACGGCTCTGGGGAGGGGTCAGTTTTCTGCTGAGATGTGATACCCTAGTAGATTGCCCATGCTCCAGTGGATGGCCCTGTACCTGGGCATACACTGCCAGCACTAAGTGAACTCGGTGGGCAACAACAACAAAAAAAAGCAGCACATGAAATTGGGAGGGGGGGCTATGGGAAGGACTGGAGAGGAGGAAGAGGAGGGTGTATCCGATCAAAGCGCATGGTGTACCTGTCTTCCTGGTTAGTTTTCATCATCAATTTGACTGACTCACCTGGGAAGAGGAAACCTTAATCAAAGAATTGCCTCACTCAGATTGGCCAGTGGGCATGTCTGTTACTTCATGTGGGCGGGCCCAGCAGCATCAGTTCTAGGCAGCTGGGCCTAGGCTAAGCCAGCCAGTGGCTCAGGCAGGGTGTGTGCCAGCAAGCAGCATATATCTGCGGCTTCTGCTTCTGGCTCCTGCTCCAGCTCCTGCCCTGACCTCCTTTGATGATCAGGCATGGCCAGGAAGTATAACCTGAACTAAATCCTTCCCACCCCGAGTCTGCTTTTGGTCATGATTGTATCACAGCAACAGAAAGCAAGCTAGAACATAAAATTTTCAAACAATAAATAAAAATACACATTTAAAAAAAAACGAAGCAACCTTTAGTCATTTGCTATCCAGTCAAAGTCTGTACCCTCTAGGTTCAATATAAAGAAGCAACTTTTGTTGGACAAGATTTCAATCCTCAAAACCCAAGTGGCAGCGCACGCCTTTAATCCCAGCACTCAGAAGGCAGAGACAGGCGGATCTTTGTGAGTTTGAGACCAGCCTGGTCTACAAGAGCTAGTTCCAGGACTGACTTCAAAGCTGCAGAGAAACCCTGTCTCGAAAAAACAAACAAAAAACCCAAGTGCAAATTCAAGGAGCCTTGAATAAAGACAGGTACTGGCATGTGCAGAGATTTCCTCAGGCTCAGGGTTTCCTAGTGTCTCACTTAACCCTCCCAGGGTCCCCATTCTGAAAGTCAAGGCACTAAGGCTTCTATCAATGAAGCAATCATCACTATCAGGGATCCAGGAGGCTGCCAAGCTCCCAACCAGGAGACTGCTACTGAAGGTTACTTCAGATGGCCTGAGTGGTCAGAGTTCTATTTTCCCATTGTGAACCAATTGCCAGAAGCCTGGCCCAAGGACCTGCTGACAGGCATCTGCTCCAAAGTCACACACACAAGGAAAGATGAGCAGAAAAGCCAGAGCTGGGAAGGAAGGAGCCATAGGAGCAGTAGAGTTTCACAAACTGAAGACACACTGCTGTGTCCTTCACAGATTAGCGTGAAGGCCAAGGGACCTCAGTGGAAAAGCAAGAGACTTCTGTGAAGATAATAACGCTGAAGATAATAACGCTGCCTGTCAACCCGGACTCTCACTGTCACTCCCAGCATGCCCTGGGGACTCTGTGAGGTTGAGGGCCCAGGGGCAGGTGAGAACATCAGAGAGCAGGTGTTTAAGGACAGGCTCTCTGGCCGGGCATAGCTCAGCTGCTGGAGTGCGCATCTCCCAACACCACATAAACCAGGCCTGGGGGTGCTTGCTTCTAATTCCAGCACTTGGGAAGCTGAAGAATCAAAAGGTCAGGATCAATTTTTGTTTGTTTGTTTGTTTTTGTTTTTTTGAGACAGGGTTTCTCTGTAGCTTTGGAGCTTGTCCCGGAACTAGCTCTTATAGCCCAGGCTGGTCTCGAACTCACAGAGATCCACCTGCCTCTACCTCCAGAGTGCTGGGATTAAAGGCGTGCGCCACCACCGCCCGGCCTAGTTCAGGATCAATTTTGACTATGCAGTCAGTTCAAGGCCAGCTCGAGACACGTTAGGCCCTGTCTCAAAAATGATCAGGATTTATTTATTATTTTTTTAGAACTCGTGTGTGTGTGTGCGCACGCGCGCGCGCGCGCGTGCGCACTTCTCAGATCCTAGAGGAGAAATCCAGCCCCATATGATCTGTCTGCTATGGGTGCTGGGAAGGGAACTCTGGTCCTGTGCAGAAGCAGCAAGTATTCTGAACCACTGAATCATCTGGCTCCTTTCAATACCAGGGTCTTGATGAGATCTGCAGGCTGGAATCTAAGCCCCATGTCCCCTTTAAGGCGAATGCATCTTAATAAGCCCTGCGAACTCTGTGTGGCCATTTGGCGTAGCTTTGATCCATCTACTCTCCGGTCAAACCGAGTGACGATAAACTAATGCATTCCATCTGCGCCTTGGCCTCCTATCTGCTTTTCATCTTTCCTCCTCTTCCTCCCCCACACTTTTTCTTCCACATGTTGGCCCATCTGTTCTAGGTGGGGCGTTCCTGTTTATTTCAGCTCTCTGGCACCGATACTTGGAACTGTCACAGACCGTGGAAACAGTGAGACCCAGAGCTTGTATCAGGGTGTGCAGGTGACAGTGTCCATAAAGGTCCTATTGTGTCTGACACTGAACTTCTCTGAGCAAGCGGGGGTGGGAAAGGCAGGCAAAGGGTGTGGACACCCTGCTATAGAACACCCTTGGCCAGTGAAGACAGAAAGACGCAGGCTCCCAACCTCACTACTATAGGTGACCTGTCTATAGTAGTCTTGATGTCCCTTGTCTATAGCTGCTTGATGTCCCTGACTTCCAGTACCTCTCCTTTGCTCCTCTGTGAGTGACAGAACTAACCAGGCTCTCCTGCGAGCAGAGGATCAAGGTAACCTGGGCAAGGGCTATGCTGCAATGGACATGTCTCTCCTCTACCCACCACATACAACTGCTCTTGGCAGAAGCATCTCCTGCTCACTCTCCCGACGAGAGACGCCACAGCACCCTGGCTCCATCCAGCTCTCCGACATTCTGCCACCAGAGCAGAGCTCAAGGGTGGCAGGACGGACGGACGTGAGCATCTGCAGCTCTCGTGCGGCTCTTGGTTTGGAGGGAGAGCTGAGCTGGTTCTCCAGCCTCCCTGAAGCCTCTGTGGGGTAACGCGCACACAGGCAGGTGTGGTGGCACTGGGTGGTGGCACTGGGTGGTGGCACTGGGTGGCTCCCTTGCTATGTGTGCTGTACAGGTGGCACTGTGCCACCACGGGCTGGTGGGTGGCATGGCGGTGCTTCCTCCCAGCTCTGCGTTACCAACATTCATGCTCGCATCTCTCCTTTGTGACCATCGCACCAGGTCCGCTGACAACGTGACACTAACTTTGGAGGACGGGTGTCGCTTGCGTTTTTCATGTCAGTTTCTGAGAAGAGGTCTCGGAGGGCCGGAGAGATGGCTCAGCGGGTAAGAGCACTGGCTGCTCTTATACAGGACTGGAGTTCCAATTCCCAGTACCCAAGTCACATGGCTCCCAACCACCTGTAACTCTAGTACCAAGGGACTCTACAGACACCTGCATTCATATAAATCCATACACAAACACATAATTTTTAAATTTTTTTTTTAAAAAAAGAACCTTAATCTCAATCCTCCTTAGGCATCTTATTCTGAAGTTGACCTTCAGAATGGTTCTTCACAGCAACAGCAAGGGTGGCCCTGTCACTATCTCATGTCACACGCCAATGCTGGAGCCTTCAAGAGCCCATGAAGCCAGGGACACAGCACACCTTCATGATAAAGGTGAACCAGCCTTGCCTTCCAATAGCACCCTGTCAATCAAACATTCTGTTGCCTTGACAAACACCAGGAGCACCATGACAACCATCAGGAGCTTCGTTTGAGTAGGTTTAAAACAAGCATTGCATTACAGAGAGAAGCAGGGTGTGGCCTCGAATGAGCCCATTTTGGTAGTGTCCCCAGGGTTAGGTATGCTGGCTGATTGGTCAGACGATGTTCCCTAGTGCTTATGGAGAAATGACTTGGCCACCACTGAAGTCTGAGGAGTAGAGAAACCTGTGGTCTCTGGTTCCGACAAGACCCATTGCAGGGTCTGAGCCAATCAATGGTCCATACCGGCATTTTTGTCTCTGTAGGGATGCCGGCAGTCTCCGCGATGAGAAAACACGTTTGCACTCCAGAGAAACAGGGCTTCAACTCAGTTCTGTCACCAAAAGTTTTTCCCAGCCCCCATGGAAGACACTATCCCCAGTAACCACTACAGCATCTAAGCCACACACAGCAGCCCCACAGCTGGAAGTGCCATCCATCCGTGCTTTGCACTCTGACTACGACGGTCAAGCATGAGTGTCCACTCGATAGACCTAGAATTAGCTAAGAGAGGCCTCTTTGACCAGGAAGGGTTAACCGAGAGGGTAAGCCCCTCCCACAGAGGATGTCACCGTCCTCAGGCAGCCCAGATACAAAGCAGTCCTAGGAAGAAACAAACTGCTGGCCAGCTTCCACTCTTGCTAGTGGATGCATCTATCCCATCGTGGCGGCTTCTGCTATCCAAACACCACTCCTTTGGCCTTCCAACTTGGACCAAAGACTGTCATTGGCAGACTGGGACTGCCTGCTGAGTATTCTCAGCTTCTCTAGTGTGCTGACGGACACTGCTGGGTTACCCAGCCCATATCATGTAAGCCATTATAAAAAAAAAAATCCATTTGTGGTATACGTTCCTTGTATTGGTTCTGTTCTTCTAGAGAAACAGGCCAGACTGGATAGTGTTTTGCCCACAGGTACAAAGTTCTTTAAGCTGTCGTAACTGGAAAAGCGGCGTCCTGAATAAGAAAAGGGGGAGACATGCTCAATATGGGGTTGCTCACACAGGAGTAATGGGAGAGGCGAGCAGGAAAACAATGGGGTGTCTCAAGATAGACAGTCTTAAGTTGTCTCAGGCATGGGGGGAGGCAGCTTATATGAAGAAGTTGGCCAACTGACTGCATGATTCCAAAGCAGAAATAAAACCAATCAAACAAAGAGAGTTACCATTCAAATCAAGACTTTTCAACAGGCGGGCTCCCGTTTTTGCCTCCCCCCCCCCAATAATTCTGCATCATATCCTAGACTTTCCCTGGGCCTCTTTGCTTTAGGAGAACAGAGCCAAAGTCGTGGGTGTGGGTGTGGGTGTGGGAGGAACTGGCTGAGTTACCCACACCATTGGCTCGGTGACTACCTTCCTTTTGCTGATAAACACCATGTCCTTCATCAGGCCGTTCTTCAGGGAGCCGCAGCCCACAGCTGGTGGCCTGACAAACAGGTAGCTTCTGAACAGGCTGGTGCGATTTCTCGACGGTCACGAGAAAGATGCTTAGTGTTGGCAGCGCCCCGCACCGCGGCTATCTCCTGTTTCCTCTCCCAGGGGAGATGGAAGCAGAGCTACGGGGAAGGTGAGAACCCGTGTGAGTGGGTTCAGACCTTCAGCTGGTACTTGGCTCTGCTTCTAGCCCCTTCTCTGCAGCGGAGGCTGAATCCTGTTGCACGCGGTTCTCACGTTCAAGGAACAATCACCGGGGCCGGATTCCTGTGATGGTTTGAATGGTGCCGGTTCACTTCCAGTAACAAAAGCTCAACTAGTGTGGAAGGGTTAGGAAGGAGTACAGGAGGGAGGGGGAGGATCCATGGGCATCAAGATTGGCATGGGAAGGAAACCAATGGCAGAGGAAGAGGCCTCTTTGGACCTAGGGCTCCAAGTCTATAATTTCCCAAACTCTCAGGCCCACATACATTTTCAGGAATGACTTTCTCTTTCATACTATCTCCACTGCTCCCCAGGTGTCCCTGGACCAATTCTTTGATCCCAAACAAAAACCTGGACAATCTAACAGGTGTCCTCAGGACTCCGATCCAGGCCTGTGTCAGTGATGGGATCTAGGAAGGTTTGTTAGGCAAGGAAGAGTTTAGTGGGCTTTGGAAGGTAGCCTCAGGTCATTTTGCCCTGGGGTGTCTGTCTAGGACCCACCCTAGCTTCTCCAGTCAGAGGAGCTGACTCCTGCATTGTGCTCAGAAGGGATGAGGCCTGCCTGGGCAGCTGTGCTGTGCTCAGAAGGGGTGAGGCCTGCCTGGGCAGCTGTGCTGTGCTCAGAAGGGGTGAGGCCTGCCTGGACAGCTGTGCTGTGCTCAGAAGGTGTGAGGCCTGTCTGGGCAGCTGTGCTGTGCTCAGAAGGGGTGAGGCCTGCCTGGACAGCTGTGCTGTGCTCAGAAGGGGTGAGGCCTGCCTGGGCAGCTGTGCTGTGGCATCCCTGCCTCTCTCTGGGGAGAATAGGCATTTCTTTATATTTCCCTAGGAAAAGTAACTCAGCAAGCTCCGAGTGCAAGGGTCCTGTATCCATTTCCAGAGTCACCTGCAGTTCTCGGCACTGAAACGTGAGCTTCAGATTTGCCGGCCCCGTGCTGCTCGAGGGAGCAGCACCCCTGCCCAGGTGCCCAGCTCGCATAGCCTCTTTATCCAGTTTCCTCTCAGCTCCTTGCAACCTCCAGCAAGCCCACAGCTGACATTGGCAGTGCTGGGACAATGATTCCTGACGACGGTGACATCTTTGCTGCTGCTGATCCTTCCCAGCCTGACTTTATCTAGCTTGACGTTGGCCGTGGCTGTCCTACTTTGTAAGTGGCTACTGAAGAATTCTGGAGTTAATAATCTGAATGTAAAGGACTGTTGCTGTTCCTCGGGAGACAGAAACATGGGTGCTAAGCCTGACGGTACTTAGGAAAGGTCTGGAAGCATCCAGGTGCCTTCCTTTGTGCACTTTCTCCCTATTACATCGCTGCCCGGGGACAACCACAGGGGTGGGAAAGCTGGTCTTGAACTTTTTCAGATGAGTGTGTTCCAGGGGGTAGACCAGATGGAGCTGGGGCAGGGTGCGTGTCTAGGCATATGCTGGCTCACCTATGTTAAGAGACTCTGTCTTCCCAGCGAAAGATGCTTCATGTATGTGTCCTTCTGTATACCTCCCCCCCCTTGCTGGCCCAGCATGGTGCCACAGACCAAGGCCTTGAAGTGATTACCATCTGACTCAAGAAGCTGTGGGCTCGTGGGCTCGACCGTTCACACAACGGAGATGCTGACTGACATGGTTGCACAAGTGTTTTCCAAGGGAAAATCGACTTGAAGCTACCAAGCCTTGCTTCGTCCCAGGCCTGCGTCTCAGGCCAGCCGTTAAATAAACACAGAGTGTCTCGAGAGTAGAGGTGCTTTATTAGGTTGCATTAATTCCCCCTTTCTTACTCTTATTCTTAAAACTTTAGTACATACTCCCTGCCTTGGCTTAGCCAAGAACCCCTCACAGGGCACGCTCAGTTTACAAAGTCCCGTTTCCGGTGAAAGACCGGCAAGGAGAGAATTGAAATTCTGCGGTTCAATGACCACTCTCACCTGACAGACCTGCTAAATGGATCATCTGTAGTCCCCAGCCTTCGTTCCTGACCCATAAGCAGGACTCAGATTCTACTCCCAACCCCCAGTGTGTCTCCCAGAAAGAAGAAACATTAATTTAAGAAATTATCCTTTCATGCCTAGTGCCGACAACCTGGCCAACAGCCCACGGCCCAGGAGGCCACGGCTCTAAGGAGGAACCTACCGCTCTTGCTTTGCTAAGTGGCATGCTGACAAACTGCCTTCTAAGTATCTATTCTTGGATCTGGAAGTTAGTGCTGGCCTCAACCTTGGCCGGAGAACTCTCTGCAGTGGTCAGCAGTTAATGCAAACTCATAACTGGACAAAGTGTTGAGAATGAGTGACCATAGATGGCTCAGTCCCAAATAGGACATCTCTGCCATGCCCCAGCCCTAGTCCACACACACACACACACACACACACACCACCTCCAAGACTTCATGGTCACTTGCACAGGATCAAGGCAATAAGATCAGCCAACAATTTGGACTCAGAAAAAAACCAAAAAAACAAAAATAGAGCCCAAAAGTGGGAAGGGGAAGTGTTGGGGTGTTGGGAGTACCTGCAGGGGGACTGGAGACTTCAAACGATTTATATGCCTAAGACACATTGTTTACAAAGTGAAATAAAAGGTTTTATATATATATATATAGTCATTAGTATGTGTACTAATAGTATGTATACAAGTAGAGTAGATATGTATACAAGTAATTAATATGTATACAAATAATTAATACACATGCAAGTAATTAATATGTATACAAGTAGAGTCGAACTTGTCTCCCATAAAGTGCCTGCATGCCTCAGAAGACAGAGCTGCAGAAAAGCAGCTATGGAGATGTGTAACTCTCCTTTGTCACAATTTGCAGTGCGTAGAAGGCAGCAAGAGACCCCAGTGGCACAGAGAGGGCCACCGTTGCATGCTACGAATATGTTTTCTTACCATTGGTTAATAAAGACGCTGATTTGGCCAATAGCCAGGCAGAATAGAGCCAGGCAGGAAATCCAAGCAAAGATAAAGGGAAAAGAAAGACAGAGTCTGGGAGACTCCAGCAGCTGCTGGAGAAGCAAGATGTGAGGTAGCAAGCCATGAGCCTCGTGGTAAAATATAGACTAACAGAAATGGACTAATTTAAGTTGTAAGAGCTAACTAATAATAAGCCTAAGCTAGTAGGCCTAACAGTTTATATTAATATTAAGCCTCAGAGTGATTATTAGGGAACTGATGGGCGGGAGAGAAACCTCCAGTTGTAGGCCACTATGACATTCCAAATATCCTCCTTGTGAGAAAACCCAGGACTTCCAGACAACCAGGGTAACCACACCCCAAACGCTGCAGGCTGGAGACACTCAGCCCCATGGCTTTTAGCCTGCAAACCTAAGTCACATACGCTCCATCTCCCAGCTAAGCCTGTACCTCACGGCATAGGATCTCCCTCACCCTTGGTAACCTTTCAAAACGGCCACCTCACTGTCTGGCAAAACCAAAAATCTCTCTTGCCTTTGGATCCCCGTTGTTTGGTGCTGTCTGCCTGTCTACAGCACTGGTAATTCCCCTAACGAAGCTCTCTCCTGAAGGACAATTCATCCCGATAGCCCATCTCTAGAACCTGCCACCTGCTGTCTCCATCTCCACTTAAATGTGACGGTCTACCTGAGGAGGGCTGGGCGGATATGCACAGGACTAAAGGAGTGTTCTTTCTTATTTCTCTATGGTAGCTTACATTCTGGGGCATAGTTTCCCCATCTGTCTGGTGCTGTCTCGTCTCACGAACCAGCTTCCCTCTTCCTTTCACCGTCTAACTTGGCTGGTTGTTGTCATTGTTGTTTACCAGTGTGTGTGGCTGGGTTGTTGTCAAGCCCAGTGTGGGGGCTTGAACCCACAGCCTTGTAATTTCTAGGTAAGTGCCTTACCACCCTAGTCCCAAAACAGTCCAACTCTAAGACCCTCCTTTAATTGGTTGATTGAAGGCTATATACAAGTTTACTGTGTATGAATATAAGGGGAAGCTGAGCAGGATGTTACACTGGGCATCCATTCATAGGTTATGACAGCTGGACGGGCTGGAGAACCCACAACTTAAGGTCACACAGATGGCTGCAGGCAGATCTTGGTCCTGACCTTGAAATCGGATGGCCAGCCTATGGCTCCTTTTTCTCCCCTGCAGGCTGCCATCTGTGCGGATACAGAATGACACTGGGTTCTTGACTCCGCTGTACTAAATCTGGCACACTGGAGGGAGAGCTGAGGTGGCGCTTACTTGCGTTGACAGCAGAGTGCAGAAGAGAAGAGCAAAGCCCAGTTTAGTGTGAGCGACGGGGCAGCAGAGGACACTTTCTGCAGCAGAACCTGGCCAAGCCTCAGCCCATCAGGGAGACCAAGCCACCCTCACTGTCCGGCACCCTGGAGGACACACTAGTAGGGGTACGCAAGGCAAACACAGTGCGAGCATTTCAGAAAGCAGCGTCCGTTGACCAGAGGCAGCCAGTGCCCTGCAGCCATGTGAGCAAGTGATGGTGTAGACTAGAGCTGCTGCCTCCCTTCCGGCCCCACAACCTGTCCACTGGAGCCTGGATCCCACCTCTCGGCTGGGCACGGTGGTGCACACCTTTCATTCCAGCACTCAGGAGGCAAAGGCAGGTAGAACGAGCAGAACAAAACAAAACGACACTTAATTCAAGATGTTCTCAGTCCCCCCATCTGGACCCACTGCATAGTTTTCCTGTTCATTCACAACCTACT
>JAQHUG010000113.1:5079957-5091228 GCA_028555095.1 Dicrostonyx torquatus
GTCTCGCCCTTCACCTGGCCCATCCACTGCTCTTCACCTGCTCCAGATGTTGCTCTTACCTGGCCCCATATGTTGATCTTTCTTCTGCATTTGACTTTTTACTCTCTGCATCCTTCGTGATTTGATTCTTTGGTCATGCATACTTTCACGACAGACTTTCCAAAAGTCCTCTCCCTGGACTAGGGACATGAGTGGCTCGATGGTTAAAACTTCTGCCATGCAAGTCTGACAAACCGAGCTCGGCCACCAGAACCCCCTCGGTAGCTGGCTGTAGTAACACATGCACCTGTAATTCCAGCATGCCTACTGGGTGGTGGGAGATGGGAAATGGAGACAAGAATGGGTGGGACTCACGGGTCAGCTGACTTAGTATACACAGCAGTGACCAAGAGAAGCAGACTTCCATTCAAACACGGTGGGAGGTAAGGACTGGTGCCTGGGATTGTCCTTTGATTTCCCCGCTAGTGTTATGGTAAACATCTCTCCTCAGGTATAACCCTTGTCACCTGGGAGGGTGTATGTTATGTATGTATAACCGTGTGTGCAGGTAGACGTGTGGATGCACATGTAAGGATGTATACATGTGTCGTGGAGGCCAGAGAACAACCAGTTTCATTTCTCAGGCACTGTCTACCATCTATCTAGCTGTCTCTTTGTCTGTTTATCTGTCTGTCTGTCTGTCTGTCTCTCTATCTATCTATGAATGACAGGGTTTCTTACTGACCTAGAACTCACCAAGTAGACTACATTTCCTGGCCACTGAGTCCTAGGGATCTGCCTGTCTTCACAGCCCCGGCGCTGGGGTTATAAGACTGTTCCACCATGCCTGGATTTTTAAATGTGAGTTCTGGGAATTGAACTGAAGCCCTTGTGCAGGGCGGACCCTTTATCAATGGAGCCATCTGCCCAGCCCCAGTACCCCTGTCATGCTGCCTGCTTGCCACTCAGTGGCCCTGTGCAGGAGGTGCTATCTGCATAAGCAGAGGTGTGGTTGGAGCAGTGTCTGGGCCCCCTCAGCTGCACGGTGATGCTGCAGTGCTCGGAGGTGTGGCGTTTCCTCCTGCCGGCGAGTACCGCATAGGGCCCACATGACACCGGAAAGCTAGCCTGGGAACAAGTTCCCATCCATTAACCAATGAGACCAATCCCACCCCCTTTGTGACTGAGCTGTGACATGGTAGCAAGACCTACTGACAACAGCACCATTCTCTGACATCTTCAGAGAAGACCATGGCTCTTTAGCCCGAGACCAAGGGGAGGAGCTTTTGAGCTGCAATCTATGGATGCCCAGACCTAGAGGAGACCTACAGTGGGGACGTGTGCAAACCTGGATGGAGTGTGCGCTCATCAGCGGGGCCAGACCCCGGAGGCCCAGACCTAGAGGAGACCTACAGTGGGGACGTGTGCAAGCCTGGATGGAGTGTGCGCTCATCATCAGGGCCAGACCCTGGCTCAGCCAGCTGAGGGTCTCCAGAACCAGAGTCTCGGAAGGGAACCGGAAACAGGGACCGCACATCCCCTACCATCTGCACTGTGCTCAGCTCAGGCTGTGGAGGACCCCACAGCCATGCCCTGCTTGGCAGTGCGGGTGTACAAGGCAGTTGTGTTCTGGACGAGGACTTGGGACTTTAAAACCCAGAGCCAAGGCGGTGGAGTTGGGGGAGGGAGCATAAAAGTAATGGGAAGGGTGGGTTCTGTTCTGTATGGAGGTTCTGGAAAGTTCTCCAGGAGGAGTGAAAATGGTCCAGTTGAGGCAGGAAAATAGGGCAGGTCCAGAAGCCTTACATAAAGACTGGATCAGCATATGAGAACTCACCCCCAACACACTACAAGCCTAGAGCCTGGGGTGCAGAGACTGCAGATGACCTGTGGCTCATTATAATATTAAAATGCACACCCTGGGTGGAGACTTGATATGCTAATGAGACACAGGATGCATGTATGGGTGTGGAGAACTCCCTGTAATAGAACATGTACAAGAAGCCGGGTGGTGGTGGCGCACGCCTTTAATCCCAGCACTCGGGAGGCAGAGGCAGGAGGATCTCTGTGAGTTCAAGACCAGCCTGGTCTACAGGAGCTAGTTCCAGCGCAGGCTCCAAAGCCACAGAAAAACCCTGTCTCGGAAAACCAAAAAAAAAACAAAAAACCCAAAAAAACCAAAACCAGAAGAACATGCACAAGAAAGCCATGCTTTGCAGATGCCCCCCCCAGATCCCGGAGAATGTGGCACAGACGCCCCCAACGTTTGTAGCACGCTTGCTGCTGAGGTTCTATTTTCTTTCCCTCTGCTCAACTCTACTCCCTTATGTAGCCTTAACAATTCCCCCTTTGTTCACTACTAGCCGTAAGTCTCTGTCGAATTCCTTGATCTAGAACACCAGAACTCGTGGCTTCTCTGGAGGTACCCGTCAGATCCAAGTATCACAGCCAGATATACACCGTACATTTCTTTAGTCCTGTGATCAAGGGGCCTACGATAGGGGTAATGATAAAGGCGGGGTATCCACTGCCCTGTGTCCCTAGGGTGCTAAGCATTTGTTGTACACAGGCCACGGTACATGCTAGCAGCCACCATAGTGGCTGGATACACGGCCCAGCCGCAATGGAAGCAATATAGGGTCCTCCATGGCTTGAGGACAGCTGTGCCTTCTTGGCCCGAGCTGCTCCGGTGGAGATGTGCAGCTGGATGGGAAACCAGGTGCAGACTTGTGGCAACTTTACAAGTCCTCGGGGCCTCGGAGACTCCACATCTGGCCCTAGGCACAGATGTATAATTACCTGCTGCAAGACTGTCTTAGAAGGCTGTCACACAGGGCTTGGACTAATTAAATTAAAACAGACCTGATGGAGAAGAGAAACAACTTGAGCCTCGGGAGGGTGACAAGGTGACCGGGACTGGAGTCTGGAAATGCTGCTTGAACCCTGCCCCGAGTTTATTTGCAAGTTGCAGACTCTGCCCAGCAGCCCCCAGATGAATGAATGCTTGTGATCCCCCACAGAGCAGTGAAACAGGCCAGGAGCCACAGGGAAGCCTTCAGCAAAGTCCCTGTGCACCCCCAAACAAAACACACTCCCTCCCAGGCATTCCAGCGGCATCACCCCAGTCTTCGCGTTGACACGCCCCTGGGTCTAAACCGGGCTTCCTGCTGATCTGCGCAGCTTCTCCTCCTGCTGTGCCCAGACCAGTATGCCATCCAGGGAAGTGGCTACAGGAGATTTTTAACAAGTTACAGAACAAAGAGAGTCATCAATCAAGGTGCTCTCCAAGTACACAGAAGGGGGTGCGGGACAGTGGGGGAGACTGTGCTGCAGGTTGCAGTCTAGTGTTCGTGTTGGTGCAAACCAGTGAGCCAGCGCCCTCCTTTGCTGTCTGCCTTCTGATACACACCACTACCGAAAGCATCGTGGGGAGGAGAGGGTTTATGTGTGGTGCAGGACAATTCTGTATCCTGTCAATCATGTTTTAAATAAATGCTGATTGGCCAGGCAGGAAGTATAGGCGGGAAAACCAGACAGGAAATAGAGGTGAGAACAGGAGATTTGGGAAGCAGGAAGCTTCCCTGACATTCCTGCGCAGATCTCCAAGGAAGCAGCATATGTCCCTGTCCCAGCTGAGAAAAGGTACCGGCCATGTGCCTGGCTTGGATGGGAAAAATGGGTTAATATAACTTATGGGAGCTATTAAGAGCCTGAGATAATGGGCCAATCAGTTAATAACCTAATGTAGACTCTCTGTGTGATTTTCTTTGGGGCTTGCTGGCTGTGGGGTACTGGGCAGGACAGTAACCCCAACGAGCCAGCCCTCGTGTTACATATGTGCTTACCCTTTCAAATCCCAGTCCATCGCTGAAAAGAGTCCAGGCAGAGCTCAAGCAGGAACTCCAGATACCTGCAGAGGAACACGGCTTACTGGCTTGCTCCTTGCCTCTGCTCAGCTGGCTTTCTTGAACAGCCCAGGCCTGGACATCCGACCTAGGAATGGTACCCCCTAGAGTGGACTGGGCCTTCTACATCGGTTAGCCACGAAGACAATGCCCCATAGACATGACCACAAGCCAATCTGATCAGGCAGTCCCTTAGTTGGGGCTCCCTCAGATACTTGTAGGCTGTGTCCAGTTGAGAGCTGAAAACTAACAAGATCTGCTAGGAATACACCGTGAGGGTTTCAATAAACTTGAGGTTGTTAGGTCAGATGCGGGTACGGGTGACAGACAGTTTCCAAATGGACTAAAAGTACCCCAAGATAATGTGGCTCTGTCTGCACATTTTAACCCTTTTTTTTTTTTTTTTTTTTTTTTTTTTTTTTTTGGTTTTTCGAGACAGGGTTTCTCTGTAGCTTTGGAACCTGCACTGGAACTAGCTCTTGTAGACCAGGCTGGTCTCGAACTCACAGAGATCCGCCTGCCTCTGCCTCCCGAGTGCTGGGATTAAAGGCGTGTGCCACCACCGCCCGGCTCCCTTCATAATCTTAAAGTTCAGTTATTTGGTCTTGAAGAATCTTTAATATGAGTGCAGCTTTTTCTTTCTTGCTTCCTTTTGCATTTTTTCCCTTTCTTGGGAACACCGGTTCACACTGGGCAAGTCCTTGGAGAATCTATATGCCCACAGTGTTAGTATGTACCATGCTCCTAGCCTCAAAACTCGGAGAATGTGACATGGCAGGCTTATGTTTGCATGGTACTGACTTTGCTTCTTCAGTAGACCACAGGCCATTGGTGAATTGAACCCCGAGGTTCGGGTCTGAGAAGAGGTTTTGGTCTATAAGCAAGACCTTCCTTGCCTGGGTGACCTGCTCTTGTGATGTCCTCAAGCCCTTCTTTCTATCTAAGATCCTGGGGTGACATAGTACAGAAATCAGCTTTCCACCCATTAATGGTGCCTCTGCTAGAAATCTCCCATTTCCACCCATTTAACAAGAATGCCCTGGAGATGCTGCAGAAAAAGTCCTACAGGCTAAGTATCTTAGCGTGAGTGACAAGGGACTTCAGAACCCAGGAACCTTGTCGGTTTCTATTGCATTTCTGCCTTCAGCTTTCATGTTTCCGTCTTGAGTACAGAAGTTCCCGGTCAGCATGGATAGAATGAATGACCGACCACGCGGGTCAGATTCAGACGGGCCAAGCCAGCAGGAAGCAAATCACGCTGCCCAAACGGCTCTCACAGTGGCTGTTAAACCAACGGGGGACTGTCATTTCTAAGAGTACTACAAATCCAGATTTTCCTTCTTACTGTGGGCAGACTGCGCTGCCCACAGGCTGATATCAGCCCAGAAGGCTGCATTTCATGAAGCCTCACCGCTGGAGGGGGGGTTTCAGAAAGTTCTGTGGTGATGTACAGAGCAAGCCCAAAGCTCAAGGTCACCCCACCAGGGGCTTTTCTTGTCAACTCAGGAGCGAGGGGGAGGAGGTTGGGAAGGGACAGCTCCTTTTTGGCTGCAGGAGATAGATTTTTCTTGGTTTGCCAAGAGGATTTGTACAGGTCAGTCCATATGATGGACTTTTTGGTTGCTGGGTCCTGCAGTTAACTCTCGTTGAAAGATGTTTGTTTTTATTTTGTGTGTGGGTGTTTGGTCCACATGTATAAACTTATGTGTGCACCACGTGTGTACAGTGCCTGCAGGAGTCAGAAGAAGGTGTCGGATCGGCTGGACCTAGAGTCAGAAAGAGTGGTAAGTCGCCATGTAGATGCTGGGAATTGAACCCCTGTCTTCCGGAAGCTTTAACTCCGGATCCAGCTCTCCATCCGGTCCCATGGAGCTAACTTTCCCATTCCCACAGTCTCATGTGCCTGACTCCCCTTCTGGTCTCATACATGAGCCTCTCGGCTCAGCCAGAAACAGTGGGTGATGAACTAAACCACGCCGTACCTGCTCTCATTGGCCTACACTATCCGACACCGCCTTCTGTGGCTGGAGAAGCTCTTTGTCTCCCCCCTCTGCGGCCCTGGCCCCTGAAAGTGTCCACTTGGTGACTGTCCTTCCTTTGTCAGGCTGTCTCCAAGCCATCTGCCTGCTGGGCTCCCGAGTTCCGCTCTCTGAGCCTCAGAGCTTTTCATTTTTATTTATTTTGTCTGGCTTGGCTTTGCTCTTCCTCTGTTCTCATTATTTTCCTTCCAGGGGCTTTGCTCTGGCCTGGACGTTCTTTCTGCCCCCTGCTCTGGGAAGTATTTCACGGGGCTAATTTCTAAGGCCTCTGTGGTGCTCGTGTGTGCGCGCGGCTGGTTGTTCTGCTGATCCTGGTTTTCTCTTCTCTCTCTCCAATCTCTCTCTCAGCTGGAGCTTGGAAATTCATCCTCTTCACCCTGGGGTCTTTAGTCACGTGGTCACGGATCAATAGACGCCATCCTACAATAAAACCTACACTATAAAAACAAATAAAGCGTGAGTACTCTGATTCCGACGAACAGTAAACACTTGGGAGCTAATTTAAAAGAGCACGTCACAAAGCTGACGCGTTTTCACCTCCAAGATTCAGAACTCTGATTCCGATGCCAGCCGCGGTTCTCATTAGCTCTGACACCAGCCTCAGTTTCCTTATCTGAAACACGACAGGCTGGGCCAAACCGTGGCTAGGCTAAGCTCGGTCACCTCTGTAAGTGTTGCCCACCTCTGTAAGTGTTGTTCTCCACTGTGAAGAGACTATAGCCTCCCTGCCCCTGCCACTGGCCTTTGTGTGTGTGTGAGTGTGAGTATGCATGTGTTTCTCCGTCTCTCTGCCCATCCCCTGTCTGTCTGTCTTTTCTTGTTGTCTGTCTCTTTGCCTCAGTTTTCTCTGTGTCTCTGTGTTGGTTTCATTTCCATCTTGAGACAGTGCAGTCAGCCAGCTGCTGTCACACCTCTTCGTGACATTCCACTGTCGCCTTGAATCTGCTCTGTGTGTTGCTGTCTTTCTTCCAGTCCATCCACTAGGCACTACCACTATCCGACACCACCATGCCAGGCAGAGCAGACAGCCATGAGAAGCCACCAGAGGTGCTTCGCCAGACACAAGCCACTGTGTGCCCCACAGCCAAGAAAAAGCACAGATGTTTAGCTTGGTGGATATCTGCTGATTCAGCTCTGTCCAACCCAGGAGGACACAGGCTTTGTCCCAAGCTCTTTCCTATTGTGCTTGTCCACAATCCCAGGAGGCATCAGCAGCCAGATTCACCATCCAAATGACAGAGTGATGAGAGCTGCCTTATCGTCCACATATTTTAAGCTCATTCCATGCTTTCCCCCATTGCTACCCTTTAACCTCAGAGCACCATGGCAACTGTGTCCTGGGCTCTAGACGGTTGCATCTTCCCACTTTACAGATGGAACTCGATCACAAATGACAAGCAGACCTCCTGGCTGGTGCTGAGCTGCAGGAAAATCGTTTTCCTAAAGGCGCAGATGCAGAAGTAGACCCAGGCCCAGATTCTCCCAGAAGCCTCAGCAGAATACTGTGGTAGAGCCGTGCCAGCTCCTTTGTGTCCGCAGGCTCTGTGAACAGGGCAGTGTGCTAGAAACACCAGGTCCCACCATGACCAACCCCAGCTGTTCCCAGACTGTGCAGGATGAGGCTGGGCCTTGGGGTGATGCACAGTCACAGGGCTTGGCCAGCCTACTCCCCAGGGCATCACCTCCCCATCCCACCCCCTGCCTTGTCTTCATTCTAACCTCTTTCCACTCCAAAGGTGGCAATGGTTACAGAGAACATACCTCCTCATCTTTCCACAGCTTCCCCGCTGAGCGGGAGCCTCCTGTGGGCAGGTGTCCAGTCCTTCCACGTAGACCCTGAGGGGCACAGGCTCTCATGTGTGTTATCACTCCATCCCTGGATCCTAAAAGGCAGCTGCATGGGGGTGTGACTCATGTGTGCACATGTGTGGCTACCTCCACCCCACTCTGCACACGTGCAAGGAATGGGCTGCCCACCATCTTCGTCATCAGCGTCTGACGTACCTATGCAACCGACCCTGGTGCGCATGTGCAAGGCGACCTTTAAAAGGCAGAGGTGCCATGTTCTGCCCTCTTTCTCCTCCCACCCCCCACCCTCCACATTTCCCCCGGATCCAGTTCACTCTCTTCTAATAAATCTCCACGTGTGGGTACATTTACGTGTTCCCTGTGTGTCTTGCCACCTGCGCCCTTTATCACAACAATGTGGACAGAAATACATGGTGCTAAGCTTTGAGTGTCAAGTGTTCCGACAGGCCTGCGCACATGGTCCCCAGCTGGTGACAGTATTTTTGGGAGGTTGTGAAACCCTTAAGTGGTGGAGACTCATCAGAGGGAATGGGTTGCCGGAGATTTGAGGGGGTCTTGGGGATTATAGTGAGGTGCTACTTCAGACCCACCCCAGAGTGAGCTCAAGACAAGCCTGGGTGAGCTAGTGAGACCCTGTCTGAAAACAAAAAGGGAAAAGAAGCCCGAGGATGCGGCTTGGTGGTGGAGTATTTGCTATCGATGTATGAGAGAGACACTGGGCTTTAGCCCCAGAACTGGAAAAACAAATAAAACAAAGATCAAAAACTTCTCATCCTGGATACGTAAGGTGTGTGGGTTTCTGCTGTCACGCACAAATTGTGTTTCAGTCTGGAACATTGATAGGCTATTCTTTCTCCTTCTTTTTCAAAGGAGACCTGGTCTCTCTGTGCTGGATGTGTCTAGGTTCTCAGCCTCTTAGTCAAGAACGAAATCAAAGCTTGTGCAGATTGCAAGGTAGCAAGGAGACTTTGCTGGAAGCGAAGCGGTTGTACGAATCACGAAGAATTCCGTACCCGTGGAAGCCACCAGCAGGGTCACTCCCTTCCTCACCGTCCTCAGCTCCGGGCAATAGCCAGCAGCCCCGTGCTGTCCCTGGGCAATTGCTGTCTCCATGGTCACTAGACTTCCTTCCCCCTGCTCCCTGTCTTCTGTCTACAAGTGTTCTTTCTTTATAAGGACTCTGACCTCTGGCTTAGGTCCAGCTTAACTCACCATGACTTGGTCATGAATAATGGCTTCTGTACAGAACCGATTTCCAAATGAAGCAACCCCCGGAGGTCCTAGGTGGACACACCTTTGGGAGTCCTGCCCCCCCCCCCCAGCATCTATCTTCTCAGGTTCTTCTGCTGGAGATGCCAAAACCAGATCCAGAAGTGTGTAGACCTCACCGAGCATGCGGCTCCTCCCTCAAGACTGGCCCTCCTACCCAGCATTCTGGAGCTCCAGTCAACAGGCTCCGGGCTCCCAGCCAGGCGCCTCTCCTCGGGGATTAACTTCACTTTGAATGATGAGCTCCAAACACTTGCACTCTGGTTAAGAGGAAAATTCTACGTGCCTCGGCAACCCCAGGACAAGGCTGTTAACCTCAGGATCAGGCTCACATTCTGCCGCGGTTCCAGCATTGTTGTGGGAATGGAAGACAGCCACGCCCCTCCCCCCACCCGGACCCTCAGTGACTCTGCTTGCATCCGATCCCAATATGTAGACAGGCGATGACATGCTAACCGTGTTATCAACCACATAGGAAACAGTCCTGTGTTCTGTGGATGTTCTGTTCCACGCATGTTATACAGCATGAAGCGACCTCACCCAGGATCCATAGGTGACCTCCATCTTCCTGCTGCTCTCTGCAGGTGGCCCTGCTTTTCACTGTCACTCTCTAGTCACTCTCCAAGGCCCCATTCCCATCCTAATCCCACCAGGGTCCCAGACCTGCAAGGGACAGACGAACCTGTCATTGTCCCAGAGTATGTGTCAATCCTGGGAAGTTCTGAGGAGAACTGAGTCTCTGACGTTGAAGTGGGGTTTTGCTGTCATCTCTCTCCTGCCCCCCACCCACATGGAACATTTTAAATGCAAAAAGTACTTCTAAGATGTAGCCAGACCCAAACACAAGGCCTAAGAGGCCTTGAAGACCAGAAAGGAAGAACTCTCTCTAAGAGTGACTGAGGCAGAAGGAAGTCCCTCAACTCTCAGTAGCATGACACTCCAACAGACAGAATTCATAGAGACGGATGAGATAGGGATGGTTCTCCATGCCTAGCTGGGTTAGCAGGGCTGGGGCAGAACTCAGCTGACTGCTGAGGCAGGTGGCCTGACTCCAAGGACTGCTGTGTGGTTGAAGCATCTTGTCCTTGACATTGTGTGAGCTCAGGACCCTGCTCCAACCAGGGCCCAGGCTGAACAAAACAGCAAAGATGCCCTCCAGGAGTCCTCCCAGT
The DNA here is from genome assembly GCA_028555095.1 of Dicrostonyx torquatus. Lineage (NCBI taxonomy): Eukaryota > Metazoa > Chordata > Mammalia > Rodentia > Cricetidae > Dicrostonyx > Dicrostonyx torquatus. The sequence goes on from JAQHUG010000113.1 coordinate 5,090,131, forward strand.
GTGTGTGAGCGAGCAGCGGGGCTCAGACCCAGCTGGAGGTTGAGAAGCAGCTTCACATCCTGGAGGGAAAGACGGGGGCCCAGCTACCAACAGTGCTGGGTGGAGGAGAAGAGAAGACCTGAGATGCAGGCGCAAACCCCAGCTGCTGGATGCTGAGCCAGGTGCAGTGCAGGGCTGAGTTTACGAGCTGGGGGTCCAAGTGGGGCTCTCCAGCAGCCATCACGAAGGAAAAAAAAAAAAAGAGGTGGCATGAAGTAGTCATCAAAGTTCCCATGCTGGTTTAAGCTTGCTTGTTTTCAGAGCTAAGCAAAGACCGAGCGTGGTGATACGGCCTTTAGTTCCAGCACTCAGGAGGCAGTGGCAGGTGAATCTGTGAGTTGGAGGCTAGCCTGGTCTACATAACAAATTCCAGGCTAGCTAGGGCTATTCTGACATAGTGAGCCCTATCTCAGAAGACAAAACCCAAAACAAACAATAAGAACAAACCACTAACTACCATCTCCTCTCCTTGTCCAACGTTCTGGTCTTAGTGGACACTCTTGGGGCTGAGGGTCAGCCCTAGCATGCTACTTCTCTGTGTAGATGGCTTTTTCTTTTGAGGCTTCCAGCTCACAAAGAATGACACAGAGACTTATTATTAATTACAAAAGCTCGGCCGATAGGTCAGGCTTGTTTTCAGCTAGCTCTTATAACTTAACTCATTTCTATTCGTCTATATGCTGCCCGAGGCTCATTTCCCTCACCTGCGGACTGTCCTGTCCATCCACTTTCCTGCTTCCTCTGTGTCTCCTCGTGTCTCCCTTCTTCCCAGCGGTCCTCTCTGCCCTGCATATCCTGCCTGCTTAGGACCATTCAGCTTTCTCTCAAACCAATCAGAGTGACACTCCTTCATCGTGTGCAAAGCCATGGTTCCGCCACACCACTGTCTCTGTCAAAACTCTCGCCTCGGCTTCCCCTGCTCGTTCACTTTCCGCAGCCTCTCAACCTTGAAAGACACCAGGGGAAGAAGACACCAGGGGACATGAGACAATAGAAACATCCCTGAAGCCTTCTTTTGTTAAAGTCAGTATTTCCACTCAGAAGTGCCACTTATCTATG
>JAQHUG010000113.1:5131925-5146126 GCA_028555095.1 Dicrostonyx torquatus
GGTGGAGGTAGCACCATGGCACAAATAATCCCTGCTTCCCTGAACTCACTCCCAGATCCCCAGAGCCTTAGCCCTGGAGCCTGCTGCTTTGTGAGGTCCTAGGACCCCGCAGCTGGAAGGGGGAGCTGGGCTGGGCTGGGAAAAAATCCAGTACTCGGGCAGGGCCCTGCGCCCGAATGACCAGAGAGTTTAGAGGAATAGCCTTATTAACTCTTATAACTTATAATAGCCCATAATTCTTGTCTGTGTTAGCCACGTGACTTGGTACCTTTTTTGATGAGGCAGTCATATCTTGGTTGCTCTGTGAGTGGGTGATGAACTGGGGACTGAAACTTTCTCTTCCCAGAATTCTTCTGATCTCGTAGACCCGGCTATACTTCCTGCCTGGCTGCTGACCAATCAGTGTTTTATTAAAATACAATTGACAGGGTACAGACCATTGTCCCATAGCACATGGGGAGCCCATGACATCAGATAGGCACGGGTTCTCCACTCCACTTATCAGTTAGGTAGCATGGGGTGCAGCCTGATTTTGAGAGAAGACAGGCTGGGGTAGAGCAACCAGGCCATTGTCTCACCATGCATAGCAGCTCAGCGGGCGAATGATGTTCCAGTCATCAAGGGAGACCTGGACAACCTGGCCGCACACACCGCACTGCCAGTGCTCGGTGCCAAATCTGCACAAGCACCCTTCCGGGGGGGGGGGGACATTACGAAAGGCGAAGTGTGGGTCAGCTGTTTTTACTTGGGCTTCGTGTCTCATTCCTGCAAGCTAAGGCTTAGGTCAGAGTTACTTCTTTTGGGAAGACTGTTCCGTGGGGAAATGTAAACACATCCACCCTTCTCATAAAGTCCTAACAACTAGCCGAAGGCCACCCTGGGGAACCTGTAAGCTTAAGTTACTTACAGAGGACGGTGAGGGGTTACCAGCAAGAACATAGGTGACCCAAAGCAGCAGTGCAAAGTCACCACCCGGCATGGTGAATTCCCAGTAACCACACCGAAGGAGCCCTTTCCCGCCAGTCTCCCCCAGCCTGTATACTCTAGCCCTAACCTGAGCTCCCGAGGCTGCACGCGATTAGGAGAGAATTACAAACAGATGGCCGAGAGGAGTGCCTAGATACTTCGGTGAAGGTCCAGTGACCCTCCTCGCCCTTCTGATGAGGGACATCAGCCGTCCACCGGCCCTATAGTGACTGACTCTGGCAAGCGGCCCCCGCTGATCTGCTGAACACAGTGACGGTCTTAGTGGGATTAGCACGTCCCACTAAATCTTCCTAGACTTGCTTCTTCATCCGTGATGAGGAGTGTCTCTCCTCAAATGCCAGACAAGCATAGCACGCCGAGTTAACGTGGGGTCAAGGTGAGTGATGCTCTGCCCTTGGGGCTGCCTGGTAGGTCAGCCACAGGCTGCTGTTTCCTAACCTGCCCAAATTCCTCCGGCATTCTGCTGGAAATGGACCGATGGACTCCAGTCATCTCTGCAGAATTCTGGGAGATTGACGGCTGTCTTCTGAGTTCACCGGACCCGGAGAAGGGCTTTGCATCAAGGCAGACAATCTTTTTCGTTCTCGTATTCTGACAATGGTTGTCTTAGCCAGGGTTTCTATTTCTGTGATGAAACACCGCGGCCAAGAGCAACTTGGGGAGGAAAGGGCTTATTTGGCTCATACTTCCACAGCACTGCTCAAATCAGGACAGAAACAGAGCAGGAACCTGGAGGCAGGAGCTGACGCAGAGGCCGTGGAGGGGTGCTGCTTACTGGCTTCCTTCCCCTAATCTGCTCTGCTTTCTTATAGAACCTAGGACCAGCCGGGCGGTGGTGGCATACGCCTTTAATCCCAGTACTCAGGAGGCAGAGGCAGGCGGATCTCTGTGAGTTCGAGACCAGCCTGGTCTACAAGAGCTAGTTCCAGCGCAGGCTCCAAAAGCCACAGAGAAACCCTGTCCCGAAAAACCAAAAAAATAAAAAAAAAAAAGAACCTAGGACCAACTGAGGGATAACACCACCTACAATGGGCTGGGCCCTACTCCATCAATCACTAATTAAGAATATGCCTTACAGCTGGATCCTATGGAGGCATTTTCTCAATTGAGGCTCCTTCCTCTCTGATGACTCTAGCTGTGTCAAGTTGACCTAAGGCCAGCCGGCACAGCAGTCAATCGATCCTCATGGAAAACCACAGGTATCAGCTCGTACAGGGTTAGTGACCTGCTGGGAATGAGGAGCTGTGCCACAGCTGCAGAGTCACCTTCATGCTCCAAACCTCCACGTCACAGCAGGAGGCTTCGTGAAGGGGACAGGCTGGAGGGGAGAGAGCGGGATCTCAGGGGAAAAGGAGGTCTGTGGGTTTCGATGGAACCTATTTTCCCCGTGTATCTGTGTGTGTTCATGTATGTAGGATCCACATGTGTGTGGGTGCGCGCGCGCGCACACACACACACACACACACACACACACACACACACACCTGTAGTAGCGAGAGGTCCACCTCGGGGGTCATTGCTCACCTCGGTTTTCGAGACAGCGTTTCTCGCTGGCTTGGAGCGTGCCTTGATGGAAAAGGCAGACTTACACGAGAGTACCCGGGATCTGCTGTGCCTATCTATGCCTACCCAGCACTGCGGTTACAAGTGCTCTCCCCTGCTTCTGGATTTTTTTAAAGATAGGTTCTGGAAATTAAACCAGTATGTGAGGGCACAGTGAAACCACTGAATTGGGCCACTCTGTGGGCAGAAACATTTATTTTGGGAAAATTCAACCTGCTGTGATTGACTGGAGTTGCGGGCTGCCGGGGCAGGGTGGGGTGCCCAGAGAGACCAGCAGCTGAGGGAAAGAGCCTTGTCAGTTTGGTAAGAGCAACCCCTGTGGGAGTGAGCCCTTAGGGAAGTGGGAGGGGCATGAGGGCGGGGACAGCCTGGGACTTTGTTCTGTTGCGGACTTGCCTGTGTTATTGGGGAACTAGATGCCATGGGTGGAGGTGACTGTCAGGGCAGTTGAGGGAAGGGATGGCCTTTTCTTACACACGAAAACCTGATTCACAAAGTTTCTGAGGAACGCTGAGTTTAGACTCTCGTGTGTCTTGATAGCAAGCCTTCTGCTTACCCAGTCAGAGTCCACCCTGAGCCGAGCCGGACCCACACTCAGGACGTTGTCTGCATCACTGTCGTTTTGGGAACCCGCTTTGGAGCTAACAGAACTCAGGGCCTCTGTTTTTGTGGCGAGCAGGTTTACCAGCTGAGCGGTTTCCCCAACCCAAGCTTATCATTTACTTTCTTCCTGTGGAGAAAGCCGAACTCACGTCTACTGTGGCCGTGCTATTGTAAGAGATTGTCCAATGAGAGAAAGTGAAAAACCAAGTCCAGGATGTAGCGTTGAGGAAGCAAAAACAGTTTGAAATGCAGCCCTGAGAGGAAATGGCCATGTGTCACCAGCCGCTCCTCAGAGGGGTCCTCACTAGACACGGGCTAGAAGACAGACGCCGGTGTTCGGATGAAGCAGGCTCAGCCACTCCCTCTGGTGGGTCTAACTAGGGACAAGTGGTGGTGGAAACAGGAAAGGAACTGACTCTGTGTGGTCATGCTAAGAAGGGACAAAGAACCAAGGCTCCAAGTCCTATCTTAAAAGTATTGACAAAACTCCACGGTTCTAGGGAGACAAAGACAAAGGTCAGGGCTAACATGGCTGGAGGTCTTGGTCAGGCCATGGTCTGCGATGACATTGATTCAGGATGGCTGTGGGGGGCCTCGCCATTGATAAGGAATCTCATTCTGCAAATCACAGAAATGCCTGCGCACCCTCCTTCAGTGCTGCCAGCCACAATAGCCAAGACCCGGGAACAGCCAGATGCCCATCAAAGACAATGCCAGCTGTGAATAGAGGAGAGTTTTGTTCAACCAGAGAGAATAGCAAAATTATGTCATTTGCGAGAAAAATAGATGAAATTGGAGATTATCATATTAAATTAAATAAACTCAACTCAGGAAGGCAAACACCACTTGCTGTTTGTTTTATATGTGGAACACAAAACACACACACACACACACATTCACATGCGCGTGCACACACCCACCCCAATGTTAAATGAACAGTCCTTACTTAAACAGTTAACATACCTTCCTGAGAGAGAGCTGGAACCTGAGCACAGCAGACAGCCAGTGTGGAGACCCAGAAGCTAAACTTGATCCAGGGACTCACAGACACCTGCACCTAGTGAAGAGGCAGGGCTCTCAGCCAAAGCAGCCTCTAGGCTCCTGCTGCTGCCGCTGTCCCACACTGTCGGACATAAAACCACTCCAAGGCCTCCCTCTCCTCTTTCTGTGTACGTGTGTGTCTCTGTGTGTCTACATCTCTATGGGCGTGTCTCTGTGTCTGTGTGTGTCTGTGTGTCTGCCTCTCTGTGGGCATGTCTCTCTGTGTGTGTGTGTGTGTGGGTGTGTGTGTCTTTCTGTATATGTCTATGTGTGTATGGAGGCCAGAGACTGACTTTTCGTGTCTTCTGCTACTCTCCCCCTGAGTTTTTGAGACAGGGTCTCTCACTGAACCCAGACTTCGCTGCTTTTGTGACACTGGCTACACTGGCTGGCCCGTGAGCGCTGGAGATCCACCTGTCTCGGCCTTTCCAATGCTGAGGTTGCAAGCCCGTGCCACAGTGCCCAGCCTTTTCCTACAGGTTTCAGGATCCAATCTTAGGGTCGCGCGCTTGCCTGCACAGTGAGACTTAACTGCCGATCCGTATCCCAAGCCTCTTCAATGGCTTCTCACCACACCGACTGCACACAATTCTCCCGTGTCCTAAATGAGAGCATCCAGACCCTCGACATGGACTTGAGGAGCTCTCAGCACCAACATGACAAAATGACAAGCGGCTCTGATGAGTATCAGAGGCTTTCTCTTAAATTAAAATCACCTGTATTTCTTGACAAGTCCCAGGCAGGGCTTCGACACATCCCAGGAGGTCACCTCTGAGACTCTAATGATGCCCAAACTTGGTTTGAAAGCCCCTGAAAGGAGCTGGATAAACAGCTCCTTCAAACAGACAGATTCCCCCCAGGGAAGCGGCAAGATAGCAAAGACAGAAGTCCATCAGACTGTTCTCTGGAGTCTCGCTGACTCAATTACAGCCTGGCTGCGAGCCTGTTGCTGACAGCTCTGAGGAGGCCAGGGCTCGTGTCTCACCTGCCAGAACAGGAAGCTGTGGTGAAAGCTAATTTACCATCTTTCCCCAGTGCTGGGATAGGTAGGTAGGTTCTGTATGCCGCTTCATCTGGTGTAGGCAAGGCTGGGCTTCAAGCGTTCTAGGTGAGCACACTGCCAACTTAGCTACACTCCCGCCCTGTTGTGTATTACCTCATGTGGTGTGTGCTTGCGGACACATGCATGCCTCGATTCTATCTCTCCTTTTCGGTATCTGCAAAATGTTTCTTGTCAGGCTGGGGACGGGGGGGATTACCCCAGTAAATTTCTCTGTGACCAGTTCGTGTATAAGATGGTTATTCCCGAGTTAATCCCTAGGACGATTAGTTTTATATGTCTACTTTCCACCCCAACCTAAACTCACCCAGGAAGAAAGGCGGAGTGGAGGATTGGAGAGGACAGCTTGAGGATACTGGAGGATAGGTTGGCCTACGGGCACACCTCTGGGGGATTGCCTTGATTATTAATTCAGGTGGGAAGACCCACCCTGAAGTTGGGTGACATTATTTGATGGGCCGGGCCCTGAACTGTGTGAGAGCAAAGAACCCTGGCTGAGTGAAAGCAGCAAAGAAGCAGGTAACTCAGACACATCTGTTTTTCTGTGCTGTGGCTGCCGGTGTCCTGCCTTGACCCCACCCCCACCCTCCCTCCCCTCCCCATTCATGGATTATAACCAATTGTCAGCCAAAGAAGCTCTTTCTTTCCTGATTTCCCCGGTCAGGATGCTTTAGCCTGGCAACAGAATGAAGTGAGAGCAATCCCAGCCGTCCCTCTTAGCTTCTCTTTCTGGAAACAGCCAACTAATGTTTAACCGTCGTTCTCAAGGTCCACGGCGTCAGTCAGCATTCATGGCCCCAGGCCAAGTCCAGCCTGCCACTCACTTTTCAATGGCCCATGAACATGTTTAAGGGGTCAAAGAGAAACCAGGGAAGAACAATAGTTCACAAGGCTTGGAAATTCTATAGAATTTGACTTCTGTGTTCACCAAATAGTCTTCTTGGCTCGTGGCCAGACCGTGTCACCCCAGATTGCTGAGAAATACAGTTTTTGCTACAGAATGGGACTGATCCATCAGCAGAAGGGGTCTCAGAATGCAGTCAGCCCATGTACGGACTCTCTGGCTCTTTACCCAGTGCTTGCCAGTCCTGGCATGAAACCTGCCCCGTTGTTGCTGGCTGAATTCAGACCTTGCCTTTGCAGGTCTCAGCCCACCCTACAAGAGCCCTGCCATTATGGCCACCCTGTAGGGAAAGCACAGCTCTCTTAGAATAGTCTGGATCTAGTTTGCTTTTATAGAGAAATAACACTCTGTTAATAGCATTTGACCACACTATTTATTTTATAATGAGAACTATTGAATTCCCTTGAAAAGTAGCTTCTCACCATCTCATTTCTTTTGAGGGGACAATTAGTCCTGCGTACAGTGGGCTGCAGGAAGTCAGATTGTGACTGCTATCAGCAGGGAAAGGTTTCCCTTCGAAATGTTAAAACCGTCTCCATTAATTAGTGAATTATTATAGAAAACCAAACAAAGACTAACACTGCTGTTCTCCAAATGTACCCATTGTTCCACCCTACAGACCCCCCAAACGCTTCAGGCACTGGGCGGAGTAGTGACGAACTTACCACCTCGGCTCAGGAAGGACACAAAATTCAGAACAGTAACAATGATACTGGGCATTTTTCTTCATTCTAATTCTCTGAACTCTTTTCTGGGAAGAAGTGAATGTGGGGAAAGGAAGGCCAGCCTGGACCAGAGCAACAGCGAGCCAAGGACGAAGAAGGAGGCTTGCGTCTGTCCATCTAACCCTACCCAAGCTCAGAGATTGTACAAGAACCTTCTCCAGGGTCTTGGGAATTGCATTTCAGGAGGCACAGATGAGTAAATAAATGTTCCAAATATGGAACACAAAGTGGATGCTAGCGTGGCCATGCGGTCCCGCGGTCTCACAAAGCTCTGAAATGCCTCTGGAGTTGAGAAAGATCAGGTGCCGTGGGACCATGAGGACAACCCTCATAAAATTTGTCTCAAGTCTCTGGCAGTCAGGGGTGCAAGGGACAGAAGCACAGTTGCCAGGTGACGGCTTGAGGCCTGGGTCCCCTTACCCCACAGACTACTGACTCTAAGAAATTTCCTTTAGCCTATGTAGTGTTAGTGTACATTGTGACCAGGAAAAACTAGTTACGATGACCTCCAGAACTCAGCTAGGCCTGCAGGTTGGTGGGATCCACAGTGCTGAGAGGATCTGGGAAGTGTTCCTGCAGACAGAACAGAGACCTGTTCAGGGCGAGGACCGCAGAGGGAAGATGTTGGTGCCTGGTCCCTGGCACCCAGCCTAGACCAGCAAAGAAAGAGGGACTCTCTCTTAAAGAGTTTACCTTGGGGGGCTGGAGAGATGGCTCAGTGGTTAGGAGCATCGCCTGCTCTTCCAAAGGTCCTGAGTTCAATTCCCGGCAACCACATGGTGGCTCACAACCATCTGTAATGAGGTCTGGTGCCCTCTTCTGACCTGCAGATATACACACAGAGAATGTTGTACACATAATAAATAATTAAAAAAAAAAGTTTACCTTGTAACTGGCAAAAGCAAACCGACATGCCTGAGACAATTAAGATAAACAACTACAATGTTGCAACTTGTTCATCCCAAGCGTTGAAGAAACTCATGAAATATCGATCTTGGTTTCTTTTCCTGATACTGTGCTAAAATACCACAATAAAGCAGGTGGTGGTGGCCCGTGCCTTTAATGTGAACTCTTGGGAGGCATAGGCAGGGGGAATCTCTGTGAGTTAGAGGCCAGCCTGGTCTACAGAGTGAGTTCCAGGACAGCCAGAATTGCCGCACAGAAAAAATCCTGACTCGAAAAAAAAACTAAAACAAACAAAAAAGGAGGAAAAGGAGGAGGAGGAGGAGGAAGAGGAGGAGGAGGAGGAGGAGGAGGACAAGGAGGAGGAGAAAGAAAGCTCCTTAGTGAGCCCTTTACAATTATTTCCTTTTTCTCTTGATATATTTTAATTAATTAATTTTGCTATTATGAGACAGGTCTCATGGAGCCCAGTCTGGTCTCAATTCCTGATCCTCCTGCTCCTGCCTCCTTAGTCCTTCAACTGATGTTTAAATTAAAGATTTCACTTTGGGACCTAGTGAGATGACAGGGATGACCAGAGTTCCATCCCTAAACCCACATGGCAGAAAGAGAGAGTCAACTCCTGAAGCTGTCCTCTGCCTTCTGTGCCTACACCACGGCATGTAACAGGGCCCCCTCTTTGGTGATTCTGCACGCGTAGTTTCATCCCTCCACGACAAAGAGGAAACAGAGCTTGCCTCTCAGGACATGCACACATGCACTTCGTATGCAGACAAATGGGAAAGTGAAAATTCTCCGTTACATGGAACATTCGAGAAGACCTCAGGCTCAGGTTCACATTGCTTGCTGAGAACTGGAAAAGTCCAGCCCTATGAACAAGGTGCCCAGGGCTTTTCTTATCAGTCACTCAGCCAGCACGGGGCTTAGAGAACGGTATTCCGTTAGTCTCCAGTGTGCTTCTCAGAGCTCTGTATGAACCACAGGTCCCACAGGGTCCATTCCCATCACTTTAAGCAAGTCTCTCCTCCACCTGCTTAATTGCTGCCCCCGGCAGAAGGGCTACTGCCTGCTGCCTCTTCCTGCACACTTTATGAAATCAAAGTTGACCTGATGGCTCTAAACACACCTACTTTTGTACTGGCTGTGGACAATTGACCTCAGACAGAGAAGACCCTATCTGGCTGGTCAAAGTATTAGCTTTGTTACCCCAGACCAGGACCCTTGAAATGTTGAGCCTAAGTGGGGAATTCTGAGGAGTGAATGTGAGCTCTTTGCTTTGCACATGGCCTTAGTTCAGACTACGATTTTCTTGACCTGGTCATGATCTAGAACTCATCTGGGGGAAGGGTGTGGAGTATTGGACCCTAGTAACTAGCTTATGAGGTTTGTTTTTTACCAACCTGGAGTTATAGCCTCTTCTTTTTTTTTAAAATTGTGTCTTTTAGATGGTATGTCTATGTGTGAGTATGTGCACATGAGTTCTGGTGCCCCAGGAGACTAGAAGAGGGAACCAGATTCCCGTAGCTGGAGTTACAGGCAGTTGTGAGTCTCCCGACATCCTAAGACCCAAGCTCAGGTCCTGTGAGAGAGAGCAGCACACGCTCTTAACCACTGAACCATCTCTCCAGCCCCATGGTCTCCCCTAATGGGATTTCTCCATGGCTTAGCAGTCCCTGGAGATGTCCCAACACTCATCCAGCTGGAAGGTCGCAGATGTACTGTTCTCCCCATTGGCTGTACTGGCCATACCCATGCATGCCCAGGACCGTTCAGCCTGCAGCTGAGGCTCACAGTGCTTACGGAGGGCAACCCTGAGGAGCATGGAGCTCGGGTCATGAGTGGCACACTCATCCAGATGCTTGCTCCCTCTCTAAATCTGATGGTTAAGTTAGTAGAACCTTAAGCAGTGTTTTTGGTAGAGTTTGGCTGTGAAATGTCCCCCACACGCTCATGGGTCTGAGCAGCTGGTTTCCAGTGGTCGATACTCTTTGGGGAGGTTGTGAGACACTAACGCGGGGATCATGACTGATGGGGATGTGTCACGGGGGGAAATGAGATGAGGCACGCTAGTGCATGTGTGTGCATGAATGTTCTGCGTGTCCCAGGCTCCATCCTGGTGTGGAACACACGGAAGGACTTGAAAAGTGTGACCCGTGAAGGTGGGAAGAATTCTCGGGTCTCTGGACCCAGGAATCTCACAGCCATCCATACGAGGTGGATGCAAGTTCAGTCTTCTGTCTCTGTCCGGGGTCACTGAGCCTGAGAAATGTTTCTACTCATGATAGTCAAAGTGTGCTTAGCGGCAGCTACCAAGATGATTCGTTAGAGCCCAGAGGCAGAGCCTCACACAAGTGACAGGGACGAGGACAAAAGGCTGACTACTCAGGAGCAGGGGAACCAGATGTACTTTCATGAGCTGTTTAACCCTCCATAGCTTCCCTGCCCATCTTCTTTTACAGCCCCTCCCCTTCCGCCATTTGTCCTTGTTTCTCTGTCCCCTCCCCCTCTGCCATTTGTCCTTGTTTCTCTGTGTACTCAGATCATCACAGGTAATAAATCCATCCACATTTGAAGGCCCCAGAAGGAGTCCTACCATTTTTCGGTCTGAGTGTCAGACTACAAAGATGTGAGGAGGGAACTTTCTTCAAGGAACCTCTGGATCTAGGTGTCTTTGACCTCTGTTCTGGCTGGAGCCACAGAGGACACACCAAGAAAGGCTCCTGGAAGGTTCTGGGAAAGGGAGTCTGCATCGGAGGAAGACCTGCAGAGCAGGTCAGGAGCTTCTTGGAGATGTTTCCACAGGGCTATGAATTTGCATGGTGACCGCGCTAGCCCAGTGTGTGGCTGTCTCCTGCATGGTGGCAAGTCTGCACTGTAATTCACACACACACACACACACACACACACACACACACACACACACACACACGAGGACGTGCCTTTCTTCACAGAACCGACATCAGCTCCGATCTCCTGCCTGCTACTCACCCCTCCTCTCAGCTCTCCCTGTTAAGATGAGGCTGTGAACCTGATATCCTCAACAAGTTTAGAAATCCCTGAAAAGGTCTGTAGGAGTAAAGTCTCTCTATTCTCCTGCTCTTGGCTGGGATTCCGTCGAGTGTTGTCCCAAAATAATACAGAACATTGCTGTAGAAAATACTTATGGTCCACAGTGTGGCCATCCCAGGCCAGAGCTTGGCCTGTGATCCACTTCACAGAGTGCCCATCCCAGGCCAGAGCTTGCTTCTGCTGTGAGAACTGTTGGACTGGCTTCATGGCTCATGTCCACACTGACAAGAGCCCACGGGCATCCAGCCCATGCCGGATGAGTCAGGAATGAATGGAGGTCCCCTTCCCTTCTTGTTTCCCCCTAGAACCTGTCATTGCCATGTGGCCTGTGAGCCACCTCCTTGGTCATTCAATATTTTATGAATGGCACCTTCCAAGGTTTGCTGGCACACTCTGCGACCGCCTGCCTCCCTGACATCCTGAGGTACTCTCGGGGACAGGCACTGCACACTGAGCCAGTCCAGATGGCCTTGGCTTCCTTCGCCAGCTCCCTACCTTGCCAAGCTAGACAAACCCAGCCTTTTGACCTCGCAGAAGTAGGATGGCTCTGTGTTTTATCTCCCTGTGAACACGTACGTGGCCCCACCTGGCCACTACCAACCTCTGCCGTTGGCATGCCAGCGGGGCCTGGCATCCCTCACCTCCTCAGGGTTTGCCGTCCTCGTGGGAGGACTCTTTCCCTCTCAGTCCTGACAAGATAGTTCATGGAGAAGCAAGCCTTCTAGTGGTCAGCTGACTCCCTCAAGGCCTCAATAAACCACAGAGCCTAGAACCATGCCGTCCCTGGCGAGGACACAGGAGCAACTAAAGAAAGAAAGGGGTCCTGCCTTCCCCAGTGCCAATGACTCCTGGGAGTCACACTACACTCCCAGAGAGAGCACCCTGGCCTCTGAAGCACATGGCATCTAGATGTAGCTTCCCCAAAGGGCTGCAGTGTACCCCAAGGGGCTGCAGTGTACCCCAAAGGGCTGCAGTATACCCCAAGGGGCTGCAGTGTACCCCCAAAAGCTGCAGTGTACCCCAAAGGGCTGCAGTGTACCGCAAAGAGGGGGTGCCCACTCAGTTACACACATCTATCAGGCAGGGCAATGTATCAGAAATCGCCGCCCCCCCATGTACATGTGTGCCCCCCACCTTGTGTGTACACATGTGCACATGCAGAGTGCACCACAGGGATCTCGTCTTCACCTCCTCAGCACTGAGGTTATAAATGTACCACATTTTTTTATAGCTTGGATCCTGCATATTGAACCAAGACCTTGTATTTACCCACAGCCTGAGAACCTGCTGACTCTTAGTCTCTACAGGCATAAAGAGAGTCACTATAGCCCCGTGGTGTTGCTGATGCTGGGCACAAGCTCACGGTAGCACGGACGTCAAAGCTATAGCATTGTCGTGCTGTCTCTTTGACGGAGGGAGTGTGCAGCTCAAGGTGGCTGGGAACTAGCAGTTAGGAGCGCGGTCTCTGGACTCAGGCAGTCTGCAGGAGGCTGGCTCTGCTGCACTCTGTCCTGGGTCCTAGAGCAAGGTGCTCAGATCAGGCAGATGGCAGGTCCCCCTCCACAGAGTGGCCTTGACTGAAGACCCTCCCTCATGAGGCTGCTGAGAGAATAAACCATGTACATGCCCAACCTGGGAGGCCTGCACAGACGTCAGCTGTCCTCTCCTCATTGTGTGGGGTCAATGTCATGCCAACGGGTAAAGCTGAAACCCCCACATTGCTCCTGAGCTCAGGGGGAGTCTTGGCTATTCTTCACCCACCTCTCCCTGCTTCCTCCCTACCCCTGAATCTCTTCAGAATTTATTCTAGAAGGAAGAGCTTGAAAGAGTACCAAGTCTTGTGTATCCTCGCTGGCCAAGGCTACTTACAGGAGCGGCGGGCAGGCTGGGTCCTGCTGGCTTGTAGAATACAAAGGAAGACACACTTACACACTTTGCCTAACCCTGCCAAGTGCCCTGCCTGTGCCCTGTCCACAGCCCGCTGCTCCTGGGATCCTGCCTCCCCAGGCAGCCGTTTTGGAAGGAACACTAACTGCTTTCTACGGAGCCACTCTGAAGCCAGCAGAGGAGGAAGCCAAGGTCTGCGGGGAAGACAAGCGCAGCTCTGGACCAATCCAGTCAGAAGCACTGCAGCCTTGCTAACCAGAGGAAACTCAGACTTTTGAAATTCCTGCTGATGTAGTTTTTTCTCAAATCAAAACATGCTTCGTTGGAAGAAGGGAGGCCAGTTCAGAAGACTCCAGATGCCAGAGAAATGTACAAGGTTTGGTTCCTGTAATCCCTCGCCCGTACTCTTGTAAGTAAGCCCAACAAATGGTTGCTTCACAAAGCCAGGCAAAGATGAAAGAGTTTCCCTCATCTGTTGTCCGTGCCCCGTCTGGGGTGAATAGATGTTTGGCCACGTCTCCTCAGGAAGAGTCACACAATAGATTTGGGGACTGATTCTGTGTAGATTTCCTGGTAAGGAAGATGCATGCTGACGCCCGGAGGCAGAGCAAAGAACAATGAACTGAACAGAGACACATGGCCTTTGTCAAGATAAAGCTGGTGAGGGTGAGAAGAATGGAGGAGTCTTCACCAGCATCAGAGGAGAGAGATAGGGCAGGGAGGCAGCTCCACTCATCAGTCTGGACAGGAAATTAATGATGGGCTTGAAATGACTGAGATACCAGCCTCATTCTTCAAGGCACGCTTTGCTGTCATTAGACTTCGGGAAGGCGCTGTGGCAACCGCTGAGAAGCCACCAACTCGGTGCTATCTCCTCTGTGAGCTGGTTTTCTAGTTTCAATCTTGTTATGCCCTGGACTGGGAGGCCTGGGCGGACTGCTGTGAGCAGTGTTGTGGTTCTGTGACGGAGAACTCCATCTTCACGGATTGGACTGCAATTCCTGCAGCAACCTGAGCCTGCAAAACCCTTTAGCCCAGTGCTTGATTTTTTCCCAATTGACCGTTCCTGGAGGCCTGAATTCTCAGTCTTAAGAAGATGGAAAAGTCCTGTCTGTAACGTCTGAGCTGGTTGTAACCACTGTATAGGAACCTGGTTTTGAAATTATCCTAACATAGAGAAATTATCCTAACATAAGATTCTGAATTTACAGGAATCACTGTGGGTGGCAGTCGTGGAGTCAGAGGGGGAAAGGGAAGCATCTAGTTACTTTAGAGGGTTTCTTTGAATTCCTTTTTGCTGTCACACTAATGTCTCGTACTGTGACTTGCATATGCGACATCCCCACCGGTTCATGTAAATTGAACACTTGGTCTCCAATTGGTGGTGCTGTATTAGGAAGTGAGCCCACCAAGAGAAAATGGGTTGTTGGTCTACCCCTAGACCCATCTCTAACCTAAT